>SOMO01000018.1:117508-135685 GCA_028128575.1 Paedocypris carbunculus | reverse complement strand
TTGCTGTCTTGATGTTATTGCAATGGCAGCTAAGGAAAAGGTATTTTTTCTGTAAATCGTGATCATCTGTAGATGTTGTTTTCAGTAATGACTTTAATTGTTTTTAACAAAATGTAGTACCAAGCATTAAAAGTAGAGAGCAGTGAGACATTTCACAGGGTCAACATTGTAAAAATATATATATCCACAACACTCCCACTTACAACTGTTGCAAAAAAAAACACAAACAATTGAAAAATAAAACACGCTGTCTCCTTTTTTACAAAACAACAAACATATTGTATATCACCAATATTCCTGTAACATCTTAAGCAATAAATTGTTTTAACAAAGTTAAACACACTTCAAACTTGAACAAACATAAAGACATTTCAAAAAAGTCCAATTCTGCTTCTAAGATGTTCAAACTGTTGTTTGGTTAATGGCTTTGTAAGAATGTCAGCCTTCATCTCAACCGTTGGACAGTACTGCAATTGTATTTGTCCCTGTTGCACACATTCACGGATATAGTGGTAACGAATGTCTATGTGCTTCGTTCGTGCATGATCAACCGGATTCTTTGCAATTGCTCCTTGATTATCTTCTTCGATCACGATTGATGTAGCAAGATCATTCAGCAATCGCTTCAGCCAGACTCCTTCTTGAGCTGCTTGGCTTAGTGCGACATACTCGGCCTCTGCTGTTGATAACGCCACTATTGACTGCTTCTTGCTCAGCCAGCTCACCGCTCCTCCAGCCACTAGAAACATATTGCCAGTAGTTGATCGACGATCATCTTGATCTCCTGCCCAGTCAGCATCTGAGAATCCAGTCAAAGTTGTCGTCTCTGACTGTTGATACTTGAGCACAAGGTTTTGTGTTCCCTTCAAGTACCTGAAAATCCTTTTCACAGCTGTGAGATGTGCAGCATTTGGATTTTAATAAAAATTGGACACCACACTGACTGCTTGCGCAATGTCTGATCTTGTGGCCATCGCAGCATATAGCAAACTGCCAACCATGGATTGATAGATGCTTGGGTCCACTGCCTCACTGACGCCAACATCTTTCCTTAACATTAGCATCTGCAGGTGTTGAAACTGGATTGGCTTTGTCCATACCATATTTCTGAAGAATAGCTTCAATGTAATGTTTCTGATGAAATAGAAGACACTCGTTTGCTTTATCTTGAACAACAGATATCCCCAAAATATAAGACAATTCACCCATGTCATTCATCTTGAAACGTTTCTGAATCCTATATCTTTCATGAACTCTGTGAAGGCTTTGCTCCAGCAGCGAGGAGACTGCTTTAGTCCATATATAGATTTATTTAGTTTACACACTAGGTGTTCCTGTCAAGGTTGGATGTAACCTTCTGGTTGCTCCATAAAGACTTCCTCTTCTAAATGTCAATTTAGGGAATGCAGTTACAACATCCATTTGATGTACATGTAGCTTATTTTGAACAGCAAAGGACAACAGTGTACAAATTGAAGTGAATCGTACAACCGGTGAAAACGTTTCATCGTAGTCAATGCCAAACCTCTGCGAGTATTCCTTGGCAACGAGTCTGCACTTGTCTCCACTCGTCCATCACTGTGATGCTTGACTTAAACCCCTTGAATTTACACCCATCTTGATCCGACGGTCTTTCGATTCTTTGGTAAGTCCACTAACTCCCAAGTGTCCTTTTCTTGCAGTGATTCATATTCCAAATTTGCCACTTCTTGCCATTCTTTTGCATTACGACTTGTCAATGCTTCACTCATAGTCTTTGGTTCATTCACAAAGCACACGTTGGCAAAGTGATCGACGGTTACCACATCAGCAAACTCTTCATATCCAAATCTCTTTGGAGGTTTTCTGATTCTTTTGCCGTTTCTTGATTCATCACTGATTCATCCTTTTTAACCAAGCTTATGGTCACCTCGTTTGTTGAGCAAGTTTCCTTTTTCTTTTCCCAGCCAAAGTCGGATTCATTGCAGATGACATCTCTTCGAATGAAAATTCTCTTTTTCTCCTCATCCCACAGACAATAATCTTTTGCATTGTTTCCATATGCCACAAATCGAAGTTTCACTGCCTTTTTATCCAGCTTTCTTCGTGTCCAGAACATGTGCGTAACCAACACAACCAAACACTCTCATGTGACTGATGTCTGTTTTTCTACAAGTCCACCTCTGATAAGGTGTCTCTGTTCTCAGAACTGAAGTTGGTAGCCTCTTCTGTATGTAGGCTGCCGTCGCTACAGCCTTGGCCCAGAACTCTTTAGGTAGCTTAGCATGAGATAGCATACTTCTAGCTGCTTCGATTAATGTCCTGTTTTTTCTCTCCGCAATTCCATTTTGCTGAGGTGCGTGAGGAGCAGTTATTTCATGGTGAATACCTTGATCCTTCAGATATTCTTGAAACTCACTTATAATAATAATAATAATAATAATAATGAGTATTTGTAGGGCGCTTTTCACAGTTTTAACTGTCTCAAAGCGCACTTGATGTGTATTCTCCACCATTGTCTGTTCTTAATCTTGCAGCTTTCTCCCCACTCTGATTGCTAAAGGTCTTTTCAAACTTCACTCTTGTGCTTCATGAAGTACACTTTGCAGCATCTTGTGCAGTCATCAATAAAGGTCACAAAATATTTTGCACCGCCCATTGATTCCGTTTGCATTGGACCACAAACATCACAATGCACCAGATGGAATCTGCGTTTACTGCGGATCTCTCCTATTGACTTGTATGGTTTTTTAGACATTTTGCCTTCCACACATGCTTCACAAAAAGGTATTTCTGTTTCTGCAGTCAAGTCAATTCCTTTCACCAGTTTTTTAAGTTCCTTTAGGTTTTTGGTGTGTCCTAGACGTTGATGTCACAGAATTGTCTCCACTGTTGCACTCGATGCACTGTGACACTCAGATGCATTCTGTTCAACATCCAGATGATAAAACCATCAGTTCTTTGCGTTCCGACTCCTTTCAGAGATCTGTCCTTTCCATTGATATAACAACGCATTTTGAACGCAACTTGAAATGTATCACATTTTATTTTCCTTGTGGCTGCTCCCACTGAAAAAAGTTGTGTGGATAACTTAGGAACATACAGCACATCATACATTGTGACAAGTTTTGCATCACTGACTTTGCAAGTCATTCTTAGTTTGATGTTAGCCATCCCAAGTGCTTCAACTATCTTGCCATCGCCAAGTTTCACTGACTGAGGCTCTGAAAACTGTTGATAGTTGTACAGACTTTCTTTATCCCAGGCCATGTGATTTGATGCTCCAGAATCAATCAACCACTCTCGCTGTGGTTGTATCACTTGGTGATTTGACACTTGGTGGGTTGTCTGCATCACACATCATGCTTTTTTCCTTGTGGGTTTTATTTTTATTTTTCATATTTGGGCAGTCACGTTTTAAATGTTCGATTTCCAGGGAAAGCAAGAATTTGTTAAAATTGTGAAAGTTGTAATGAAATGTAAGTCGCTTTGGATAAAAGCGTCTGCTAATAGATTGTAAAATAAAGTAAATGTCCTTCCTTCCCACATTTATAACATTTCCATGCAACTTTAGAATCTTTAACTTGTATTGACATGGCTGGTCCACTGCTGGATACAGATTCACTACACAAATTATCATTAGCATGCACACATTTCTGTTCTTCATTTATTAAAGCTTGTTGCACAAACTGTAGCGTCAAACTGACCATCTTGGTCTCTAGAGCAGTGACGACTGTTGTGTAACTTGATGGGAGACTTCCAAGGAGTGTTACAATCTGATCCTCTTCTTCAATAACAAAACCAATTGCTCCAAGCTGATCAGTTAACTCTTTTATCCGTTTTAAATGATCCTATAGGCTTTCTCCTTCTCTCATCTCACACCGAAAATATTTCTTCTTAATAAACAGTTTATTTGCGATGGTGTCTCTTTCAAACTGACCATTGAGAGTTTCCCACGCCTCCTTCAGTGTCTTGCAGCTAGTTATTAAATACAACTGGGGTGTACTTACATTCAGTAACAACACGGAAAATGCCTTTTCTTTTCTTCTTTCAAACTCTGCACGCGCGTTAGCATTAGCATCCACCGCTAAATTTTCCGTTTCCATTACCATGACCCATTTGAATAACTAGCAACAAAAGCAACAATTCTCTTACATATTACACGTGCGCTTTGAGACAGTTACTGTGAACTGTGAAAAGCGCCCTACAAATACTCATTATTATTATTATTATTATATAGTCCTTTTGCTTTAAGCAAATGCTCCAGCTGAAATTTCCAAGTTGCCCAATTCTCTGGTCCGCTCAGCTTGTCAATAAACAGCTTATATTTCATTGTGAACTCCACAATGCTGTTTTCATACACTAAATACCGTGTATTTTAATCCAGCTTCAGCGACGATCTTGGCACATAACCTGTTGTTTTCGGTAATGACTTTTGTTGTTTTTAACAAAATGTAGTACCAAGCAAGAACAGTAGAGAGCAGCAGTGATACATCTCACAGGGTCAACATAGTAAAAATATATATATCCACAACAGATATAATTGTCTTTTGTAAAGGATGTGTGATTGAATGCTATGCTTAGGGAATGGATCTGTTTGCTGCAAATTCCTATGTTGTGGTTACCTGGCTACCACCACTTGATTTGGACCCATTTTTATCATTTCCGGTACGACAGTAAAATTTTCTTTTCTGCTTGGAAGCCAGGACACTGGATGTTATGTGTATGTTGTTTCCTTAATTATAATTTCCCTAAATTGCATTAGTTTATAATTTAACTGATTATTAAGATGAAATTTATGTTAAGTGATAATAGATGATTAAGTGATAATAGGATTCTGTATACTAACAACTGTACTTCACAGATTATGAAGCCTAAAAACAAGGCTATTTACTTTTTTGATTCAAATCATCCCTACGGGATTGGTGATTTACGATACGTGAATGTTTTCAGGTTGCACTTTTACAAATGTTGATGTTGATGAGAGTTCAAAGTTTGCAGTTCATGGTTTACTGTTCCGAGTTCACAGTTCCTTCAAAAGCTCCTTTAAATTCCTTTAAATTCTATTCTTTTAATTCTTTAAATTAAAAGTTTCCTATATATGTATATCTATATATGTATCTATTATTCTATGTTATATATAACGTCTACGATTACTTGCGTAACCTCTGTTCCCTGAATAGGTCAGGGAACAAGACGTCAGTCAGTTACCTGACTATGGGATATCGGGTGCTCTGCCATTCGCGTTCACTCTAACAACCGGCCAATGAACGGTCAAGTTCAATGGCTGCATGAATTTGCATGCCACCTTTGACCTGTACCAGCTCTACAGGTAGTAGTAGTAGTGTACTGTAGCAGGGCGGTGGCGTGCTACATGCAAGTACCTTTCGCTGATTGAAGCCGGTCGGGCCAACGCAGACTTCCAGCGCCATACCCTGAATGTGGCTGCGGAAAGTGAAGTCTCGTACCCTGACCTATTCAGGGAACAGAGGTTACGCAAGTAACCGTAGACGTTCCCTTTCATAGTGAGGTCACTTCAACGTCAGTTACCTGACTATGGGATAATACAACAGGCCACATCCAGGGCAGTATCCTACCGAAAAGACCCCTCCAGCTCATTAGCCGAGGGACATTTAGTGGATCTTCCACAGCATCTAGATGTGGGCCTAGCCCGAAGGGTAATAGCACTCACCTCCACCGGGGCAACCAAGGAACTTGTTGGTTCTTGACCCGTGCGTGGGGGACCTTCGCCAGAGTTGACGGAGAACACCTCTCACATAGTGCGACGTGTTGAGTAGAGATGGCGCACAAACATCACTCTTTGAAGGAAGCCCATTGTCTGTTGAGAACAGAGTAGGCTCGGGAGAGGGAGGAGAGTGTAGCCCTACTACTCGACCTCATCCCTTCGGGAAACACAGGCGTAATAACTTGGTTAGTATCGCCCAGGGGCGTCACTAGGGTTGGTGTCACCCGGTGCGGTAAAGCTCGGCCCTCCGTTGGCCGTGGCCCCTAGCGTGTTGAGCGGACTGGCCGTGTTCCTAGCCTAGCTCGAGGGTAGGGAAACACTAAGATAGGAGGCTGGCCCCAAGCTGGGGTTGGCTCCTGCAGGCCTACACCGTGTCGGTATTGCCCTCCACTGCGGAAAGTACCTGCGTGGATACCGATGCCTTATCCAGTTCGTAGAACCAAATAAAGGTGTTGGGTGTAGCCCAGCCGGCAGCTCTGCATATGTCTGCTAGAGAGACTCCTCTTGCCAATGCGATCGACGAGGCCACACTCCTGGTGGAGTGTGCTCTCATGTTCAGCGGGCAACGCAACTTACGGACGTGGTACGCGAACTTAATCGCGTCAACGATCCAATGCGAGAGTCTCTGCTTGATGACGGCATTCCCTTTCTGTCAACCACCATAGCAGACAAAGAGCTGTTGCAAGCTTCTGAAGCTCTCTGTGGCCCGCAAGTAGGTGCGTAAGCGCGCACTGGGCACAGTGGGTGACCAGCCAGGTCTTGCTCCCCAGCGGGGAGGGCCTGCAACGTCACTACCTGGTCCCTGAAAGGGGTAGTGGGCACTTTGGGCACGTAACCGAGCCTGGGTCTCAGCACTAGGTGCGAGTATCCAGTCCCAAAGGTCAGGCAGTGAGGATCTGCAGATCTGCAGTCTTCTACCGCGCAGCGAGTATCCGGTGTTAACGGATGTCTCGACCCGCGAGGGAACAGAGGAGGCCTCTGTTTCTCGGTAGGAATGGAGGGAGTGTGGGTGGGTGCATCTGTCTTTTACAGTAAAGTGGTGGTAGCCCCACTTCTGTGTCCACCTGTGGATGGACCTCGACAGTGGTAGCTCGATCGTCGGAGCTCAACCATACTCCCTGCTCTGCTCCCTCCACTCCGAACACATCAGGATCGCAAGGGAGGCCGTTTGGCGTCCCTTGTCGATCTGGATTTGGATTGCGCCGCCCTCTTGCGGTGAGATCTGCTCCTCTGTTGCGGCGGTGGTGCCGGGGGCCGAGGGACCTCAGCCGCAGTCACTGGGCGTCGCCGGCGCTTTCCAGCTGGAGACGCTTTTGCCATGGGCCTGGAAAAGATATGCGAAATAGCTTTAGTCTGCAGCTGGAGGGTGGAGAACTGTTTGCACAGCTGCTCCACCGTGTCGCCGAAGAGGCCCGACCTAGAGATGGGCGTGTTCAGGAACTGGTTCCTATCTGCGCGCGGCATGTCTGAAAGATCGAGCCATTGGTGGCGCTCCTGAACAACCCAAGTTGCCATTGATGCCCCTGACGTGCGTGCTGGGACCTTCGCTGCCCATAGGATGAGGTCGGTAGTCACACGCACTTCACACGCTCTGCCAGCAACTGTGTTTGGTAAACGGTAGGGGTGTGACGAGATCCAATGGTTCTCGCGAGATGTGAATGCATCTCGTGATATAGCGAGAATTTTTGGCGCCATTTTTGCTATATTTGCAGTACCGTGCATACCGTGATAATTAATGGATTTGATTTTGATATAAGTATATAAACCCTTTAATACGGTATAACACATTCGTTTCGTTACAAGTTGTAACTTACAACTATCAATGACGGCACGGACATTGCTAATCGAACACAGAAAGCAGTGTAACAGACTGAATTAATCGATCACACCCGCGACGCGCATATGCGCTGCTCCGTTTTCTGCGCTGTGCCTTTAAGAGCAGCAGCTGTATGACGCGCTCGAGAAAATCTGCTTGTTTTGTTTTGAACAAAGTCTCTTTTCGGTTGGAAGTCATGGTTTCACGTAAAAAAAGAAAAGAAAGCGACAAGAAAAGCGACGAATACCAGAAACAAAGCTACCGTAAGAAGCCGCTCGCGCTCTCTCTCTCTCTCTGTCACTCTCCTGCTCTGTCTCTCTCTCTCTCTCTCTGTCACTCTCTCTCTCTGTGTCACTCTCTCTCTCTGTGTCACTCTCTCTCTCTCTCTCTTTGTGTCACTCTCTCTCTCTCTGTGTCACTCTTTCTCTGTCACTCTCTCTCTCTGTGTCTCTCTCACTCACTCACTCTCTCTCTCTCTGTCTCTGTCTCTCTCTCTCTGTCTCTCTCCCTCCCGCTCTTTCTCCCTCCCGCTCTCTCTCCCTCCCGCTCTCTCTCTCTCTCTCTCTCCTCTCTATAATTGACTGGACAGTGACACTTTCAATAAATATGTTTTTTAGAGCTAAAATGAACACAGTGAATTTAATCATAATGAAGTACATTGATGTCGAGTTGAACTTGATGCCAAAATGATTCTACTATTCTATACAATTTACGGATGGATTTTCTATACCTTTGACAGTTAAAAAATTTTGTGAAATGACTTCGCAATTTATGGCATCATATTTTGTATGATCAATATTATGTTGGTTATCTGGTTATCACTGCATGCAATTGGTGAAAATAGAAAGAGTTAAATGCATCAACAGTTTTGAATGCTTTGGTTAAATAAAATACAGATAAAATATGGCTCTCCTTATATTTTATTGAAGGTTTTTTTTATTAAAAAAAAAAATCAAAATCTCGTCTCGTTCTCGTGAGCCTAGTGTCTCGTCTTGTCTCGTGGGAAAAGTGTCTTGTCCCACCCCTAGTAAACGGCGATAGCCGACAGTGAATGGAGCGCAGATGCGGTTTGGCCATTGAAGGCGTAGCCCTTAGCGTTTAGCGCGTACAGGAACTTCGCCAACCTGCCTGGAAGTTTTGGACGGTCCCTCCAGGAAGCAGCTGTCTTAGGACACAAAATGGTCACAATAGCCCGTTCCGTGCTACTAGGGGGGGGGCTTGCCACGTTTTGATCAGCTCCTCGTGTAGCTCGGGGAAGAAAGGAACCAGGCCCGTCCCCTGTTGCTTAACCGATGGACGAGCCGGACACCAATCATCCAACCGCAAGGGGGCAGGCTGAGGCGAAGTTAGATAACCCACAAACGGGTTATCGGAACGTGATCGCGCTGGCGTCTCTGCAGACGCCACGATCATATCCTCCAACACTGAGAGTGAGTCATCCTTCAAAGGGAACTCAAGCGACTGTTCGTCGTCGGATGAGAGTTAAATTGACCGGATTTGGTAGTGGATACTACGGGATGAAGACCCGAAATCGGCATCTACCCTATCTCCCCACGAGCGCGCTTCACCGGCTCCAGCGGGTCGGGAAGCCGCGGCGTCCCGATCCTCGCCACGGGAGGGCGCTGTGGCTGCAGACGGGGTTTCCCGGAGAAAATCCCGTCTCTGAACTCGACACGAGTGCCGCATCCGCTTGCACCGCACCCAAACAGCGAACGCAGCGCTCGCGTTCATCCGACGGCGACAACCACTTACTGCAATCAGAAGATTTGCACAAGCATGACTCTATCCTTAAAAGGACGTGTCGAAAGCTTCGGAGCTCTCTCAGATAAAACTCTACGCCGACGTAACAGGGAATTTTTCACTGCTTCCGGGTCTTTTCGGAAGGGAGAAACCAGCCTGGAGTACTGCAAAGTTCCAACGAAAAGCCTTATTGAGTTTGGTTGAAGAGATGAAACCGCTGAACGCTTCAATCATCAGAAAGGTATTTGCATGTGGCACACCACCGCCCTTTTATACTAGCTGGTACAGGTCAAAGGTGGCATGCAAATTCATGCAGCCATTGAACTTGACCGTTCATTGGCCGGTTGTTAGAGTGAATGCGAATGGCAGACCATCCGATATCCCATAGTCAGGTAACTGACGTCGAAGTGACCTGACTATGAAAGGGAATGATATATATATATATATATATATACAGTTGACTTCTGTTAATTGGGGTACATTGGGACACAACAGTTTTGGCCCAATAAAGTGGCTGTCCCAATATAGCGGCACAAATTTGTGTTACGAGATATGATCTGGACTTTAGGATTTGTCCCAGTAAAGCGGTTGCCCCCTTTAACTGGTGGCCCAATTAATGCTGACTCGACTGTGTATCGTTTATATTCTGAATTTGAATTGTTTTTTTTTTGTTATTATATATTTAAAATGCATTTGTTTTATATTTTGTATAAATGTTTCATATCATATTTTGTTTCAGTAAATTGACAAGCAGAATTGCTCCAGGATCATGGAGGCTGATCAAAAGCAGGGTTTGTTTTATTAGTTTTTTTTAGTTTTTTTGCTACTTAAAACAACAATCTATATATGTTTGTCACATATTTCCATGTAATAAGATTTAATAATCCATTGTTTTAGAATGTTCCAACACAGTTAGGTGGCTCTAATGACTGTGGGATCTTCATGTTGATGGTGAGGAAAACGGGAATGTTAAAAATAAATATTTTAAAAATGTTATTTAAAAAAAATTTGAAAACATAAAATTGTTGTCTGAACTTGGCTGATTTCCTTTTTTTAGTATGCACTGTACATGGTTTTACAGCTGTAAGTCTTTACCTAAAATATGATCTATTAACAATATGATATAATCTATTAAATTGACATGTTAACATTTTTCCCCCATTGTGCAAGTCGATTTTCCCCTCAGATTTTTCTTTATACATGTCTATAAATTAACTTAAAATCAATTTGTCACAGGCAACATGCTGCCGTTAATATGCAGTCACAACATAACACTGAAATCTGCAACAGGGTATGTTTTTATTGTCTCAAGAAGGAGCATGTGTGAAAAACTGAATTTCTAAACTTTAACATGCTACATCCATGATTAAAACACCCAGTACTGTTGAGGAGACTTTCAAGTTGCTCAGGGACAAAAGATGGAATTTAGCTTGATAAATCTGGTGCAAACTATCTCTTCTCTTGTGAGATTATTTTATCCCACAATATCCCACAATATATATCCCACAATATATAAATATTATATCCCTTTTCTCTAATCATCTCTTTCGAAGGAGCCACTGGTAGTGAAAGACCTCTTGTCTGCAGTTGGGTGGCTGCGGGAAAACTGCCACATCTTCAGAGGTCTTGTGGAAGAGCCGTCATATCTGACATTGAATGCGGCAGACGGAGGAGAAGGCCCTTCAGCTTGATCAGGCTGAAATGGACGACCGACAGCTGGCCTTAGAGCCTTTCCTGTTTCACTTTCACTTACAGGAAGACATGGAAGTTTTTTTTGTGGAGTGTCGGGACAAAAAGCAGCTCAGGGTTAACTCCATGTTTTATTTTGAAATAAATTAAATTTTTTATTGACATTTTAAGATACATGTACCTGCAAAAAATGTTTCAAAAAATGTTTTTGTTTGATTTTGTTGCAATTTATTTGGAACAGGTGCAATACACTTTATAAAAATCAATATTTTTTAAATTAAATAAATCATTCAGAAACATTTGTTGTTGTTAATACTACTATTATTATTACTTTAAATAATTTACATTTATTAATCATTTATGAGAACAAAACACATGGATAGGTTAAAATTATAAACAATAGTGTGTATATTAGTAGAATGATTTGTGTTGGAAGGATGGCATAATTGTTAACTCAGTTTATACAAATAGACATAAACTAAGGCTTTTTAATCTTTGGTGAATAAAAAACAAAGTGTCCTGTTCACAATATGTGTATACACATATTCAGACAATTCATACACGGACGGAACAGTTAAATTGTTTTAATAGAATGCATGATTATAACTTTAATAACGCGGGGTTTAAACTTTGAAAAGTCACAAACACAAAAGTAAAAAATGGCAATGAAGGCAACTCTTGCTCCGCCCACTTCGGTCCCCAGGCTGTCGTGGATAAAAATTTGGAGTTGTGTAATCGATCCGCATCACAACAGCTTTATTAAAAGAATTATGTGACTGCTGTAATAAATCTGTCCCAAGTTAAGAAGACAAAAACAGGTTAATGGAACTACAGAACAAGCTAGACCTATATCTGGAAAGAGCGCGCGGAGCTTTTGTCAGGTCTCGTGCTAAATGGATCGAGGCGGGTGAAAAGAACTCATCATACTTCAGTAACCTGGAAAAGAGCAGACAGCAGAAAAACACAATCACCAGTCTTTGTGGACCAGTCTGTGGGTATCATTAAATACTCAGCTTCTGCACTCCTCCGCTTACGATACCATTTGCTGGATCAATCGCCACCTCTACAACGTATCCCTCCGGAGATCGCTTTTCTCCCTCTGCGGAATTACATCCACAGAGGATCACGTCGTGCTTTCCGCCAAACCAGCTCTGCAAGCATCACGACGGTCTGGACTACAACGCGATGTCTGCACCGAAAGACCAATCGGGTTTGCGATTTTAGCTTGTTAGCCAGACCGGCTAGGTCGATCCTCCCTGTAGCAGACCTCACCATCACCGGCACCATGTTTGCTCTTCTCAACATCCGCTCTCTCACGAACAAAGGTCAACTCGTTCAGGACCTACTTGTTGATCGTAAGATGGATTTTCTTTGTTTGACTGAAACCTGGCAACAACAAAACGACTTTTCTGCTCTAAACGCCTGTATACCACATGGGTTTGTTTACATGTCAAAACCATGTGACTCTGGGCGTGGGAGTGGTCTCGCGGTGTTATACTGTGAGAAATGGAAACTCGCTTCTATAACCGCACCCGTCTCGTGCTCATTTGAGTTCCTGCCGTTACAGCTGTCTGGTCATGTTCCCTCCATCATTGCTGCAATATATCGACCACCGAGACTGAGCAAAGAATTTATCAATGACTTTGCTGTGTTTTTCACTCATTTGTCGTCGCTCTCCCCAAACTTAATTCTCTTTGGGGACTTTAATATCTATTTTGACAATACTACCTGCAGCCTTACTAAGGATTTTATATCTTGTTTGGACAGTTTTGGCCTTCAACAATTTATTCATTTTCCCACACACTAGGGGTCATACTCTGGATCTGATTTGCTGTTCGGGAATCACTCCTGTAAATTGTAGGGCGGATTTTGTTCCCTTTTCTGACCACCTGCTCATTTCTTTTTGTGCTAATCTGTTGCTGCATAAAATCTGTCAACCACGCACCATCACTTTTCGCAATATTAAGAACATTGACATGAACATGCTATCTGTCAAAATTGACTTTCTCTTCTCTGATCATAATCTATCTACTCCAGATGAACTGGTCTCCTATTACAATGATTCCCTTAAGAACCTTTTAGATAGCCTTTTAGATGGCTCCACTCAAAACTAGACTTGTCACCTTTTCTCGCACTGCTCCGTGGTTCACTCCCCCCCCTCAGACTTCTAAAACAAAAGAGGCGCCATTTGGAGCGCCTTCACAAAAAAACGGGCTTAACTGTACACAAGGAAATGTACTGTACCCACATGTTGCTCTATAGGGACTCTATTGCACAAGCTAAAAACTGCTACTTTACTGGTGTTATTAATGTGGCGGTGGGAAGATCAAAGACCCTGTTCTCTGTATTTACGAAAATCTTAAATGATTCTGACATGCTGCCGACATCCATGTACTCCAGTGATTTTTGCAATAGTCTCCTCACCTTTTTCAACGAGAAAGTCAAAACTCTACATCATGCTCTTTCAGGTTCTAATCTTGATATCTCACCGCACTCTGTACCTCTGAAACCACCAGAAAATTCTCTTGCTAGTTTCATATTGCCATCTCTTTCAGACATTCACAATGTGGTGTCAAACTCCAAAAGTTCCACCTGTCAAAGTGACCCTATTCCAACTGCCTTGGTCAAAAAATCACTTCTCTTGCTCCATACATCACTAAATTTATTCATACATCTCTGTCTAGTGGAACTGTTCTTCAGTGCCTAAAATCAGCGGTTATTTCCCCTACCCTCAAAAAACCAGGGGCCGATCCTAATAATCTCAGTAACCTCCGTCCCATTTCCAACCTTCCTTTCCTGTCTAAAATTTTGGAAAAAATCGTTGTCACCCAACTCCATGCTCACCTCACATGTAATAATCTTTACGATCAATTTCAATCTGGTTTTCGACCTCAACATTCCACAGAAACAGCTCTGATCAAAATTACTAACGATCTTCTCCTTGCTGCTGATTTCCCTCCTCGTACTGTTAGACCTAAGTGCAGCATTTGATACCATTTCTCATTCAATTCTGTTAGATAGACTATTTTCCATTGGCATTACCGGTCTTGCTCTGTCAAATTTTGGTTTCAATTTTGGTTTTTGATTCAAATCTCATCTGTCAGGTCGTACACAGTTTATCCAACTAAAAACATTCACTTCTCGCACTGTTCCAGTCACCTCAGGGGTTCCACAGGGCTCTGTTCTTGGGCCTCTTTTATTCATCATTTACATCCTCCCCCTTGGTCACATCTTCAGGAAACACAATATCAACTATCACTGTCACGATGATACCCAGCTTTACCTTGCCTCCAAACCAGATTCAATCCTCCCTCCCTCATCCCTCTCTGACTGTTTACTTGTCGTACAATCTTGGATGTCTAGTAACTACCTTAAACTGAACAATAACAAAACAGAATTACTACTCATTGGTAATAAATCATTGCTATCCAAATCTAACAGCTGTATCAATACCATTGACACATCTACCATATCTCCTTCCCCACAGGTTAAAAGTCTGGGTGTCATCCTTGATAGCACTCTCTCCTTTGCAGTGCACATCAATAATATCACCCGTTCAGCCTATTTTCACCTCCGTAGTATAAACCGTTTGCGCCCATCTCTCTCACCTCATTCGGCATCCATACTGGTTCATAGTCTTGTTACCTCTCGACTTGACTATTGTAATTCTATCCTGGCTGGTCTCCCCAAGAAATCTCTTCACAAGCTCCAGCTAGTTAAAAACTCTGCTGCACGTATTATTACTAGAACTTCATCTATCTCTCATATTACTCCCACCTTACAGCAGCTTCACTGGTTGCCTATCCCTTTTCGCATCCAATATAAAATCCTCCTGCTCACTTTCAAAGCCATACACCTTGCACCTCCCTACATATCAGCACTCATACAGGTCAATATCCCCACCCGCCATCTCAGATCATCCTCCTTCATTTCCCTCACACCCACCAAAGTTCGGCTCTTAACCATGGGGGCCCGAGCCTTTAGCCACGCTGCACCACAGTTATGGAACTCCCTTCCACCGGATCTCAGAAACTGTACTTGTCTTGCTACATTCAAATCGCGGCTCAAAACCCATCTTTGACAAATTCCATTTGCTCCCCGCTAGGTCTTCCTCCCTCTATTTGCTTTATGTACACTATCTGCTAACATTTGATGTTCTGTATTATCTTGTTCGATCTTCTGCCGATTGTCAACTTGAGCATTGTTTTTCCTGTTTTGTTTTTGATACTGTGTTTGTAAGGTGTCCTTGAGTGCCTAAAAGGCGCCGTTAAATAAAATGTATTATTATTATTATTATTATTATTATTATTATTAATGATCGATGGGAAAGAATGCAAGGATCCAAACATTTTAGGAAAAGAGGTTTCTCTCTTTTATTTCAAATTATACGGTTCTAATAGGTCTCTGACGGAGGAACATTCTCTGTTCAGTAAAATTCAAAATCATCTCCCACATATTGATGATGATTTCAAATCTTTATGCGATTTTGATTTAGAGATGGTAGAATTGGATGAGAGTATTTCAAAGATGGCTCGTAACAAATCTCCTGGAACAGACGGCCTTACTACTAATTTTTATCAGCACTTTTGGGCGGATCTAAAAATTACTTTTTTTGATGCTTTAACGCAATGTATAAAACGTAAAGAATTAATGACCAGTATGAAACAAGGATTAATTACCCTCATCCCAAAAGCAGGCAAAGACAAAAGAGCTTTGGATAATTTAAGACCAATTACACTGATTACAAAATATTTTCCGGCGCGATCGCAGCCAGACTGAAGAAAGGTGTAGCGTCTGTAATCAGTGAGACACAATCTGGGTTTCTGAAAGGCAGATCAATTCACAATAATATAAATTTAGTGGTGGATCTGCTTGATTATAATAAAATATTGACGTTAAAGGGATTTATATTATTTTTAGACTTCTACAAAGCTTTTGATTCTGATTTATTTTATATAATACGGCAGGTTTGTGGTAGCTCACCGCTATTATTATTTATTATGGCCGCAGAGATGTTGGCAATCCTGATCAAAAACTCTGGTCTTCAAGGGTTAAACGTGATGGGGAAACAGATAATAATAAGTCAACTGGCAGACGACACAACTCTTTTCCTAAAAGACGCCGACCAAATTCCCATAGCAATGCAGAATGTTAAATATTTCTCTGAAAATTCTGGCCTGTGGCTCAATCTGGATAAATGTGAAATCTTGGCATTGCAAGACTGCGCTCAACAATCATTACATAACATCAAAATAAGTACAGAAGTCAAATATTTGGGGATAGTCATCACCAGGGACAAGACATCATCTGAAGACAAGAACATCATCACTAACACAAACAAATGCAGAGCAATTTTAAACCGGTGGCTTCAGAGAGATATCAGTTTTTGGACAAACTTTATTGTCTAAAATGGAAAGTTTGTCTCAAGTAATCTACCCAGCCAGCTCTCTATCAAAATCATCGAAGGTCATAACACAAATCAACTCTTTAAATTGTCATTTATTTTGGCGAAACAAATGTCACTACATTAGGAGGAATGATATGGTGAAGAGTTACGAGGACGGGGGTTTGAATGTTTTTGATTTTGAGATCATGAATGGTGTTCTGAAACTGAAATGGTTAAAACTTTTTGTGACAAACAAGCAATCCTTCTGGTCCATCATACCCAATGCTGTTTTTGACATTATGGGGGGAATTTATTTTCTATTACAATGTGACTTTGAGTTTCAAAGACTTCCTGTTAAACTTTCGGACTTCCACCAGCAGGTTCTTCTCTACTGGAATGTACTATACAAACACAACTTTACTCCACACAACTCACCTGTCTGGAACCATCGCTATATAACCATCAAGAGAAAGTCAGTTTACTATGAGGAGTGTAGGTCTCGGGGTGTGTGGGCTGTGGCTCATTTTTTGGACAATCATGGTGATCTACTGTTACATAAGGATTTCTCTAACAAATTCTCTATTACATGCACGGAAAAAGAGTATTGTAGATTTATAAAGGCCATTCCAGCTTCTTTAATACAAATGGTAAAAAGTGACACACTTTACTCCAACATCGTCCCTCACCTGAGACGGCTCTGCTTTCAAGGGATTTATTTTTGCGGTGAAAACTGTACAAATAAGATTCTCAGGAATTCATTAATACAATTTATATACCCATTTGCGAATAAAAGGAATTATATTCTAAAAGAGTTTGATCAGGCAGAAATTAAAAATATTAGAAAAAAATACATTTCATTTCCTTTGCCACCTAAAGTGAAAGAAATCAACTTCAAGATATTGAACAAAATGTACCCATCCAATGAATTCCTGAGAATCAAATTTAATATAGACACAAATCAATGCACCTTTTGTGAAAAAGAAATCGAAGACTTGGATCATCTGTTTGTTCACTGTGAGTGTGTCGCCTCCTTTTGGAGCGACGTGTGGAGCTGGTTACAGGACAGGAATATCCTCATACCGTGATTGGAATTAGCATCCGTGAAATTTTGGATGTTTATTAAAGAAAAAAGCATCAATTATCTAATAAATAATCTTTTGTTGTTGGAGAAATTTGTAATACACAAATGCAGATTTCTAAAGGTGAAGCCCTGCCTCAAACATCTGAAGGTGGAGGTGTCCAACTGGTGTAGTTCACTGAAACGGGTCAGTGGCCCAAGAGCAGACGAAATGGGGTCCTTATTGAATCGTTTTGATTTAAGATGAGCAGCCCTGTGTTATATGTTAGTGGTATTTTATTTTATTTATTTTTTTAGTTATTATTTTTTTTTTTGTATTTGTTTCTCCTTCTTTGGTTGTTCTGTTCAAGCTGTATTTACTTGTGTACTGAAGAAATTTGATTGTCATGTAAGTTTCAAAAAAAAAAGAAAAAATCTTTTTGTTTCTTTTTCCCCTTAAAGGGGCAGGGAACTTTTCCCACAATTCTTTAAATTATAACACAACCATACCAACGACAAATTAAACATTAAACAAAAATTAACAATAACTTAAATGGATTAATACCAACATAAACAAACGATTTTTGATTTTTAGGCTTCCTTTACTACCTAGGATGTCTGAATAGTTTTATTATTTCTATAGGATTACAGAGCATCTGAATAGGTGTTCTATCATTTTTTCCCTGTAGTATCCCGATGGGGCCCAAATAACCAGAATTGGCTTTATGTTATATATTTATATATTCGGTTTCTACTCATTTCTA
>SOMO01000018.1:93842-117440 GCA_028128575.1 Paedocypris carbunculus | reverse complement strand
ACACACACACACACACACACACACACACACACACACACACACACAGTATATATATTGGCGCCCCCAACCACCCCTCCCACCTGTGAGACCAAACTTAAAAAAAAAAAAAAAGAAACACCACATTTCTTTTTTAACATTTACAAATTTAGTACGCAATGTCAACATTGACAGTGTAACACACTTGGATTAAATATAGAATTAATATTTGAAATACCTCAAATCGCAGAACTTCAACATATACAAACTGAGACGCAAAGTCTTATAATAAATTAAAATGTGATGCAAAGTCTTGTAATACATTTTAAAAATAAATGATTTAAAGAAAATCATAAAAAATCTGACGAAAACATTTCCCTCACGTCTTTGCTTTAGTTTCTCATGGTTTTCTCTTAGAAACGTGATGTGAGTGTTGATGTTAAAATGATAATGTGCATGTTTGTCACAGGAGCTGGATTCCTCGCTCTCACACCCTCAGTCTAGTTAACGAAGAAACGACGTGACGTCACTAACTCAAAACCACAAGTAAGAAACAAGGCATATCTTTTGATGATACAGGTGCAGCACCAGCGAGGTCTCTTGACGCGTTCGTATGAGAGTTCGCTTTCCGTCCACCGGGGGGCCCTAAAGACCCAAGAAAAGATGCAATAATAAATGTATCACGGCGTTACAAAAAAGGAATCCCGCAGGATTATAGTCCCGTCTCAGATTTGGTTTTATTTATAGCCGCTTCTCCTTTACTTTCCCGTACCTCTGAAACAATAATCCCGCCTCGCAGACCGGCGGGCCGTCCTGCCACTTAGGCTCAGATTCCCTCAATCCCGCTTAATCTGCTGAATCCTGCAGGAGTCTCCTGTTTGACCAGTGTCTGCTGGAACTTCTCCACAGAAGACCAACCTTCCCAGATCAATCACACAGATCCATGCTGGTGATAATCCGCGAGGTTGGATTAAATCCCGGCCGCAGACGAGCGGGACATTCTCGCGCCGGTGAGTGTCATCGCGTGTGATGTAGATCAGTCGCGCGGGGTTTCAGTTTCCTGCGGCTGTCAGACACTGTTTGATCACGACCGAAAGGTGATCAAGTTTAATAGAACTTGAGATTCAAAAGTTACATTGCCTTTATAAGACGTAACAGTTACAGCAACGGCAACGGGTCCTACATTTACTGAACACACACAGACACACTACATGCAGATCTGACTTTCTTTAAATATATATTTCTCACACTCATTGAATGACAATACGTTTTTGACATTACTAAAAGCATGCTTTTATTATTATTTGATTATCAAAAGGGTGAATATACTGGTAACGATAATATTTCTTCCTGTTTAATGAAATGTACTACTGTGATTTCCAAAGTTAGAAGTTCCGGAGTTAGATTCCCGTTCGCACATTCTCTAACGATACAATGAATGTGACGTTAGTGGCGGTTCTACGTTGAATTGGCGTTCAATTCCACGCATTATTGTCCAGAATGTGGTAGACTCGTGGGTCATCAACACAAAGTAAACATTTGCTTTTTAAAAGCAGTGCAGCAAAAGTGAAGAATCTTCTCGCTTCACCCGTTGGAAACACGTACGGCGCAAAACTACCCGGTGACGTTGTGTGGGTAGAGTTTAACATCTAAATGCTGCGGAAGGCGACAAACGTGTGCTGCAGCGCGGCGAAACGGGTCGGGTCGGGTCTGGTCTGGTCTGGCTGGGTTAAACCCAGTTCACGCTCGAACGCGCAAGACTTCATTTCCCAGAGCGCACCGCGGCGGCGCGATGTTTCCCACAGCTGACCGAGTGAAGCGAGACTCGGCGGACCGCACGACGCTCTTCCCGTGCAGCGCTTCTCTTCTCCCGCCGCAGAGCTCGTCTACGGTCCGCAAGGCCGCCGCCGTCTGATGGCATGCGTCTGAGGTGCGCCCGTGGAATCAGAATTTGTAGTCGCTGTCGTCTCCGCATCCACGCCGAGCTGATGCAGCGGGATGGATGGTGTTAGGCTGGGGCTGATGATGATGGTGGAGGAGAGCGATGAACAGAGGGACGGCGACGGTGCAGCGATGGCCGCGCTGCATCAGTGTGAACTGATCCAGAACATGATCGACATATCCATCTCCAGTTTGCAAGGGCTTCGGACCAAATGCGCGGCGTCCAACGATCTGACGCAGCAGGAGATTCGCACTCTCGAGGTAAACGTTTCTCGACAGCCGGGCCGGTTCGTCGGATAGTGCCGGACGGTTCTTTGTGCTGATGCTGTTCAGATCCACCAAAGGCAGAGGTTTCTGCTTGAGATGTTTGGACGTCATTATGTTCCACCGAGCCATCACATTCGTAACACGTCTCTGCTGCTCAAGGCTTGCTTCTGTACAGGCCTCAGTATTCAGTCTGGTGTTCCGTATACACATTGACCCAGCACAGGTTTGTTTGACCTGGTTCTGTTGCCATGGAGACACACTGCTAAACCAGTACCACTATAACCTGTGTGTGTGTGTGTGTGTGTGTGTCTGTGTCCCAATAGATAGATCTTCAAAATAAAGTGGTGCCCTATGTTCAGTCAGTGGACCTTTGTCTGGGCTCCACAACTTTGAAGCCTGTTTGAGTGTTTAGATTGAATTTTAGGCCGAAATTATAGTCGAGTTTGTGCTGCTGGGCCCCCAGGGTGTGGAGGGAAATATTGTTTTGTATATAAGTCAATGACTGGACCCAATAAATGCAAGTGCTTGTGTGTGTAGTGAGGGAGTGCGTGTGTGTGTGTGTGTGTGTGTGTGTGTGTGTGTGTGTGTGTGTGTGTGTGTGACACTAATTGTGTGAGAGTGTGTGAGAGAGAGGACTGTGTGTGTGGGAGTGAGCGAGAGGGAGCAGCAGGATTATGTGGAGGTAAAGCTGCTGTTGTGTGTGTGAGTGTGTGTGTGAGGTCAGGCGTAAGTCTGGGCGTTAATCACATTAGTGTGTGTGTGCGTGTGTGTTTCTCCTCACGTTTGCAGACACATTTAGTCCGTGTGTCTAGTGAATTTGTTGCCTGATGATGTCACTGAGCAGTTGCCATGGCCGCTGCATCCTGACGATAATCCCTCTCTCTGCCTGTAACGGAAGAGTCGCTGTGGCGTGGTGTGGATGTGTTATACATGCATGTGATTCTGCTGATGAGACGTGTAGATTACACGCGTGCAGCTGCTCGTCTACAGGAAAATCCCAGTTGCTAGGAAACCTGACGTCAGTCTCCGTGTGCTGGGTCCTTCCTCTTCCTCCATCTCTTCAGCATCATGCTGCGTGATCTAGAAGTGTCTGGCGTTCCTCATGAAGACTGATGACGCTGGTCAGGTGACCAGGGACGTGGTCAGCGCATTAAAATGCATCCGTTAATCATGACACACACTTCCTGGAATTTACTGTAGCTGCAGGTCGAGGATGACCTCTAACCTCTGTGGATAGAAGTTTGCCGCGTTATTTTTAGTAGATGCACTGCACATCTGGAGGAATCAAAGGAACATTACAGCCGTGCTTTTATAGCACTGGCATTCTCGCACATCATCACGTGACCATCCGGAGATCTCACCGCATTTTGCACCCAGCCGAAACATTCCACCTGTGTTTACACATGTTTGAGGAAGATCTGAGAAGGTTCTCTTCTAGTCCAGACAGCACAGGAAAAAGCAACATCCAGTTCTGGTCAGAGATCTCTGCGTCGCAGCCTCCGCGTGAACCCTGCATATCATTGAGCTGTGATGTCAGAAACCGCTACACTCCGTTGCCATGCTAGCGGCACTATCGCCCCCGTGCCATATAGTAACAGTTATTTATAGTTCACAGCCATGTTTTCTGGAGGAACAGAAAGAGAGACACACAAAGAGAGAGAGAGAGAGAGAGAGAGAGAGAGAGAGAGATCATTAGCCCTTTCACTTTCTAAACCTGTAGATGTAAGAAAGTGAGAAAGCTATTTTTAACTTTGAGACATGTTGGAGCATGGCGCTGTTTTTGCACATTTGTGTTGAATCTGTTCTCTCACTATGAGATTCTGCTGTGTGTGTCTCTCTGTGTGTGTAGTTCTCACACACCTGATCTGTCGCCCTCTGCAGGTGAAGCTGATGAAATACATCTGTACACAGCTGCAGTGCAAGCAGAAGGTGTCGGACGCTGACAGGCCACTGGCTCTGGACAGATTCCCGCGGCTGGAAGACTGGTTACGCACGGTCAACGTCAGTCCGGATCTCATAGAGGTAAGCGGTAGTTTGTCATGGCCTCTTCTTGGGAAAATGGCTGTGTTTTGGCTGTTCGACCATGGACTCGTTCTCAGAAGAGCAGAGACAGCAAATAATTACTCACCTCACATGCTGAGTCTCTCTTGCAGTCTGTATATCTCTCTCGTTCTCTGTCTCTCAGAAGCCTCTCTTCTCTCTTTGACTGTGTGTTTTTTTTCTCTGCAGGCAGTGAACGTGACGCTGTCGCTGGACGCTCTGCTGCGAATGCCCTGCAGTCAAGTGAAGGACACCATGAGGCGTCTGGGCTCGACGTCAGACGACTGCATCAGGCTATGTGCGGCCCTCAGCTGCCTGAAGAGAGCCTCCGTCTCGGGTACTTTGCCTCAGCATTTTTTCCGATAACCCAATGCCTGACCTGCTCTTTATCTTGTAGGGGAGTTTCAAGAGGACGGCGGGTTCTGGTTTTCTGAGACTGTGAGGCGGGACAGTGGAAACCTGACTCCAGTGGATCAGATTCCTTTACTAGGCGGGTCCCTGCGACCTCATAGTCCGTCCCCTCTGACCCGGCCCTCCACCACACCTTCCACGCCCCTTGCGTCCTGTCCGTACCCCCGCTACATCCTGATGCCCGTTGACAGTCATGTCTCCCATGGTTACGCAGAGAGCCTGACCGACCCCAGCCCATATTATTCCTCCCGGCCTGTTCGGCTCCATGGTCACACTTCCACTCCGCCCATTACCCCACCATCCAGGAGGAGACACCGGCTCAAGCCGCCCTGCACCCCTCCTCCCCCATCCCGGAAAGTTCTGCATCTCCTTCCCAACATCACGCTGACCCGCAGTAAGAGCCACGAGAGTCAGCTCGGCCACCGCATTGACGACGCTAGTGTAAACACGTAGGTTGTCATGACAACACATCATCGCTCTGCATATAACAGACGACTCTGTCTTATTGTGTAAGGTTCATATTTTTCAGGCTGTTTGTTCTAAGTCAAGTTTGCTACAAGCAGGTTCATGGTATTAACACGGCACGGCTTTCTGTTGATCAGACTCCGGTGTTAACATTTTCTCATGCTTTCCGCTAGTTTGTCGCCTTTTTAAACATCTAATACTACTGGTGTTCAGGAATGTGAAGAAGAACAAGCTGTTCCTGAACGTCCAGATCAAGGAAAACGGTTGTGAGGACGCTCCGTCTCGCTCACCCACGCTCTCAGCTCGGATCCCGGGCCTCGCACCCACCCCTTACACGCTGCCAGGGACCCCCACGCTGCAGGAGGAGCCCGTCCCGCTGAGAAGTGAGTTCAACAGCCACAACCAATTGGAGTGCGGGTCTTGACCGTGGTTGTGTTTGCAGACCCCGCCCAGCACAGCTCGCCTCCGGTGCTCAGGAGGGACATCGGCCTGGCCGTCACTCACCGGTGAAGCCTCTGCCTCTAGCGCTGCCACACAGCTCCAGTGCAGTAACGGCTGCCTCTCTTACAGATTCTCCACTAAATCCTGGCTCTCGCAAACCTGCCAAGTGTGTCAGAAGAACATGATCTTCGGAGTGAAGTGTAAACACTGCAGGTGTTTCATTCATTCATTCATTACTCTTTTTCCTGCTCTTTTGTTTCCCACACTGATAATAATTAATCATCTTAATGCTGTAGGTTAAAGTGCCATAACAAATGCACAAAAGAAGCTCCACCCTGCAGAATCTCCTTCTTGCCCAGTAAGTTCTTCTTTTTGTGAAGATTTTCAGTCTTGATCCTGAATCATTCCCAAACGCTTCCTATCAACATCACAGTCACAAAGATCCGCAGGACAGAGTCTGTCCCCTCGGACATCAACAACCCCGTGGATCGGCCGCCCGACGCACCTCAGTTTGGCACTCTGCCCAAAGCCATCAACAAGAAGGTGCTGGAGCAAGGACACTTATCTGTCCTCCACTCCCAAGATTCACTCATACTTACACACACACTCACACACACTCTCTTCTCTCACCAGGACCAGCCCCCGGCTCTGAATCAACTGGACTCCAGCAGTAATCCCTCCTCCACCACGTCTTCAACACCTTCTTCTCCTGCCCCTTTCCAGCAAATCAACCCTCCCAGTGTAACCCCGCCCCCAAACCCCTCCCCGAAAGGTCATCGTGACAACCGCTTTCACTTTCCAGGTGAGCCAGTGTTTCTACATCACATTCACTTTCTTCGGTCCCTCCAGGCTTTTGCTCGCACGATTCCCATATCACGTTCTCGCTCTCTAAATCACTCTTGAATCCTGGAGGGACAGACATCTAACTGTCTCACTTCACTGCCTGTCTTCTTTCTTCTCTGTCGTCAAGCTGCCTGTTATTTTCAGCACAGACAGCAGTTCATCTTTCCTGGTGAGTTCTGAATCTCTTTTTCTTCACACCTCCTCCTCATCACTGTCTTGGCCTCATTCCTATCAGACATGGTTTTGCAAAACTTGTTTAGTATAGGAATGAATAAAGATACTCTAATTACATAATCCGGAAATCTGAAGGTTCAATTTCTATGTTCTATGTGTTGTAAGTCACTGGGGAATAAGTTCTGACCTCTGACATTTTACAGACATCTGTGGCTCCAGCCTCCTGCATCCAGACGGACTCACAGACACAGTGTGAGTACCAGAAGATGCGTGAGTGTTGTTTGCGCACCCCTTTGACAGCTAGACGTCTCTTTGCAGCAGTGAGATCCACCCTTCGGTGGAGGAGACATATGCGGAGAAAGACGAAGACGAGGACCAAGAGGTGAGAAGGATCCCCAAAGCGGTGCAGACAAACTCAGCACTAGATATTTGTTGAACAGGAGCTAGAGGAAGAAGTAGAGGAGGAAGAAGAAGCAGATGAGGAGGACGGGGCAGTGGAGGAAGAAGAAGAGGAAGACATTGATCACTTCATGGCTGGGCTGGAGCCAAGCTCAGAGGGGGAAGGCGATGAGCTAGAGGATTTGCCCAGCAATCGAGGAGGAACCCACTGGAAGGGTCCCATCTCCCGGAAGGCCAGTCAGACCAGCGTGTACCTACAGGAGTGGGACATTCCGTTTGAACAGCTGGACCTTGGAGAGCTCATCGGTAAAGGCCGCTGGGGCAGAGTTCACCGTGGCCGCTGGCACGGAGAGGTAGCCATTCGGCTCCTAGAGATCGACGGGAACAACCAGGACCACCTGAAGCTCTTCAAGAAAGAGGTGATGAACTACAGGCAGACGCGTCACGAGAACGTGGTTCTATTCATGGGTGCTTGCATGGCACCTCCACATCTGGCCATCATCACCAGGTAGGTACCTGAGCACTGAGCCATGTGTCTCTCATTCTGTCTCTCAAAGTCGATGATGAGCTCTTCTTTGCCTGCAGCTTTTGTAAAGGTAGAACGTTGTACTCTGTGGTGAGGGACTCAAAAAGCCCGCTGGACATCAATAAGACCCGGCAGATTGCGCAGGAGATTGTGAAGGTGAGTGTCTCTGTATCTTACCTGGTGGTGCTGACTAGCGTGCTCTCCAGGGAATGGGCTACCTTCACGCCAAAGGCATTGTCCACAAGGACCTCAAATCTAAAAACGTCTTTCATGACACCAACAAAGTAGTCATCACTGATTTCGGCCTGTTCGGGATCTCCGGTGTAGTCCAGGAGGGCAGGTGCGCTGCTTCTCCTCTCAGACGCCCTTTTCTGCCTGGTGTCTCCGTCTGACTGTATGTGTGTGTGCGCACTAGACGGGAAAACGAACTGAAGCTTCCTCACGGCTGGATCTGTTACCTGGCTCCAGAAATCGTGCGCAAGATGAGTCCTGGAAACAACGAGGACAGGCTTCCCTTCTCGAACGCGGCTGACGTCTACGCCTTTGGGTGAGCAGGGAGTCGGGGTGCCGCATGAGGTAGATACGGCCGTGACCATCAGCGCTCTTTTTCAGAACCATCTGGTACGAGCTGCAGGCCCGCGACTGGCCCATCACCAGTCAGCCCGCGGAGGCCACCATCTGGCAGGTGGGCAGCGGCGAGGGAATTCGCAGGGTCCTGACGGAGGTCAATTTGGGGAAAGAGGTCACGGTGAGTGAAGCCAGCGCGCCGGCCTTGTCTTTTGACGTGTCCTGACCGCAGCGCTGTGTCCTGTAGGAGATCCTGTCGGCCTGCTGGTCCTACGACGCACGTGACAGACCCTCTTTCACGATGGTGTCCGACATGCTGGAGAAACTGCCCAAGCTCAACCGGCGCCTGTCCCACCCCGGACACTTCTGGAAGTCTGCGGAGTGCGTGTCACGCTAAGTGTTTTGCGCTTTAATTAGTCCAGGCTGAACCTCGATCTTTATCACACAGACCATTCTGGGTACATTAGTGCTCAATTAATAAAATTGGTTGTGCTACTGGTTCAACCACATTTTTCAGAGGAAACGATCATGTTCAGATTCTTTGTGGATGTTTTACATTTTGTGTGATTTACTACTTCTTCTGCTTGTCTCAGGTTGTAGCTGTGCTGCGCCTTACTGGAGCGATCCAAGTCTTTTCTGTCAGGAGTGTGACACGGAGCTCCTCGGCTTCTCCAGAATTTTGCGATCTCTGTGCCTCTGTATTCTGACTGCGATCGGATCGTCTGCTGGATGAAAACCCGCAGACATGACTGCACAGATGAGCCTCAGAAGAGCATGTGAAGCGTATGTGTGGTGTGGTTTATATCAGTGCGTGTGTGTGGGTTTCGGCTGCAGTGTGTGTGTGTGTTTGTGAAAGACAGGACTGTGTGTTCCTGGAACATCAATGAGATGTAAAATAGTTCTGTGTAAATATGGTTTATTTATTGTACAGTCAAAATATTTTTTTTGCTATTTATATGTGTGTGCACACAAACACACACACACACTCTGAGCAGGTACGACTTCAGATGTAAATATTCTTTCTATTTTTTCATGTGGAGAGAAGTCCCTTCCGCGGGCCGGTG
The DNA here is from genome assembly GCA_028128575.1 of Paedocypris carbunculus. Classification (NCBI taxonomy): domain Eukaryota; kingdom Metazoa; phylum Chordata; class Actinopteri; order Cypriniformes; genus Paedocypris; species Paedocypris carbunculus. The sequence goes on along the minus strand of SOMO01000018.1, from coordinate 108,326 downwards.
TCCGTCATGTACAATCATATTTTTGTATTGCATGTGGCTGCTGTACACGTCTGTTCTCCTGAAACACAATAAAAGTCCTGCTCGTCTCTCTGCCTCATTAGCTCACTTTTTAAGTCAGTGTTTGTGTGTGTCTTGCAGCACAACTCTCTGTCATTAGTGCAAGACGCTAAAGGTTTGGTTTTGCCTGGCAAAGTGTCCAACAGTATCATGTCTGATTTGCAAGAACATTTGTTTGTCTTCTTCACTCTTGTTTTTGTGTGAACTGTCAATTTTTTTTGTTTAATCCCATCCCCATCACTTGTTTATTGTTCACGTTTGTGCGTGTGTTCAGTCAGATTTGTCTTTGTCTTCTCCGTAAAGATTGCATAAGATTGTGTTGCTGAAGAACCAGCAGCAACCGGATCTTCTCAAAATCAAGTCAAATTTGGAGGCAAATGTCAGCGCTGAAGTTACGTGAGTCTCCTGATGCTTCTGGAGCGGGCGAAGTATTGTCGGGTCACACACACATGCAAGGAAAAACAATTGAAAGAGCTGGACCACGTCACAGAGAGGCAGAATCATAGTTTGAGAAACGAGACAACAATCGTGTTACTGTATGTTAATTGTTACTTTATTTCTTTATCTTCTTCAGCAGTTGCGTGAGAAATAAGTAACTACTACAGACTGGAGGATAGACCAGATAAGCAAAATGTCTCCATTCTTTTTTATACAAGCACATTTTGAAATAATTCAATAACATGATCGTTTTGTGTCACTGAAGCAAAGACCTACATGACGTATTCAGACAACAGCCGCGCACTCATAGTCTCGAGCACATGCAGCATCAGCGCAAGGTGGCTGCACGTGGCAAGAGATGACGAGCGGCTCCCGCTGGTCATCGTTCGATTCATGAAAGCGGCGGAGCTCCGAGGGGGGCCGGGGGTCGCCGTGACGGGCTGGTGGGTCGTGGTGTTAGTGTGATTTGTGCCGTTCACGGAGCTGCTCGTCATCGCTGTCGGAATTTGAACTTGGAGCAGAAAGCAGCCGAAGACCAGCGTCAGCACCAGTGTGACGTCACTCACGCTTAGAGACATCGCTCGCGATCTAGAAAACACCCATGTTTGATCCCCAACCACACGAAAGTTCAAACTTGTTTAATGGGTGTTGTAACTCACCGGAGTTTGAAGTCAGTGAAGATGTTCGTCTTCTCCTCAGCGATGCGGTGACCGGCGGAGCCCAGTGCTGACGCTTTTAACATCGCCTCTGCGTGTCATGTTCCTTTTATCTTTGGTTAACAAATGCTGAGCTTGATTTTCATGTGGTATCACGACCACATCTGCTGGACGAGTGTGTGTGTCTGATGAACCCGGCTCAGCTTCCAGAAGAGACTGAATTTGTGTGAATGGAATTGTGCAAATTATGAGTGACAGGTTTAATTGTCTTGTTCAGCATTAAAGTTCTCACAGTTTCACCACTTATCTCCATTATTGCATTCTAACAAGAAGAATATATACACAGATAAAGACAGCCAAATCTTGGTTACCTATACTGAAACACAAACAATACAGTTCGCAAGCGAGACCTCTGAAGCCCTTGGTGGAAAATTACCTGGGCTGGGGAAGATCCATTATGGTGCCTGTCACAAAGAAGGAGAGTGACAGAATGTGGAAACGACTGAAGACACGGCCTTGGTACCCCATGCAAGCAGACCATGCTGAAGATAATCCAAAAAACGATTCCAAACATACTTTGAAAGCATTTTGAAAGTATTTAGAAACAAAGATATTGGTAATGGATAGAAGAAGAATTGAAGAAGACCGTTTGAAATGTAGAGCTGGGGAACCATAGACAGCCCAGAGAACAACAAAACAATCAAGTTCCAACTATGTTATTATTGACACGTATGAAGATGAGAAAGATCCATGGAACAAGATTCATTTTTCAGATGGAGATGAGGACCAGCTGCAGTGACTCAGTCACAACATTAGCTCTGATTTCTCACCATGGTCTCTCTGTTCGCCAAAGCTAGAAACAGTGACTTCATAGCTAGAAATGCTAGAAGCTAGAAACATAGCGCCTCCCATTGATACTGATTGGCAGGTTCTTCAATTTGCATTTGAGAGCACCCATGTGGGCATGTGCGTGGTGGATGAGTGTGTCACGTGTTGGGGGTGGCCCAGTACATTCGCCAATTACAAAAACTCAGAAATAGAAGAAACGACCCCGAAATGGACACATTCGAGACTTACACTTTTATTTAATTTCTAAATCACAATAGCAGTGACTAATTCATGTTTATGATTTGAGCAATGTTTAAAAAGAGATGGACGTCGGATGGAGGCGCTGGTTTCGTTCATTTCCTTGACCTGCTGAGGCTAGTTAACGTGTGTTCAGAAAAGCGCCGATAAGGAAGAACCAGCAGCAGAGAGAGCCGGAGAGTCGTCCCGCGTCACTGCTGTTTGGCCCCATGTTCTGATTGGCTCTCTTCACACTGCGGGTCCGCAGCGTGGTGGTCCTGCGCATAGTTGATGTTGTGCTCTGGCCGGGGACCGGGTTGCTTTTTGTAGTTGAATGCGCTTCTGAAAGTGGCAGCGCTGAAGGGGTCTGGTTGGCTCCACCTGCTTCCCGCTGCTCTCCGGCGTAGAACACCTGGTTCTCCACTGTGTTCAAGAGCGTCTCCAACCAGAAGCCCGTGACGGCATGTGTGTATGGCCTGCTTGGCTCCTCTGTCCCAAAGACATATGGCGAAAGCATGTCGGTGAGCAGAGCCTCTCCACATGTGTGCCCATTGTGGCATGGGCAGCCCAGCACTCGGGCAGCGGTGCGTCTGGTCCAGGCCAACAGATGGCTGATGGTGGCCGCTTCCTCACAAGCCCAGGGGTTGTCCTGCAGGGTGATGAGCCTCAGGGCTCGAAGATGCGCAAATGCCCCCTCACCAATGGTGGCGAAACGGTTTGAGTGCAGGAAGAACCGAGCCAAGCGGGGCAAATGAGACAAGGAGCCTGGCAGGATCTGGACCAGCGTGTTGTGCGAGAGATCCACCACCTCCAGATTCCGAGGCATGTTGGTTGGCACTGTCCAGAATCTGTTGTGGCTGAGGTTGAGGGCCTTCAGGCTGGGCAGCGTGTTGTTGATGAAGACCACTCGCTCCAGCATGTTGACCGACAGGTCCAGAACCCGCAGGTTCCACTGGTATGCTGTGTCGTCCTTGTTGAGCAGATGCAGGCGGTTTCCTGACACATCAATCTCCCACAGGGCCCTCGGCAGCGAGGCAGGAAAGACCTGCAGCCGGTTGAAGGAAAGGTCCAGGATGCGCAGATGTGTGAAGGAGCTGAGGTGATGGTTCAGGTCCGACAGTCGGTTGTGGGTCAGGTTGAGGAGCTGGATGTTTGTCTGCAGTACCACTGGTAGGAACCGAAGGCCCCTCCAGGAGCAGTCCACTGTCCGGTGGCTCTCGCTGCATGAGCAAACGGCCGGACATTCGCCCCGCGTGCACTCAATCCAGAGCCACAGCAGGAACAGACAGGCTGCCATGGCGCCATGTTCTTTCATGACACCCCTGTGGAACATGGCAAAACACAGATGCTGAGCCTTGTTCTTCAGAGTTGTTTGTTTTGTTTTGTCCTTGTTATTTCTGCATTGGTTCACCACTCATGCTGTGGTCAGACCGAGCCGGTGCTTCTCTGCGCTGTGTCCTGAATAATCCCTCGACACACTGATCAGGATGGTAGCGATGTGTGTGTATGTGTTTGCAAAGCTCGCTGCAGTTGTGTGGTAATTACTTGATTTTCTTGTGGTCAATCCCGCTCGCTTGGTTCCTCTTTCTGTGGTCAGTTTGTCTCCATGTTTGTCTCCATGTCTCCTGATTGCTGTAGGTTTCTGGATTCCCACTGCAGTAAAGTCCTTTCTGTTCTCTGCACTTACTCTGAAAGAGTGAACAGAGCCGCAAGGAGGGGGAAAGTAGATGCTCTGCCCTGCAACAAAGACAGAGAGAGAGAGTGTTTGCTTGCTGACTCCTCTGTTTCCTTTCCAGTATTCCCTCATTCAGCATTCGCTTCCTCTCTCCTCTTTCTATTTTTTTCTCTCTCTCTTCCTGCTCTCATTCTTCTATTTGACACTTTTACATTCAGACCTTCGTCCCTGTTTAACACACACTAGACCAAATGCTGAAGCTGCTTCTATGCGTTGTTTGCTGGTTATTATCAAAAATATAGAAATAAAAAAACATTTAATCATACACCATGCAGAAATGATCATTTAGAAGAACAATTACCTCCTGTATCCTACAAAAGGCATATAAAGAATAATGCAATGTCATTGTTTTTAAGTGATGATGATGATGATATGTGTGTGTCCTTGTGTGTGTGTGTGTGTGAGAGAGAGAGAGAGAGAGAAAGAGAGCTCTGTGTGTGTGTGTGTGTGTGTGTGTGTGTGTGTGTGTGTGTGTCTAGGTCTGTCATTCTTCTACAAGCGCTTCATTCTTTTACATGTTGCTAATGCTGGCCATTGATACAACTTCATCTGCCTGCTAATTTTCCAAACTGTGTGTGTGTGTGTGTGTGAGGTAATAATAAAGCAGAAACTGAACATAGTGCGACAGCACTTAACTCGTGTGCACTCTGCTTTAGTTTTACATGTTGTTTTTTTATCTGTTTGTTTACCACCAAACACAATTATTTCTTGGAGCAGTTTGTGTGTGTAAGAGTGAACAATTGAGCATGGGTGTGTACTACGTGTGTAGACGTGTGTGTTTATAAAACAGAAGATAGGTGAAGGTGGGGGTGTATTCCAGCTGGCAGGTTCAGTGTTCAGTTTCTGAGAGTCAGTTACTAAGAGTCGGTATGTGGTTAACCTCGGATTCAGTTCGGTAACCATAGCAACATAGTCGATGAAAGTAAACCTAGTCGTTTGAGAGTTCAGTACTTCGTAAGATTGCTACTGAGCAAGACGTGTCCTTTCGAGGACGATCCCATGGAGGAGATTATCCGACTTCTCTCCTCTGTGACAGGGTTATAAAGCTACTTCCTGACATTTTATCATGTCCGGAAGAATTTTAACTATAAAAAGCTTGAAGACATTAAATGAAGACACGTTTTTAGGGAACAATGTCATCGGTTAATTATTTATATACAATAGTGTTCTTGTTGTAGTATTTTATCAATGATTTTTGACTTGGAATGGTTTGGCCTTGTGCTTGGGCTATACTTTGTGAATTTTGTTCTTTATTTGTAAAAAGTTCATATTATAAAATAATTGTTTACTGTAACTAACATTTTATAGCATCTCCCAGCCCAAAGAAATCACGAGTGTATAATAAAAATACTATATCCCACAGAAAACTGTAAATCTGTAATATATGCTGGTGTTCTACGGACGGTGCGCATTGATATCTGTGTTCTTTCTTTTGCCAAAGTTCATTATGTAGTTGTGTCAAACAGAACCAAAAACGATGTTTCTTGTTTGAACAGCTCCCTGTCAAAAATGTGTTTTACAGGAAGAACAAATTCAGATTTGACATTTCTAATAGAACATATTGTGTCGATCTGCTGATTGCGATTGCGAGCGTCCGTGATGACGTCATCATTTGCCTCTGATGTGCAATTCTTCTGTCGTTGGGCCCACCCTTTCGGCCGCAGTTTGTGAGGAGCTTAGTCTCGACGCTTTCCTCCGGGGTCTGACACTGGAACCGCTTCACCAACATGTTTGGTTGATATGGCCTGCTACGGTAAAGGAAGCTCTGAAAGAGACTGAATGGGCCGAAGAGATCCTACGGAGATCTCTCTGGGGTTAGTCGAGCTCAACCACCATTACGATTGACTATGTGTAGCAAGGTCACCACGAGTGTTGAGGTGGCAACCTAACCGGCAGCAATGACGTTAACCTACCACCAGGGTGGTCTAATCGGACACACCGGTTCGGTATCCCAATGAGCAGGAGACGTGGATAGGAAATCAGTACAAAATTTCTTTATTACATTTTTAACAACAATAGGTCCCGGGATTCCTCATGAAACCACATTAAAACTGATAAAACACACACATACACACAACCGTACACGGCTTACGCTGGACCGACTGGTTAAGCCAAGAGGTGACAGTTCACAGCGAATCCGAACGGACACCCACCAGTGACAAAGCACAGCATAAATCAGTCTGTGTGACACGCCCCACCACCAATGGGCCACCGGTCGCTCGGATTTGGGGTCTCAACCGTTCACAGCGCAACCTCACACACACACTTGCACGTGCACACACGCACACACCCGCACTTGCACAAACACGCACAATCCCTCATGCACACACACACTCCAGTACAAACGCGCGTGCTCCATCTCCTTCACGCAGCGTCCTGACGCAGCACCATGCTCGCGGTGTGACCACGACGCAAACGCAACGTTTACCTCTAGGCACAGGACGTACGCCCGCAAAATCCGACTCGGATCTGCGCAGGCGTCGTACCCCTAGCGCAGTGCGAGCCACCGCCGGCCAAACCAGGCGTGAAACACACTTTGAGGCAACGTTGCCATACTCCAGCAACAAATAACGCTCGTTATTAGACAAGCTTTCTCGGCGCTCACCACTTGGCTGTGACGAACCAAGCAGCCACTATTGCAATCCTCCACAGGTGGTACTATGAGACTTTAAATCACGTGGTGATCGTTTCCATTGGCCAGCAGCCAAATCAGCAGGCGAGATCCTTCATTACCTTGTCACATATGTACTGGAGGGGAAACGGCTGGAGGAAGCGACGGGCTGCCGAGGTGCTGCCGGAAGAGTTCAACTGGTGTCGGAGAATGGAGGAAGAGGTGGTGCGTGCGCAGGAAATAGTGGTTACTAAGCAGCTGGAAAGTGAAGATCCACTGAGGCTTTGCCCTACGAGCAGGAGAGGACCTGACATCCAGCAGCAGATTCCCACTGATCCTGGCCCTGACGCTACAAAAGGGGAGGGGCTTAAACGGCTCCTGCTAGCTTATCTCCATGCCTGGACTGGACAGCGGAAGAGATTGTGAAGATCTGCATCGTCTGCATCAAAACAGCTGGAGCGAGAGCTGTGCGCAAGGGAAGCTACAGCGGGACAAGATCATCACAACTGGGCCAAGACCCGCTGCGTTCTGCAGCAAACTCGAATGTGCTGTGTCTTATGGAGAGTCGTTGCGTCCTGGAGTGACCTCGGAGCAGAATGTCTGTGGCTGTCCAAGCGTGGACGATTCACCTGCCGAACAGGCGCGTGAGGAGTCTTGTCTGGTCCAGGGTGTGTTTGACCCCGCTAACATGATGACGTCATCATATACCTAACAACACAGTGTCTACCGTGGACACATTCAGGTTCCTGGGGTCCACAATATCACATGACCTGAAGTGGTCTGCTCACATAGACACTCTCCGCAAGAAGGCTCACCAGAGGCTTTACCAGCCTCAAGAGCTGCTGATCATTATCTACACGGCCATCATCCAGTCTGTCCTCTGCACCTCCATCACCGGGTGGTTTGGCTCACAGTGAATTTTGACCAAACAGGACAGACACCGACTGCAACGAGTGGTTCTGTCAGCAGAGAAAATCATCGGGACTGAGCTCCGATCGATTAAACACCTGTAACCGGGCCAGACTCAAGAAAAGAGTCGTCAGCATCACCGCTGACACCTCACACCCAGCACACAGTCTTTTTAAACTCCTCCCCTCTGGTAGGCGTCACAGAGCCAGAACCACCAGACACAGAGTCAGCTTCTTCCCCCAGGCTGTGTTTGAGCTGAACTCTACCGGACACACAATCTAATGTGCAATAACTTCTGTAAGAGCCAAAGTTCTAAATGTTATTTATGCTTAATGCAAGATTTGTGTATTGTTATTGCATATACAATATGTTATTAGGGTTTGGTGTTTTACCGTAATTTTTGCTTCAGTTTATGTTCGATCTTAGTTTGGATGTTTCTTTGTTGGTCACGGTCACCAAGCTTAGGTTGCACGTGATCAACAGGTGGCGAGGACATCACGCAGGTGGGTGAGAGGAGAAACAACTTTTTTACCTTGGAATTGTGAAACGTGAATTCTGAGTTGAATAGTCAAGATACAGGCATGGAAATCGAGCTTGGATACCCATGAAAGTGTATGTGGACACAGCAAGTTTTCTTTGTGTTTGGATTTTGTTTACCGGAGGTTGGAAAGACGAATAAAGAAGTGTTTTTATACATCGGATTCACTCATGATTTACGCGTAAAGGACATTCTCATCTCCCTGCACGAAGCTGGCGATAAGAAAGGTACAGCGTTAAGTTACCGCCACAATAAGTTCTGCAAGTGTGCAATAACGTTATTTTTGTCTCATTCATTTCATTTAATCTCATTGTTTTGTTTTTCTTTTATTTATATACTGTATTTATGTTAATATATGTAAAAGATGGAAAAGACGGAGTCAGACCAAACTCAATTCCTTGTTGACATTCGCAACTTGCCCAATAAAGTTTCTGAACGTTTGTTGAAGGCTCGTCCAGTTATCATCCTTATAGGGACACACTCAACCATAAGTCACTTTAGCTCAACCTGCTGCTGTTTCATTGCTTGTTCTGCAGGATCTTCTTGTCGGCAGAGGTCTTGTTAAAGAAAACCGGACTCGTGTCAGTAAAGCAGCAGCATGAGAATGATTCTTTTGCAGAATCCCTCACAAACTCCTGGAAAAGTGCTTTTAATCTTGCAGCTCTTTGGAATGTTTAACTGAGTGACAGAGACGTAAATATGAAATAACTTTCAGTTGTGTTACTTCCTGTGTTATTAGTCAACTCACTTTGTCATTTAAATACAGACAGTATTACAATATACAGACATATACAATCTGTAATGGCTCGTGAGGAAGTTGAGGCGGATGCTGATGTCGAGAATCCGAACAAATAAAGTGCACTGAAGTCTTCTGACCAGCAGGTGTCGCAAAGATCTCAGAGAGAGCTTTATAAGCTGGAAACATTTGCCTACATTCTAGAACATGGGTGGGCAAACTTTTTGATTCGCGGGCCACATTGGGTTGTAACATTTGACAAAAGGGCCGGACCGGACTCAGGGAAAAAAATACATATTTTAGGATATATGTTTGTATATAATATAGTATTTAACATTAAATAGTGTTTATTTGTATTTAAAAATGCAGATGCAATATAAATAAAAAAAAACAGATATACAAATACTAAAACACAAATAAAGTGATTTAGCATTTTAACTCACCAAGGAAAGTCCAAATATGTTGGACACACATATATAATTTGATATTCCTATTTATATCAAATATCGCTTGTATTACGTCTTCATTGCGTCCTCTTCCCGTTTAACGGCGTCTGCTTCGCGGGTACCATATTTTATGGTAAAATATAGGCTCGAGCTACACTCAAAAAAATGAACAAGGGNACGGTTGTAGACTTTACTTAATATATTTATATTCAGTTTAATTATAATAATTGTATTTGTTGACTTTAAATGTTTTTTTCTATTAAGGTGAATGTAACTATGTCTCAACTTAACTGTACAAAATACCAACGCGTTTTCCAAACATTTATGTTAAGTGAAAAATTATGACAACCAGAGGGGGGCAGAATAGGGCGACGCCGACTGCTATTAAACTCCAACGAAGAAGAGCAATCCCCTGAGAAAGAGCATGATTTTGACGGATTTTGAAGGACGTCTTTCATTATCAACGGCTGGTAAAGGTAGGTGGATATTTCTTTTTAAAACAGTTTTGATCTTTTATTTGTAATAAATAATGTATTTTTTTTTATTTTAGACTTATTTTAGTTCAGTCCCTCCAGGATTTCGCGGGATTTTTTTGTGATTGTTGCGGCCTAAAATGCCAAATGTTGCGGGAGCTTTTTCAAAAAGTTGCGGGAAAAGTTGCGATTTTTTTAGNATTATTTGTGCGAAAAGAAGGTATAAACTATTTCCTAAAACACCCATACTCACTGTTTTAAAATGCAGATGGCTGTGTGAAAGAATTATAGAAAACAAGGAGTATTTTCTACATGTTTCTGTATACAACAATAACAGGTTGTTTGTGAACATTGTTTAAAGGTGGAAGCAGAATTTCTGAGGATTATCACTGTTCGCACAACTTGACCATCATGCTGGTCAGCTCATCAGAGTGCTGAAGAAGACTGGTGGATCTAAAATTCAAATTCTAGTCGCAAGTGCGTGGAGCGCGGATGCGGTCTGGCCATTGAAGGCGTAGTACTTAGCGTTTAGCGCATACAGGAACTTTGCCGACCTGCCAGGAAGCTTTGGACGGTCCCTCCAGGAAGCTGACGTTTTCGGACACAAAATGGTCGCGATAGCCCGTTCCGTGGAGGGAAAGTCCAAATAGCCCCGGGAAAGACCGCTTGTGAGGGAAGTGAGGAAGGAGTCGCCGCCAACACATGAGCGCGCCACTAGAGGGGCCTGCCACGTCTTGGTCAGCTCCTCGTGCAGCTCGGGAAAGAAAGGAACCTGGGCCGTCGCCGGTTGCTTACCCGACGGACGCGCCAGTCATCATCATAATGGGAGGAGGTGCCTGTGGTGTTACCTCTTGTTCCATGTTTCTTGGTGCTTCTGACAGCAAACTTCACTGGAACCCATCGGCGCAAAAAGCATTCGAGGAATTAAAACTACGATTCACGTCAGCACCCGTTCTACATCACCCCAACCCTCAGCAACCTTTCATAGTCAAGATTGATGCATCCAACACGGGCATCGGCGCCATCCTGTCACAACATCAAGGTGAATCAACCAAAATGTTCCCCTGTGCCAACATTTGCTAAAGAAGCAAAATACTTTACTAAACTAGATTTACGTTGCGCCTACAATTTAATACGTATTAAGAGTGGGGACGAGTGGAAAACTGCATTTTCAACGTCCACTGGTCATTTTGAGTATCTAGTCATGCCTTTCGGACTTTCAAACAGTCCATCTGTATTTCAAGCATTTATTAATGAAGTTTTTTGTGATATGCTCGGCAACTTTGTCATAGTTTATGTGGATGACATACTCATCTACTCCAGAGACTTTGCAGAACACACAACACAAGTACGATCAGTGCTCCAGCGCCTCATAGAGCACAGACTATACGTTAAGATGGAAAAGTGTGAGTTTCATCAGACTAAAATTGACTTTCTGGGCTATGTTATCAGCCAGGAGGGGGTTACTATGGACGACAAGAAAATTAAAGCAGTGGTTGAGTGGCCACAACCCACAACGTTAAAAGAGGTCCAGAGATTTCTTGGTTTTGCGAACTTTTACCGCAGATTTATCCACAATTTCAGCACCATAGCTGGACCCATCACCAATCTCACCAAAGGCTATTATCTTTTTTGTTGCTTTTAGAGGTCTGCAGGGGAACTATATGACAAAACTGCCAAACACACTTAAAAATTGCAAACATTTAAGATTGGATGCAGAATAATTATTAGAAGAGTATTGGGCCAAAAATGTTTCCCAATGGGCGCCACTGAGCTTGGTTACATATTTCAGGAAGAAATTGAGGGAAAGCAAAAGAGAATACGAAATGAATAGGCAGAGAATTGCACTTGTTCTGTTTTTGTTTAGTTTTGCTGCACTTAGCACTAAACCTACATGAAACAAATTAAATGATTTTCATGTTGTTCAAGCCATGTTGTTTTTTTTTTTGCGATTATTGGGATAAATACACATCGCGTCAACCTGGGCCAGTGATTTTGATATTCGGGCCAGTGAACTTCAAAAGTTACTGGCCCGGTGGGCCAGTGGAAAAATTCCCTTATTGTCTACCCCTGCTCTCTCTCTCTGTCTCTCTCTAGTGGTGGGTGATACCACAAAATTTAGTATAGATCCGATACCGAGTAAATACTGGCCAATATCACAGATACCGATACGATACTTTCTTATTTTTAGCACACAATGTAAATTACTGTCCTGCATAGGGGACATCACAATCTGTGATTGGTCATATTATTAGCGTGCCTGCTAGTCATGTGTGAGGTTAACAAAATATAGGACACTTTCAATTATGAAAAATATATTATTGATATAAACTCAATATGCAAACAAGAAACTGCATGACAGTTATAAAAATTCACAAGTTTTTATCGCCATATGTTTGGATTGCGTTTAATTTCAATATAGTTTTAACCCATGCTTGTTTACGTGTCTTTAATTGAATGGCTTAATGCTTTTTACATTTTTGAACAGTCATCTTTATTGATTAAGAGAGTGGAGTCATCATTAATTGACGACGCTTTGTAGTGACTAGTGACGCTGTAGGAAGCGAGCACATCTCACTTGATTTGATTCCTCCACACTAGCACCTTTCCTCGCTCTCTTCACTCGCATTTTCAAGGGGTGCAGCTTAGGAGTGAGGAAAGGAGACGAGGACGTACAAACAAGGAATTGGGATGCACCCTCTCTCGTTCTCATTGCGCTGCTGAGTAAGAGAAAGTGTTATACTGTACACTCAGACTCATACTCAGAATCTTTATTGTCATTATACATCGGGGTACAATGAAATTTATAGCAGCCTCGGGTTGGTGTTACCATAAAAAGTTATAAAAGTAATAATAAAAATATAAAAGATACAACAACATAAGAAACTGTATTGAACATATTGCCCCTGTCGAAATTGCACTGAACGTTGCATGTGTGATTAGCGGATGTGTGAGTTTAGTTTTGTGATGGCCTGTGGGAAGAAGCTATTCCTGAGTCTGTTTGTTCTGGTTTTGATGGACCTGCACCTCCTGCCGGAGGGTATCAGGTCAAACAGTGGGAAGGCAGGGTGGGAGAAGTCGCTGATGATGTTCACTGCCCTGCTGAGGCAGCGTGTCTGATACATGTCTTCCAGGGAAGGGACAGGGCAGCCAATGATCTTCTGCACATCCTCTTAAGTTCCTGTCGCTCTTTTTCAGTGCAGTGGGAAAACCACACTGTGATACAGTAGGACTGGATGCTTTCAATGGTTGACCTGTAGAAGGTTTCTAGCAGCTCGTGACATAGGTTGTTCTTTCTGAGCCTTGGAGTATGAAGTATGGCGGCTCGTACGAATGCAGCGGCTGGCAGCTCTTGGATTATGGTGCTACTTTTGTGTTCCTTGTGTGTTGTGTTTTTCGTGCTCCCTTGCACACGTGAACATCTACAGTCGCTATACTGTATACAATTTCGCTTTATCTCTATTTAATGCTAAAAAATAAAATATAAATGCTATATAATTTAAATGTCTTAATATCGATGTTAGGTTTCGGCTATTTCGGGTATTAATTTAAGTCAAGAGACTTTTCTTCTAAGACGGCGACGAGCGGAGGTCGATTCTCTCTCTGGTGCAGCAGCTCTCAAAGTACGGATCCGGAGACATGATAAGGAGCAAGGAAACCAGTGTTAGCGTATAACAGAGTGGTTTATTCAAGCATCCCTAGCATATCTGCCATTCTAGGCTTTGGGTTGACATCTTATAGCCAGCTGTGACTCAGCAATAGAACATACGTCAGTCCCGGTACGTACAGACAGAACAAGGTGTTTATCAATGATTATCTAAAACACAGATGTGCAGGGGAGGGGTTCTCTTGTGGTCCATACGTTGAGTCACGGAAAACAGAAAGGCGCGAATAGAAAACGTCATTTAGTCAGCAGTTTCGTAGTTAATCTTATCCGGTCAGGTGGCCTCTGACGAGGCTTCAAGCTTATCAAATCAGAAGAGCACGAGCTGTAGTCCAAGTGGAGAGCAAACAGTGTGGTTACAATCAAGATTAACAGGACTCAGCATAATTCAAAATAGTAGAATACAGAAAATAAGATGAGAATACATAAAGAATAAAACATAAAACACAAGAGTATAAATATATTCTCACAATCGACATTTTGGCTTTTGGATCGATTGATTTCGATCCATGACCAATATCGATAGTATTCGATTCGCCCACCTGTCTGTCTCGCTCTGCTCTGATGGTAGATCTTCTCATACAGGAGCGGTTCTGGCTCTGTGCTGCTGTGATAAAGAGCAATGAGGAGGGAGGGTGAAATCAGTAGCAGATAAATGAAAAGTGACATTTATATTTATTTAAGCGAGAGGTTCTTATATACATATCAAATTAGCAGTTAGATTAAAGGCTTCTCAGCTGATTAATGTAATGAGCTTCAGATAACGGCGTGAGTGGCGGGTGATTAAAAGGATCCAGAAGAATGACGGAGATGGTTTGTGACCCTCCACACATTAAAGCACATTCAAAAAAGCATATTCACATTTGAGTCGGGCTTTCAGTACTTCTCTCCTGATGGTTTCTGTTAAACTTCCATCAAAATCGACAATTTGAGAAACTTTAAATGGTGTGAAAAGTTTGTTCTCACCTGTAGACACACACACACACACACTCCACACATACACACTCCAGTGGTGTTTTCTGTTTCTGGTGTGTTTTAGGTGGAGGACGCAATGATGATGTTTGATAAAACCACCAACAGACACAGAGGTGAGACTTCGGATCTCTCCTGATTATCCCTTTACCATCTCTCTCTCTCTCTCTCTCTCTCTCTCTCT
>SOMO01000018.1:74273-91859 GCA_028128575.1 Paedocypris carbunculus | reverse complement strand
CAAGACAGTGGTGAGACCAGCTATGCTCTACGGCTTAGAGACAGTGGCAGTGAGAAAGAGACAGGAGGCAGAGATGGAGGCAGCAGAGATGAAGATGTTGAGGTTTTCTTTAGGAGTGACGAGGTTGGACAGAATAAGGAACGAGCACATTAGAGGAACAGCCCACGTTACTTGTGTTAGCAACAAAGTCAGAGAGGCCAGACTGAGATGGTTCGGACATGTACAGAGGAGGGATAGTGACTATATTGGTAGAAGGATGTTGAAGATGGAGCTGCCAGGGAAGAGGGCAAGAGGACGTCCAAGAAGGAGATATATGGATGTTGTTAGAGAGGACATGAGGTTGGCTGGGGTCAGAGTAGAAGATACTCAAGATAGAATAAGGTGGAAGGGGATGACTCGCTGTGGCGACCCCTGAAAAGGGAAAAGCCGAAAGAGAAGTAGACAGCCATTTACTTAAACACCAACAACTAGACGATCAAATGAATAAAAAGCAACGATTTTCTGCGTGCGCTTTGAGACAGTTAAAATTGTGAAAAGCGCCTTACAAATGCTCAGAACTTAAACTTAATTCCGCTTATCGCTGTCAGGAGAAGAGTCTCGTTTGACCTGCTGCTTTTCCAGACTCTCCTGCTTTTATTCTCCAGTGTTTCTATTCTGTAAGAAGGCTCAGCCCAAGGAGAGTGATGTTTCCTCCAGGCACCAGAGGCCAAGCAATGGTTCTGTCCTACAACATGGATGCAATCATGCTGGGGATGAGCATGCTGAGTGAGTGAGTGTGTGTGTGGGTGTGTGTGTAGGTGTGTGTGTGTGTGTGTGTGTGTGTGTGTGTGTGTGTATTTAGGTGTGGGTGTGAGTGTGTGAGTGTTTCATTGTGAAGTGGTTCTGACTTGCGATATTAAACACCTGTATTATCCTGAACATTAATAATGTACTGTACCTCTCTCTCTCCATCTTTTTCTTTCTCTCTCTCAGTTTATCCAAACATTGTGACAACATATGGTCGTGCACACACAAGATTTTCTCCAAGCTACAGTTACCAGATTGCAGGTGTGAACATTTTTACATTTTGACGCTTTCATCCAAAAAGACTAACATAAAAAGGAGCATTTGAAGCCATTTCTGAACTGTCTTTTTTGTGTGTGACTGTATGGCCGGTGTGTGTGTGTGTGTGTGTGTCTGTGTGTGTGTGAGAGAGTGAGTGACTTGTATTCTGTTGGAGAATATATTTTCCATTATGATACATTTTCCGCTGGAGTAGGAAACAATCCGGCACTGTTGGTAACTGAATGTTCTGATTGGCAGGTTTATCGGTGCCAGCGTACGGACCAGTGGCAACGCGAGGCTCAGGTAGGGTGATGACACGCCCCTCATGGGTTTTGTGTCTGTAGCTAACCCCCACAGTAGCAGCGGCCAAGGCTCGGCACGTTAGAGCACGTAATTACAGGACCTCGATCACTGATGTGGCACAAGACAACGAGGTAATTATCCTCAGAAACGACGCTCTGGGAAACATTCAGCTTGCTGGCCCCGTCTCCAAGGCAACCATGAGCCACTCATTTGTTTTGTAGATAAGTAATTACATCCAATTAGATGCGAGAGTAGGAAAGCGTCTCTTTTGTTTCACAATGAAAGATTTACTCTAACCAGAAATCAGTTCAGTGACTTGTGAGCGGCTCACGTAGGTGACTGTCATTGTTGTGTGTGTGTGTGTGTGTGTGTGTGTGTGTGTGTGTGTGTGTTTGAGCAGGTGCTTCTCGTCCCAGAACTTTCCCTGCTGCCAGTAGCCCTGGACCCGAGGCTGACCTGTAGGAGCCCAGCAGGCAGGACCCCAGCGCGGGAGCCTACTCGCAGCCGCACGGCTTCAACCTCGGCATTCCAGTACGTTGCAGATACTCCTGTCGCAGTATCTTGCTGTAGTGGGATCCAACACAAGGACGGTTTAAAGCATTTTTTGTAAGTTTTGTGAATGAAAGGAGTCTGACTTGAGCTGCATACCAGCCTCTGATGATGTAGAGACCTGATGATGATGAAGAGATTCTTGAGATTCTTCTGTTTGCTGTAGAAATAAACTGCACAGCATGAACATGTTCACTGTTCACATGTTCACACACAAGTGTGTGTGTATCTCTACTGATTATCGAGCACAGGGCCGGATTATCGCCGCAGCTTTCACTAACGGTTTAGACTGGGAGTTACTCCTCAGGGTCTTCAATCTTCACCGCTGAACAGTATGTGCAACAGCCGCTTCAAACCAATAAACTCTGTGTCGCCTCAGCAGCCACACGTGTCCTCATTAGAGCTCCACATCGCGTGATCGCAGCTCTGGTAATTTTTTCTTCCTTACTGCAGATCTACATACATGATCTCCATCTTCAGGTGAGAAAGGAAACCAGGCTTCACTCAGAAGGATGATGTTCACTCCCAGAGTTGAGCTGTTGACTCCACTCACAGTGGCAATCCACGAGTGCGCCGTGCTTGTTAACAATAAATATTCATCAGCTGCAGCTCCGACTTCATTGACATTAAACTAAATGTTTGATAAGGGTGAGTGTTTGGAATACATCAACATACACATACGTCATAAGACACACTTCACACGTGTCCTGTCACACAGGTCTGACACTTCTGCGTCACATCTTTAATAATCACTGATTAAAAAGAAGTTGAGCCTGTGAAGACTGAAATGTACATTAACCAAACAACCTTCCAATGCAGAAATCCACATACAATTCTACAGGAAGACGTCACCACAATCCAGAGGAAGGCTTTCTGCGACTTAATTCATTCTGTAGGTTTCAGACTGAAGTCATGTGGCCAAACGTGTTGAATGACCTTTGACTTCTTGCTGCTGCAGAATAATACGTCTATGCAGTTTCTACTTGACCTCATTCCGCAAAAATAATGAAGGTCGCTTTGCTTTTATTTGAGCGTTTTGGTGTGTGGCCGAACCGAACTTGGCAGCAGACAAACTGCATCAAACTGAGATGCGCTTGCTCAACTCACTGGTTGTTTGTCCTCAAATTGCGTGTCCTTCACTCACTCAAATCAAGTTGTCTCTTTTTGGCGTCTAATTGATCCCATAGAAAAGTGCTGACCTGACCCGCCAGGATGAATTCCTTCCATTCCAGTTGACTGTCCAGAACAAACTCAATATCGCCACTGGTGCGGGGAATCCTGCGGTGTCGCTGTGACCAGGGTGGCGAACAGCTTGTGCGTGTCCATTATCCAGTCTCCAAACATTGAAGGGCTGTGAGAAAAATGCACGGCCGTCGTTAAGCCGGCAAGAGGGAAAGGCGCTAGGCTAATAAAGAGACTCGTCTGCAGGGCTGCGCCACTAGATTGAGAAGCCCCTGTCTGCAGCCCGCAGATCGAGGAGGAGCGGGATGTAGCCTGCCTCGCCCATGCCGATTCCTATTGGATGTGAGTCAAATAATGACGTCGCGACAACGTTCTCCATGAACTTATCTGTTGGGCGGAGCGTAACGTCACGTCCCGCCCGCCCACATAGATTCTTTATGGTAAGTAAATAAAGTAAGTAAAAATGACGTCAACGCACATCAAATCTGGTGGAAAAGTAAAGACTAAGAGTTTTTGCTGCATGTGTGTGCATCCGCTTCATTTTATGTGCAATTTGTTATTTAAAGTCTATAATGAGTCTATATATTAGTGCACAAGTGTTTTGTGTGTGTTTTTTTAATGCATTTGAGATTTTTGTCTTTCGCAGTGCATGCGTTATGTGTCATAGATATACTATCTATCTTTAAATATAAATCATGCATATGTAACAAGGTGATTAGAAATCCCGCCCGCTGATTTGGCCGCTGGTCAATGGAAGCAGTCACCAGGCGATTTAGGGCTTACTCACACTAGGCGCACACACACACGCACACACACACACACACACACACACACAGGGTGTGTGAGGCTGTGAACCTCCGCAGACCAAACGATTTAAAATGATAAGCCACAAACCCACCAGATCTACAGAATCCATTGCAGTGAAAGCGCAGTTTTTTTTCGTACTTTTACAAACTTTTCCAACATTATATCAGTGACAAAGTATGATGAAAACTAACATCTACCGGTAAATACTAGTATTACTTAATACATCGCAGCGTAAGCGTCCTTATTTCTGGTCCTTCTTCCGTCTCTTCAGCGTGGGCTTCTTTAATAAATGGCTCACACGATGGATTCAGAACGACGTGTTTATTTCCACACAAAGCGCAGCATTCACAGTCGCTTTTCCGGGAGACTCGCACCTGACTCTCGTTATTTCTCATTACTCCAAGTTCGCCAAAGGGACAGGGACTTTTTCCCCCACAATTCTTTTGAATTAATATTTCAAGTTAAATAATATAATGCCAATCACAAATTAAACAGTAAAATAAATCAACAATAACTTAAAATAGATTAATGCTAAATTAAATAACATTTATATGAACTTAAATAAACAGGGTTACAATTATATCAGTGACAAAGCATGATGAAAACCTACGCCATCTACCGGCAACTACTAGTATTACTTAATACATCGCAGTAAGCGTACTGAAGCACGACTGCAAATTTGGCAGTGTGAGTGCGCGGCCAGCGGGGGAGTAGGGAGGGGGGACAATCGTACTGAAGCACGGACCGCCCAGTGTGAGTACACCCTTAAGGTCTCCGAGTATCACCTGTGGATGATTGCGATAGGGGCCGCTTGGTCCGTCATGGCGCGCGCGCGGTGAGCGCAGAGAAAGCTTGTTTAACAACGAGCGTTGCTTGCTGCGGGAGTGTGGCAGCGTTGCCTCAAGTGCGGCTCACGCCTGGATTGCCGGCTGTGGCTCGCATTGTGCGGGAGGAACGAAGTGTGTGCGGATTCAAGGCGGGTAAGTCGCGGCGAAGCCGGTCGATTTATGTAAGTGCCTGATGCATGCTTCTAGTAGATTTGGCGGCTGTACGTCCTCTGCCTGGAGGGAATCCGTTGTGCTTGTGTCGTGGTGGCGCGGTGTCGGAGTGCGAGCAACCGTGCATTTTCGTCAGATCTGGATTGGTATGTATGCAATGTGAGCGATATGTTGGAAATGATTTTAATGTCGCTGACCGCTGGGTGCAGGGGAAGCGCGCACGGACAGCGGGGAATCTGGCCGGCGGCGCTGTTTTGCTGCTGCTCCAATTGACGTTCCCATTTGTGTGACCCATGCGACCGTCATCACACCTGGTCCCGCGGTACTCACACTGACTCGCGGTCCAACTCCGCATCGGCGAGTGTGTGGGCAAGTGACTGCGCGTGGTCGTGCGTGTGTGCGGGGTGTGTGCGTGTGAGGATTGTTTGTGTGATCGTGCGTGTGGGTGCGTGGAAGTGTGTGTACAAGTTATTATGCGTGGTCGTGTGCGTGTGTGTGAGGGTGTGCTGCAATCGGTTGGGACCCCGAAGCTGAGCGACAGGTGGCCCCTTCGGTGGTGGGACGTGTCACACGGTTTGATGAGTGCTGTGCGTTGTCACTAGAGGGTGTTCGGGTTTGCTGTATTTGTTTGGGTTGCTGTGAACTTGCACCTCTCGCCGTAACCAGTCGGTCGACGGTGGGGTATCCACCGCCCAGCACGCAGTGTACGGTCGTGTGTATGTGTGTGCTTTAGCGGTTTTAAAGTGCGTGTACAATTATTTAATAATAACTTTTTGTACCGATTCCCTATCCACGTCTCCTGCTCATTGGGGTACCGAACCGGTGTGTCCAATTAGACCACCCTGGTGGTAGGTTAAGGTCATCGCCGCCGGTTCGGTTGCCACCTCCACACTCTCAGGAGGCGGACCTTGCTACACATATTTTCATTGGAGGGTGTTTTACTATAAACTAGCCTTGAAGTAATAACAAATATATTTTAAAAATATTTTACATTAGTAACTGTAAAAGGATTTACATTACTGCGTTCGTTAAATCTATTATTAGGGAGACCAAGCGTCCTCTTTTGTTTCTTCTCGAACACGTGGCATCCGTGCGGGTTTTATAAATTGACGAAAATGTCCGGTGTACGAGGCTTTCTGAGCTTGGACTGTACATGTTTTCTTGACTTTTTCTATTGAAGGTGCTGGATGTTCATTAACCTCTTAAATGAACCTTTTTTTTTTTTTTTGGAAATCAAAATATGGTCACCCTATATTGTACTTTTCATTACAGGTCTGAAGAAGAAAGAAAATCTGCCAAGAGACTCAAGAGACAAACAATGTTGAAATAACTATTAACAGTATAATTGTAAATAAATAAAAGTAAAGTTCATTTGTCATCATAATTCAATCTTGTCATTTTTGTATTTATAAATTATTCTGATGTTTAACAACCCTTTCAAATCGAATCTGGGTCTCCACCAGGTAGGAGAAACACCACTGAGCCGCAGCTGCTCTTTAGAACTTCCTTTGGTGGAACTGTAAGGTGACAGTTACCTTTATTCATATACTCACATAACATTTAAAACATAACATTTGTTCAGATAAGTCTCATTTGTAATTTCATTTAATTTATAATTCAAACTCATAAATGGCAAAGTTCTGAATACTCAAAGTATTAATTTGACCTAATTGCAATTTTATTTAGTATGCATATTATTAGCAATAAATAAAAAAAGCTGTAAAATATTCGACTTGAAATTGATTTATAGTAACAGCTTTCCTAAAACGGGTTAGCTAAACAGCAGAAAAACAAGTCCATCCATTTTCTTGGGACTTTGCATCACAAACCAGTCAGCACATCACAAACCAAGTGTACTTTTAAAATAAAACACAATTGAGATTTGTACACATCTGAAATCTGAACAAATAGGTTAATCGTTTGTATAGAATCTTTAATTCATAAGTATTGTTTTGGCGACGTCATGGTTTGACTTGGCGGTCTTTCATGGTTGACAACCAATAGGAATCGACATCGGGCGGGGCATAACGTTATGCTCCGCCCTACAGATAAGTTCATGGAGGAACTTTGCCGTGACGTCATTATTTGACTCACATCCGATAGGAATCGACGTGGGCGGGGTGAAACAATATGCTCTGCCCTACTGATAAGTTGATGGAGGAACGTTGGCGCGACGTCATTATTTGAATCACATCCAATAGGAATCGACGTGGGCGGGTTGCAGACAGGGGCACTTTACTAGATCTGCTGCATCCACCCACTTGAATTTGAATATTGATATGACACCCCTTCCCCATTATAGCTTCTTTTTAAATAAAAAACAAGACATTGACAAGTTTAGCTGTCAATTGCAATCTGTCTTCAGATTGATATACAGTACGTTATAAAAATCATCACATGGTTTAAGAACATGATTTTTATTTCCTGAAATAGCACTTTGTGCTTTTAGAATCATTTCACAAGGCCAGAAGAGCTTAAAAGATAGACGACCCCTGACCGACGGTGTCCCGGATTGTCAGAGGAGCCTCGTCTCTCTCTCTCTCTCTCTCTTTCTCTCTCTTTCTTGGTCTCTCTGTCTCACTCTCTGTTCTTCACACATATATTTTGCTGATTTAACGCTGACATTTTCCCACAAATCATTAACTCATCATCGGCAGAAACAGCTGACCCAGAAATACCAGTTCTCCAGCTCCCGGCGCCGATATAGAAAGAGCATTTACATGTCAAATTGTTTATTATTTCATTTCATTAGCAAATTCAAAGCTATCAGAGACGGCAATGCCGTTTCACAATGTCTTCCCACAAACTATTGCGGGACTTTTGTTGTTTGTGTTTTTAAGTGTAATTTTTGTTGTAAATACACGTTTTCAAGTAGATCTTTTTGGGTGATGATTTTTGGGTGATCTGTGTGTGAGGTGGGGATCCTGTTTGTTGTGCTAATGGAAACTTGCCTTTTGTGCTGTGTGTAGTCAGACTAATGGCATTGCTGGTTGTCCTGTGATGTAGATGTGTGTGGAATGAGTGTGAGTGTAATTAAGGCAGTGCTTTAAATAAAAACCACCACCACTTCAACCAAGCTGTCTCTGTGTGTGTTGTCGGCGGATACTCTGAGTCGTGCGGTGTTTTGGGGCACGAGTATCTAGAAGACGTCAGCTCTCATTGTGAACGGGAACGTAACCCTACCAAGTTGCCACACTATATAATATATTTACAGTATGCTGGGGTACAGTATAGAGCTAAAAATCAATTTCTCATATTCCCTTGCTTTGTCAGTTTTTTTGTCTGATCCAGTGAGTTTTAAGGATAGACTTACCAGCTCTATAGTACATTTACGTAGTCACACTATGTAACGACCGGGACTGTAATATGCCTTTAAGACGTTGTAGTCGCAGTGACGTGCTGATGTTGGCGGGAGACGTCAGACTCAGAACGAGAAGACGAGCATGTAGCTCAGTTACCTTCGTTTCTGACACACTCCCGTGGCGAATCCGTGACAACGTTACAACTATTTAAAATAAAGGTATTTTACCTGTACTTGTCTCCAAATCTTCGGATTATACTCTGTCGGATTATCCTCCCTCATGCTCAGACCAAAGACAACAACGTGGTCAATTAGCTCCGATTTCATCAGGTATTCTATGTCTTTGCTGAACACCTCGACCTTCTCACACAAACTCTTCCTTTGATTTTTATCTATTATTTAAATATGTCCCTCAAATCATTGGACAAAAGTGTTATCAATTTTGAGTTATAGTGTTCAAGTGGTGAAAGCAGTGCTTTAGTTGACTTTTTTCATTTGTGTTCAGTATTAAGTTTTATTGTAATATTTTATAATATAGTATATTGTAAATTCTCGCACAATGAAACGTAAATCTGGACGTAATCACATACACTATTAAAGCATTAGATGGGAAGAACAGTAAAAGAGCTAGTGAATAAGAAAAACAAAACGTGAGCAAAAAGAATTTTCACCCACAATGTTTTTTGAGACCAGACTGGTTGAAAGAAAGAAAAAAAAGTAAAAAAAAACAGCATCACCCAGTGGTAAAACACCAACATGAACTTGTGACATACTAGGTGTGCCACCATAGAACCGAGAGAGAGAGAGGTAATTTTCACAAGTACATTTCGTAGTTCTACTTTTTAATGTGAATTCCTGTGAACAGTCACTTTATTTGTGTAACTCCGGCACTTTATTGCAGTGAGCCGTACTTATGGGTGTATTGCAGTGCTGCGGCGTGTGGCTCAGTAGCAATTCAGCCAGCCGTAGTTCAGAAGATGGCGCTTGACCTCTCTAGAGCTGAAGTTGTACTCTGTCTGTCTCGCTCCGTCAGAGAAGTACACGTAGCCTGCGGAGAGACAGGCACGTCAAGCAGCAGTCACGGCAAGTGTGCCACACTCTCACGCGCAGCTCACCGGCGTTCTCAAATGCGGCATCCACCCTGGAGCCAATGCCTGGGATGTTGTTCTGGATGGGTTTGGGGAAGCCGTGCTCCATCGTAGCGGCACGTTCATTGAAGCTGAGAGAGAAAGCGCATGTGTTATTTGCGACTTGTGTCTGTGCAGACGCTGATCTCACCTCCAGTACTGTGACCCCACGAAGAACAAGGTCTTTCCAGTGGACTCCACATGAACCGCCGCATCCAGTTTATTCACATGAGACGGAAACCCAAAGTTGGAAATGGGCTTGGGATATCCCGGCAGAGGCGTGGTGCCTCTAGTGGCCCAGTACTGCTGATCTGAGGAGCAGAAGATCACCAATCCCTCCTCAGCACATCCTCACACCATATACACTAACCTTTGAACAGGTAGTTCAGATCTCTGGCTTTCAGCTCGTAAGCTGCATCCACAGAATTGAGGTACGGCCATGTGGATCTGATCTCGTGCATGGACAGGCCGCTGTAGTAGCCCAGCTTCCAGTAAAACCTAACAACAGACCCATGTCACGCTGAGACACGTTCATCTGTGGCACTAAACTCTTACCCGTTCTTAAAGAAGTAAAGCTCCCCTTTTATCTTAGTTGCAGCGTCAAACACCAGGTTACGCGCACAAGCTTCCGGGGGCCGGATTGGCGGGGGTCTAGGTTTTGGCTTCTGGTCGGGTTTTTCAGTTTCTTTTCGAACACCTTGGCAAAGGGAGAAAACGGCAGTTCAGTGTTGCAGCTCTGCTGAGCGACACCTTGTCATTACCATAAAGAGCCTGGACCCCACGCCGGTCGTCATCGGGAAGCTTGTAGCCATTGGTGCTGCTGTACTTATAGGTGGGGTACATGAGGGCAGAGGGGTCTTTAGAATGGTCCAGTCCCAGAGCATGACCAAACTCGTGAGCAGCCACCAACAGAAGGTTGACACCTGAAGCAGACACATGGATCTCAGCACTGGGAGCACCAGACTGATAATCTGTGAGCAGAACCTTGATGGGTCGTAGTCCATTTCTCATCATCGTCAAAGTGGGTGTCTCCTCCCTGTTCTGGGCCAGGAGAGTTGGCGTGGGCCAGAACCCCCTGAGGTCCATCAAAGGGATAAAAATCCCCGTGATCTACAAGCAGAAGTGTTTCTATGAGCGTGTGAATGTGCCAGACAAGATGAAGGCTCGTACATCTGCTTTTGAAGAGAATCATGATGTCAGCAGTGCCACTGAAGATCTGCTTGAAGTCAAGTGGAATGATGTCGCTGTAGAGCTGGAAAGCTTTAGCGATGGTCACATCCACCTCTCTCTGCTCCATCTGTGGCGTATACTCTGTAACTCTAAGAGGAACGGCTCATGTGACTGTTGTCATTCAGGCGCTGGAAGTTCTGGACTCACCGATACGTCACCACGCTCTTCTCCCATTTCGGGTTCCCTGCAAAGTGTCCGAATCTGGCCATGTCAGTCACTCCACAGCGGGGCTGCTTCATCTTCTCAAGAGTCTTCACGTCCAGCTTTCCGGTGACTTCCAGCCCAAAGAACTCCTGCATGCTCTTCAGTTCCTTCTCAAAATCTCCATGAAGCAGCAGTCGTCCACTGGGGCCAGTTTCACTGGAGTTCCTGTAGAACTGTGTCAAATAAGCCTGTAGGGACAAAAAAGAGAGGGTTGCTTTTTTTCTGGGCAGTTCTGACGTGTCTCGCTCCAGACCTCTGCGGTCCTGTGATCTTCTGATGTCAGCGGAGCAGCGTTGCTCAGCGGCAGCAGCACCAGAGCCAGAGCAGTCCATGCCTCCATCCTCCTTCTGAACAACCTACCGCATCAACCCGCTTTTATTGACCCCCGCAGGTCCTAAAAAGGGCTGGTCGGATGCTTATCAAAAGGATTGGTGGAGAAAGATGGGATCTAAAGCAGCTGAAAGTTCTGTCCGAACACGCAAGGCAGATGTTTTCCACCTCAGATGCCTGGGATTGGCTATTGTCTGGATTTTCCTACTAAAGTGTGACAGAAGTGTAAATAAAGGGCTTTCAGCAGAGGAATCAGCCCCGAGGGTCTCTCTATCTGACGTCTCCAGGTTCCTTACACATTATTAATGCAGGTCCCGAGACAGTAGATTGCAGATTATCTCTGCGGAATATGGGATATATTCATACAAAGATGAATCTATAAAATCTTCAGTAATTTCTCACACACGTGTAGATTTACTGTCACGTGTCGTTTTTATGACCACGGACTGTTGCGTAATGTGTGTGATCTTAGTAATGATAGTCAAGGCGGAAAGATTACAGGAACCTTCAGGCGGCCTCAGAGAGGAATTTCACAACATGCCCTAAGATGTCTTCAGAGCGAAGTGCTCTGTGTCTTCATCAGCGTCTACCAGCGTTTAGAAGGCCAGTTACTGTGAGTGACTGTGTCTGTAGTGTACTGTAGTGTAGGGGCAGTATCGAGACCCTGTGCTCTGTCGAGACCCACACTGAGAAGTGATGAGAGAGAGAGAGAGAGAGAGAGAGAGAAAGAGAGAGATACAGAGAGCGAGAATGTGGGACTTTTCCGTGGTGAACACTAGACATTACAAATGAAGTGTAGGAAATCATTTTTCCTACCTTGCGCTATGTGCTAAATTCTGGCGGTCTTTCATTTTTTTCTGTCCAATAGGACATAATTATGCGCTGCTAAGAGATGACAGCTTAGAAATGAAATAAAAAACATCTTTTTTTCAGATTGCATCTTTTCTTCAGTTGTGAGTGTGCGTCACGCGGCATCACAATAAACATTAGTAAATGTCGTGTCGAGAAAATCCTGGGCTCTTGACAGCAGTAAAACAAGCCGAGTCTCAAAAAAGACAGTCAACCAACCACCTTGGTGCCGCGTACCGGGAGGGCCAATAGGATTTATTCTTAAGCTCATGTGATGTTTGGCACCTGAAGCTGAACCACAAGGAGTTGTGGCAGATTCAGCATTACTGACACATAACTCACACAACTTTCTAAATAGTTTTTTATTTATAAATTATTTGGTGCCATTTCACAGAGGAAGAATAATTCATTAGACCAGTAAGTTTATTCTGAGCAGCAGCTCATACAAAGTCAATCAGTTACAGACTAACAGGGGAGGAAGTATCTGTTGGTAAGAACACGCAGAAGCTTCTTGTCATGTGGGTCAAACTCAAAGACTTTGGTTCCGCTGAAGAGATAGTTGAAACCTGAGCAGGGTGACAGCAGATTCCAGTATATTACCTTGGATTCTAGTCGTATCTTTGGAAAAAAAACAAGTCCCACCTTGATTCTGTAAGGCGGCCGTCACTTTTCCTGTGAATGCCGGGAACACACGGTCCACAGCTTTAGGAAACCCGGCATCCATGGTACCCTTGCCCTCATCATAACTGCACAGAAAGTTAAGCCGCTAATTCATCGGCGATCATTGGTGCACCCAATCTTGTAAGAGTGAGATTTGTTCACTTACCTGTATACTTGGTTGTCCACAAAGAACAGCATCTTGTAGCTGTTTTGGTCGTAGAGGACGGCACTGACCTTCTTCACTTTTTTAGGAAGGCGGAAGAGGCTCAGCATCTTTGGGTACCCCTGAACCACCTCATAGCCATAAAGAGCCCAGACCTGATCTCCTGAGACAGCACCGTCAGAGTCTGACCCAAGACTGCATTCAGAGCTATTGCGAGGCTAACCTTTTATCAGGAAAACCTTGTCCTCCCGGAGACTCTCGAACGCAGCGTCAATGTTGTCAGGAACCTCAGGCCAGAAGCTCTTGATGAGGTGCTGCTCGGCTGATGGGCTAGAAGGGTAACTGCGCCAGAAGAAGCTGCGCTTGGAGAAGTCGGAGGTCAGGGAGCCTGTCTCAGCTTAGAATAAATATACCTACAGCTTTACCTGCCTTTGAAGAACATGGTTTCTCCGCGCAGCTGCGTGACTGCGTCCAGCACCAGCCCTGGGTCGCAAAGGCTGGGAGTCACGGGGGCTGTGGGCTTGGGCTTGTCAGGGTTAACGTCAGTGTTGGGGCCTGTGGAGGTAAAGCGTCAGGAGAGCTGCTATCTTTCGAAGCGTTCGTACACCGTACTGACCGTACAGAGACTGGATCCCCTGGACGTCATCCTGATGGAGCGAGAACGTTTTCAGGTCTCTGTAGACGTAGGTGGGAAACATCAGGGCGCCCGGATCTCGGGAATGATCCAGACCCAAAGAATGTCCGAACTCATGCGCTGCCACCAGGAATAAGTTGTAGCCTAAGAAAATAACCTTAGACGTGAGATGCCCGCTGGACTTTGAGATGCACTAGGAGCTTTGCTCACCTTGAGGAGATATGAAGGAAAACGTCTCGTCGTCGTCGAAGTGCGCATCGCCACCAATGCCCTCGGATGGGGCGAAGGCGTGAGCCAGGAATCCTTCAGGTCCGTCAAAAGGATAACCGTCACCGTGATCTGACACAAAAGCACTGGACTAGTACGGGGTCACGCAAAGGCAAATCTAATCTCATGTTTGGTTCTTTACTATGTATTTGTGTCAGTGTTAGGAATGGAGGACGCAATGAATGTGGCAAGTTACCGCGCACTGAGAAGGAGATCATGATGTCGGCGGTGCCGCTCTGGACACGGCTGAACTTGAGTGGAGTGACGTCTGCCCACACCTGCAGCGCACGGCGCAGGGAGTCATCCACCTCTGCCACTGACATGTCTGGCGTGTAGTTTAGGATTCTAATAGGAACACACATCACTGCGTCCACAGGTCGTTCGTGACACGTAAAGCTGTTAACGGTTACCTGTAGGTCAATTGTTTTTTTCCCCACTTCAGGTTGCCTGGAAATGTGGAGAAGGCTGACACGTCGGGAACCCCGCAGCGTGGCTTCTTCATCACCTTCAGCGTCTCTTCGTTCAGCTTTCCAGTGATCTGGAGTCCAAAGAACTGCTGCATCTCCTTCAGCTTCAGGCTCATCTCACTGGAGCCACGCTGACCCTCCAAGCGGCTCTTCATTTCCAGGCCGTAAAGCTTGTGTAGGTAATTCTGCAGATGTGTCTGCGTTAGATTTAGGATAAAGGAAATTAACTGAAACACTTGTCTACCTCGGCAATGTTCTCTTGCTCCTCACTGGCAGGTGGTGCTATCGGGCCGCAGCGGACGGCGAGCAGCGTGGCCAATGACACGGCGAGTGTGAAGAAGCTCCTCATCTTCCTCCTGCTGAAGACTGTGAGGGGCTGCTGTGAGTCGTTCTTAAATACGCCGCTCTTGAGCAACACGCTGACTCAGAGATGGTCATGACGCACCGCCAGCACCTGAACACCAAACAGATGTTCTGACAGCAGAAGCCTCAGGTGCAGCAGGACGGAGCCACACGCCGGATATGATGAAGCTACATAAATCCCATCCTACATCTATCTCCGCGGCTGATGGACATTATAATCATCACTGTCAGTCAGTTAATATTGAGAAGCTCAACCTGAGTGGAACACAAGAAGCAGTGTGATCAACACATGCGGTGTAGTGCTGCAAGAGCTTCCGGTCCACTAGCTGCTGAAACTAGACCGCAAGAACTGCTCAAGTTCTCACACACAAACACACACACACACACACACACACACAGACCTTTGCACACATACCCGCTCACCGATTGACTTTTTAATTGTGTTTTGTAATGCAACCTTAATACGTGAACACATTTAAACACTCTTCATACATGATCATCCCAGGAAGAGATGCTGTTTGTGCTTCAGTGTGCTGGAGGATGTGAGTCAGTGAGTGAGTTAGTGTGTGTGTGTGTGTGTGGAAAAAGTGTGTGTTAGAGCAGTCTACTTAGAGGTGTGTCGAACTTAAGGCAAAATCAGGCATGCAAACGGGTTTAATACGGCTCGCGAGATAATTTGAAGTTAAAATTAGCTGCAAATTTTCAATGAAAGAAACTTCTGTTCTGAATGTGTCCATACAATAAGTTATGCTATTAATATATTCCCTGTAAATAAGTTATTATATATTCCCTGTAATTAACATCAACAAAACAAGGTGTTCATTACAAGGTTCACTCATGGCTCACGCACAAGCACGTGAATGACATCCTGAAACGGGCTGCCACTCAAGATGTGATGCCTAATATTGATGCACTTGTGACAGCTAAAAGATGGCAGGTATCAGGAGTAAAATAAACACCACTTAAAATGCTGCATGACACAATTATGCGCTGTGACAAAGTTCTTTGAAAATGAATGTCTTCTGTGGATATCTGTCTTCTAGTGATTCTTTGCTTGTTCGTGATTCCTTGTGTGTATGTCTTTTAATAGGAGTCTCGGGACATATTTTACTGTGTCAAATAAAGTATTTGTATGGATTTCCTACCCACGTCTCTTGTTTTTTGTGGAACGAACCGGTGTGTCTTTTTAACACCAGGCATTAGTAAGTGCTATCGCCACCAGTTTGTGGACCATTTCCTCCCTCGGTCTTGCTACAATTCATTTCATCATCATCACTGTAATAATTCGGCATGTGATTCACCACAAAAGAGGTAGTTACACACACTCACTTCCTGTTTGATGATGCTATGGTTTTGCATGAGGACACACACACATGTGGCAAACATTCTTGTGTCACGACTGCACTGCTTCAAAAGATCTGAGCATGTGCACACACACCTCGTCTGACTGTACAGTTCGTATCTCACTTTAATCTTCACCTCATGTACACTTGTGTGTGTGTGTGTGTGTGTGTTGCGATGCACCACCTGCCGACACAAGACAAACTCCCAACTCAGTAAAGTGCTCTCCTTCTCTCTCTCTGTCTCTCACAGAACCTGCCATAAACCTTCCTGGATTCTTTGTTGCAACAACTTTAAAACCAGTTGTGTCACATCTGCTCGAAACAATCAATCTGACAACAGAAAAATACTGTACGGATGTACTTGTGTCTTATAGGTGGCGCAATATCGCATCATGTGACGTGAGCAGTGAAAGTTTTAGGCATGGGCGTACGGGGCATTTTTTAATGCTACGTGGGGGGCGGCACGAGCTAACCGATTTTCTTTCATGTATTAGCAGCGCCCTGTTTGTGTTTACTGAAGGAGTCCTTCATTCATTCTTCTTCTACTGCTTAATCCTTTACAGGGGCACGGGGAGCTGGCGCCTATCTCAGTGTCTTTGGGCCGTAGGCAGGATACACAAGGTGGCACGGTGGCGCAGCGGTTAGTGCTGTCGCCTCACAGCAAGAAGGTTCCGATTGTGACTCGAGGTGTGAGTTTGAGGTTGGCCTGGGCCTTTCTGTGTGGAGTTTGCATGTTCTCTCTGTGTTTCAAGTTAAAATTCAATAACTTTATTGTCATGTAACGGAGCGAAATGCTGCCATTACTGGACTAGAGTGAAGACCCCCGTGCTCCATACACCGCACAGCTACGAGGGTCAGAGAATGGCAAGAACAACTATATACAAATAATTGTCTTTAGTGGAAGACTCCCCTCACGGAGAGACTCCCGTTTATTAGTCCCTTAACACCCAAGCAACAACACTGCCACCCAGGATAGGGATTGATACTGCATCCCGAACGGCAGTCAAGTGATTCTGGAGAAGAGTGTACACCGCGACGGTAGACAATTATTCTTGGGTGAAGGAGGGAATATAACTCTGTTACAGTCACATATGCAGTACATCTGTGATATACAGCACAGTGAAATTGCATTCCCCTCAGCCTACAGTGCAACATAAATACAAGTACGTACAACACAAACCATAACAATAAACAAGAACTGTGGAAAAAAAAAAAAACACTAGTAGTATGGAAGTGTTGTGCAAATACTGCAAGAAGGAGGTGTTGTGCTGTTCCTGTGTTCAGATAAGTGTTAATGTTCATGTTCGTTGCTGGGTAGAGGGTTCAGTCCGAGGGAGCAGAGGAGGTAGAGCAGGTAGGGAGTTGAGTGCTGCGACTGCCTGGTGGAGGAAGCTGTTCTTGCCTGTTGGTTCTGGCTTGGAGACTTCGCACTCTCCTCCCTGACGGCAGCGGCTTAAGTGGCTGTGTAATGGGTGGGATGGGTCCCCAGCAATCCTGATGGCTTTCTGGGAGAGGCGGGAGGTATAAATGTCTGAGACGGCGTGGAGAGAGACACCAGTGATCTTCTCAGCTGTGGTCACGATGCGCTGCAGAGTCTTCTTATAATAATAATAATAATAATAATGAGTATTTGTAGGGCGTCTTTAACTGTCTCAAAGCGCACGTGTAATATGTAAGAGAATTGTTGCTTTTTATTCAATTTATTGTCTGGATTGTTGGTGTTAGCTATGTGGCTGCGGTTATGACAAGACAAAGACAAAGAGCA
>SOMO01000018.1:23754-70371 GCA_028128575.1 Paedocypris carbunculus | reverse complement strand
GCCGTGGGTGATGGGTGTGCCAACATGGCAGCGTTAGCCAGGGCTGCCTTTGTGTCCGTAAATGCTTTATCCGCGTCCACAGACCAATCCACAGTGTGTTTCTGTCCTTTACCCTTCAGAGCTTCATAAAGCGGTAGCATGAGTTGGGCCGCCTGAGGAATGAAACGGTGGTAAAAGTTCACCATGCCCAGAAACTCCTGCAGAGACTTGACCGTGAGGGGACGTGGGAACTGTGCAACGGCCTCGACTTTTGACGGTAGAGGAACAGCTCCGTCCTTTGTGACTCTGTGGCCAAGAAAATCAATGGATGACAGACCGAACTGACACTTGGTTGCGTTGACAATCAATCCGTGCTGGTTGAGTCGTTCGAAAAGTATTCGAAGATGTGCCAGATGTTCAGGCTTGGAGTCGCTCGCCACCAGTATGTCATCCAAGTAAACAAAAAGGAAAGGCAGGTCACGCAACACAGAGTCCATGAGGCGCTGAAAAGTCTGAGCAGCATTTTTAAGTCCGAAAGGCATGCGAAGAAACTCAAACAAACCAAACGGTGTGATAACCGCCGTTTTTGGAACGTCCGATGGATGCACAGGCACCTGATGGTAACCACGGACCAGGTCGACCTTGGAAAAAATAGACTTGCCTGCCAAATGTGTGGAAAAGTCCTGGACGTGTGGAAGGGGGTAACGGTCTTGTGTTGTGGCATCGTTCAGCCGGCGATAGTCACCGCACGGGCGCCAACTGGAGATTGCCCACGGGATGTTGGAACGCCGAACAATGCCCAAGTGCTCCATGCTGTCAAACTCCGCCCTGGCCACAGCCAACTTGGTGGGGTCGAGTCGGCGTGCACGAGCGTAGACCGGAGGGCCGGTGGTGGTTATGTGGTGCTGCACTCCGTGCTTCGCTGTTAAAGCCGAAAACGTGGGCTGCGTGAGGGCTGGGAATTCCCCATCTCTCCATTATGAAGATTGTGTGATAAATCACTTAATTTGTATTTGTATCATTAAATCTGTAGTCTGAGATATGTATGTTTTTTTTTTTTTACCTGTGGTCTGATCGGATGGGTTAAATGCAGAGAAAAATTTTCCCCATGAGGGACCAATAAACGTTGAATTATTATTATTATTATTATCAGTTACTAAAAGTGTCGATCGGCACTGAACCACTAGATGGCGCACACAAGCTACTCAGACGTAATTTTCGCCCCAGAGCATCGCGTCAGCATTCGGCAAGCACACAGGGTGCTTCTCAATATTTTTTTTTTTTTTTATTGTCAGAGTAAATAATTTTACAAAACATTTAGAACTTTCAAAAAACACAACAATACCCTTGCAATGAAATACACAAAGTACGAATTATATAAAGAATTTTCCAAACCAAATAAAAAAGAAAATAAATCAATATATTGTGGTGACGGTACATAATTCACCCATGTATTAATCAGTGTGTTACAGTGCCAAAGGCAGTTCTGTTTGTTCTCCCGTTGGGAATTGAGTTCTGACGTCATAGTGACGTATAACGCGCGTGCCGGAAGTATTGGAGTTGTTGGAAGTGTTGAATAAATGACACACGCGTTCGTGTGCTCAAACAAGGATATTGTTTTTATCCTTTTCTTTCGCACCTTCCACACAGGTGACCCCGACGTTTACGGTGGCCGGTGGTGGTTATGTGGTGCTGCACTCCGTGCTTCGCTGTTAAAGCCGAAAACGTGGGCTGCGTGAGGGCTGGGAATTCCGCGAGCAATGAGCCAAACGCATCTGCAGCAGGAAACATCCGGGAAAGCTTGACGGAGTCACCAAGACGAAAAGTGCATGCGTAAGAACAAAACGTTAACGCGTCAATCAAGCGGCGGTTCTTAATGTCCACCAACAGTCCATGAGCGCACAAAAAATCTGATCCTAATAACGGAAAAGCCACTTTCGCAATGACAAAATTCCAGGTGAAACGCTGTCCTCCGAAACACAATTCCATGTCTCGTGCCATACGTTCGGATAGTGGTGCCGTTAGCGGCCTCCATAGGCGACCCGTGGCTGTCGGCTGCAGTATCCACCGCGGATGCCGGCAGAACACTCCGTTGTGCGCCCGTGTCACACAAGAAACGCCGTCCAGATAAACTGTCTTTGATGAAAAGTAGCCCGTCAGTGTGGCCGACACTCATGGCTACTAATGTGCGCCGGCCTTGGCGTTTCCCGGTCTGCTGAAACTGCATGGAGGAAGGCAGCGCTTAGCTTTAGCTCCGAACTTTGCATGATAAAAACACAAGCTGTGAGGCTGCTGCGGCCGCGACGTCGTAGCAGCGAAAACTGCAGATGGTTCTGGAAGAGCAGCAGTCTCGTGTGCGGGCAAAACAGCTACACAGGGTTGTTGGGTCGCTAGGAAAAATTTATCAGCCTCCTCAGCGAGCGCCCTACAGTCTGTGATGGTTGTGTTGGCTAAAGCTGCGCGCACTTGTGCCGGGAGCTGACGCAAAAACAGCTGAATAAAAAGAAAATCCGGCGCATGCTCACCTAAAAGGTCTAACATTCTGTCCATCAGCTCAGAAGGTTTGCTGTCGCCCAGTCCTTGTAGAGAGAAAAGCCGGTTGACTCTCTCGGCGTCGGAGAGTTCAAAAGTTTTCAGCAGCTGCGTCTTGAGTGTGACATATTTCTCCGTCGCTGGCGGATGTTTCAGCAAATGCACAACTCTGGCCGCCGTTGAGCTGCTTAATGCCGAAACCACATAGTAGTATTTCGTTGCGTCTGCTGTGATCTCTTGCAACGCGAACTGTGCTTCCGTCTGCGCAAACCAGGCCGAAGCGGAGGATTCCCAGAACTCTGGGAGCTTGAGCGTGACGGCGTTTGCGGTCATTGTCGTTGCTGTGGATACGTCCAACAGGTAAACGTCGGGGTCACCAGTGTGGAAGGTGCGAAAGAAAAGGATAAAAACAATATCCTTGTTTGAGCACACGAACGCGTGTGTCATTTATTCAACACTTCCAACAACTCCAATACTTCCGGCACGCGCGTTATACGTCACTATGACGTCAGAACTCAATTCCCAACGGGAGAACAAACAGAACTGCCTTTGGCACTGTAACACACTGATTAATACATGGGTGAATTATGTACCGTCACCACAATATATTGATTTATTTTCTTTTTTATTTGGTTTGGAAAATTCTTTATATAATTCGTACTTTGTGTATTTCATTGCAAGGGTATTGTTGTGTTTTTTGAAAGTTCTAAATGTTTTGTAAAATTATTTACTCTGACAATAAAAAAAAATAAAAAATATTGAGAAGCACCCTGTGTGCTTGCCGAATGCAGACGCGCTGCTCTGGGGCGAAAATTACGTCTGAGTAGCTGGTGTGCGCCATCTAGTGGTTCAGTGCCGATCGACACTTTTTGTAACTGATAATAATAATAATAATAATTCAACGTTTATTGGTCCCTCATGGGGAAAATTTTTCTCTGCATTTAACCCATCCGATCAGACCACAGGTAAAAAAAAAACCATACATATCTCAGACTACAGATTTAATGATACAAATACAAATTAAGTGATTTATCACACAATCTTCATAATGGAGAGATGGTCACAGAGGTGATAGCAGCATTGCGCAACAACAGATGAACGTGTCCGTTAAGAAACAGTGTGAAGCTGTAGTGTGAAGGTTATGAGTGGCAGGTGATGAAGGCACATAGAGAAACATCTTTCAAACTTCAGTAATTCTCTCTGGAATCATTCATGGTTTCCAAGACAAAGGGCGTAAATCACAGTCTATTTAAGGAAGAAATAAAACACACAAAGTCTTGACATTTAAAAACAAGAATTACATTTAAAAAATGTCACGTGACGTGGTTGTCTCCCAGGTGTGTCTTCTCCTCGGCCGCTGACTGTGCATGTCAGGTCTTCTCCACAGGGACACTTCACTTGTCAGGATAATCTATTGTGTCCAGAACGCCGTCCCTCAACAACTGGGTCGTCGAGCTTCACCTGCCAGGTCCATCTTTTCCTTCAGCCCGTCTTCTGTGACTCCATGTGCAGCACCGGCCACACGCCACACATGAACTGAAGAAATGACGTTTAAAGATCCTTCACGTGATTCACAAAGACCGAGTTGCTCACCTTCACCTTCGGTCTGTGCTTCAGAAAGGTTGAGCGGATCTGGACGCTGCGGAGAGAAGATAGTTACTCAAACAACACCATCACCACGTCTTTGTCCTGATCTACCTGAGCAGAATGTGGAGATAGGAACCCAAGCCGGTAAGTACGTGCCACCAGGCGTGAAGCTGGGTCACTGCTCCAACCATAGGCGGGAGACGGGCCCGAGCCGATCTGGACAAACACGGGAAGAGACCTGACCCACTGCGCGCACACACACACACACAAGCTCACTCACTCACTGAACGCCAGAAGACTCACCTCAGAGACTCACACAGAACGTTATCAATGTTCCACAGCAGAAATCCTAGGAGAAAGACTCCGAGCGAGGTAAAGCAGAGGGCCCGGAGCCAAGGGTAGACCCTGAGGGCCACACACACATTCACTGTCTGCAACGTGCCCCACTCAAAGCTTCACTCACCATGTCACGATGAAGACAGAGCGGACCACCAGGAGAGCCACGAGGACAGCGTACATGACCTGCACAGAGGAGACTTTCACTTACACGCACTTTTCATCACACCGACCCTCACCTGATGGAAGACCGGCTCCTTCCACAGAAGATAAACCTGCAGACGCACGAGAAAGCCTCGTCACAACCAGCAACAAGCAGGAGTGGTCTGGGGAAAGCTCACCACACTGACAGAGACGCTGAAGCACAAAAGCAGGAGTACCGAGGAGAGGCTGACGTCTCGCTGCTGCTTGAAGCATTCGTACCTGAAACAGAAGCTGCTGGTGAAGTGAAGCCCTCAGTGCTTGCAGCAATGCGGAGACCACCTACTCACTCACAGACAGAACACGAACACACAGCAGCTGTAGATCATCGGCAGCTCATCCAGCAACTGCAAGCGGAAGACCAGGATCAGAACTACACACAGACAGGACCTACGGAACGTACCAAGAACGTACCTGCATTTCATACTGTAGAGTCATGTGAAAGCTCCAGGAGCCGAATCCTACAGCTGCACGCACACACACACACACACACACACGGAATGAGTACCTGAAGAAAGTCAGGGTGAGTGAGTGACCGTGTGTGTTATGGTCAGACCAGCGAGTCCGAGATATGAGCAGACGTAGCGCATCTCCAGGCCATCTTGGTGGGTCTTGACGGCCCCATAAAGAGGAGGAAGGATCATGATCAGGTTACTGACCGTGTTCCCTAGAGAAAAACACGGCGTGAAAAACAACGGCTTCACTGAGCCACAAGATTGAACTGATTCAGGTTCAGAAACATCTTTCTCAAAGTTCAAACACACAACTTGTTTATGATTAAAACGACAGGTTCTTTTTGGCGGATTATTGGATGATTCCGACTTTGTGGACTTCCACTTGTCCTCCTTCTGGAGTTGGACTTTAAATCCTACTATGGCCGAGGCAGTTGAACGTGACGACCTTCCGCTGCCGGACACGCGACGACACTTTCAGCCAGTTTTGACATAAATGTGACGTCCGGAGGAATCACTCAATAACGATGAATTGATTTGTTACTATAAACTAAACGGCCAATAGCAAAAGATTCCCTCGTAAATATTGATCTTAGCCGTAGTTGAATTATGTCGGTGATACCGTTCAGCTCGATCGCAAAGCGGCGCGCGCACTCACAGAATTCCGCCATGTAGAACGAGACCGCGTAATTCTCCTCGCACCAATCGAGCGTGGAGGTCGGTGTTCCCCAGTATCCCGGCCTGTCCGCCACCGGAGCCATGACGGTGAGAGACAGTGTGATGTTCGGCCGGAAGAGGGATCGATCGAGCCGTAACGGATCCGGCGCCGCGTCCAATCTGAGGCTGCGACGTACGAGGACGGATGCGCGAGCGCTGCGTGCTCTGTTGTTTCCTCGCTGTCGTTTGAATGTATAGTGAATGCGACTCTCTCTCTCTCTCTCTCTCTCGCTCTCTTCACCAGGGCGAGTCAGCAGATTACATCTCGTTTTCACGGTTGTTCTTTGAGATATTTCATCATCTCGCGCGTGTGGAATGTGTAGATGTCGCAGGAATGTGACGCGCGCGGGTTCTTCGGATTCACTGCAGGTATCAGACGTGCGGCTGGACTCTGCTCCTCTCTGGGCTGAAGGCGAAGGATCGGCTGATAATCTGTTGCGGAATGACAGACAGATAATGTCTTCCTGCTCTACTGCGTGGAGCATCAGTCATGAGTCAGTTTCACAGGACAACATCTGCAGAAGTAGACTAGAGTTTACTTTCATTTTGAAATTAGACTAATTTATACGAACGCCTCGTTTTGCTTTGCGCTGTGACCCGTGAAACTCACAAGCAGTGGGTTTTATGAAATCCTCAGATTCAACAACACGCACAACAATTGCCCTAGAGCAGACCTGAGCAAACTACGGCCCAGGGGCCACATGCAGCCAAACGTTTTAATCCGACGAATAAAAAAAAAATATTTTTTGGCAACTTTTATGAATACAATTTAAAATCATATCGAGTCATATCGAAACTGCTCTGCTTTTAACCCATCCAGTGAAGTGAGCAGTGGGCAGCCGGGGGGCCTTTTGGTGGGTTTAGTGTCTTGCCCAAGGTTGAATTTGGTTAGTTGCATTTGTTTTGTACGTATGTATTTCGGCATTTATTTATACATAAGCACATTTATTTTCTTTGTCTTTTATGTTTGATTTTGGCCCATAATCCCATATGTGTATTTTTACCAGCCCGGTCCGACCCCTTTGTCAAATGTTAGAACCCAATATGGCCCTCGAATATTTGCCCACCCCTGTCCTAGAGAATAGTGGCAGTGGAATCCCCACCGTAGCATCTCCACTGTATTACTGTATTACATACACACACAAAAAAATTTGTACCTCTAAGGTACATTTGTCACAAAAGTACCCCATAAGGTACATAAATGGACCATACGGTGACAATAATGGTCCTTTGACTATTTGTAAAGGTACAAAATCCTTGCTGACAGAAAGAGGTACACATTTGTACCTTTCACAGCTTTTGCTTTAACATTAAATCAGTGACGCCATTTTACCTCACACGGATCACGGCACAGAGCGGGCGGCTGGAAGGTGAGCTGTTTGTCTTTCTATGCTCAAAAATATGATTTAAAATAAGGATATTTAATAAGCACTAACCAAATACTCTGTTAGGATTTAGGTCGCCGCTGAAAGTTCAGTTTGGAAGGAAGCAAAAGTACGTGAATGTTTCCCACACAGATTTGAAACTTTCCGATATTTTGGAGGAAGGTAAGCACAGATGTTTTTTCTTTTACATGTATTAAACTGACAGTTTCGGTGACGTTTGAACATCCACTAAATGTTTCGTTCATAGCCTTCGTTAAGTTCGGCGTCAGCGTGTCCACCTGAGGCTCGTTGTGAGGAGTTATGGCGAGTCTGTCACGGAGATAGACGAGGACAAGGACGTGTTCGAGGAGGTTTTAAGCAACCGAGTTTGGGCGTTTTCCTAATACGGTTGCCAGATTCTTCAAACGGTGACGTTATTCATAAAATAGTATGTCGTTTCGCTTTTGCATGTGGCGCGGTTGTTTGTGTGCGCGCGCGCCAAAAGAGTGTCGATTTTACTCCTGCTGGTGTTTCAAAAGTATCGCAGAAAGTCAACGCCTGGTTTTGGTTTATATTTTGTCATGTAATAAGGTTCACATTTAAGGTTAAAAATCTTTTAATGCACCAATACATTTGACTAGACAATTACACTCTCAGAATGTTTCTCCAGTTGTTTCGGTGGTTAATCGTGCTTTGCAACTTTGCAGATTGTTAAAACAAATCTCCATAAAGAAAAACGGCCTGGTGGAATCATCAGAGAGAAGAACAGAACCAAAAGCTTCTCAACAGGAGAAGGATGGTTCTGACTGCAGATAGGACAGAACAGAACAGGTAACTGTTTCTTAAAAAGTTACCAAAAATCATTTTATTTGAATTTCATGGAGGACAAATTAGGTGACAGTCTTGTGAAATGCTCAGTCAATAATTTTCAGTACCAGTGTTTTACAATAAATATGTTTAATTTAATTTCCATTGTTTCTGCATTTTGCAGTTCATCTCCACTGAATCAAGTGAGAGAACTTAATGCTGAAGGAATCATTCATCATAGATTGTTCATGATCTAAGAAGATGCACTGATGTGTTTACTGAATACCCATTTTTCAATCAAAGGCCTGGTAAGATCAATTTAATATTATTAATAATAATAATAATAATAATAATAATAATGTGATTTTGATTTTATTTTTGATACATTGCACTTAGTTGTTATTTGTGCTTTGGTGTGTTTTACATTTGTATAGAGCTGGATTTTTGGTGAAAAAGGCAGTTTTTAAGTGGCCAACAACATTTATGCAGAAAGTTATTCAGCAGAGCAAAGGACTTCACCCCAACCCAGAACTTCTGGACCTGATTCATTGTTTAGAATCAGCTGTGGACGCCGAATCCTAAACAATCGACGGTACACAGGTTTCTAACAAATTAATAATATTAGTTTGTGTAGTAGTAATTGTTTTTTTTTTTCAAACCAACAGTGTCTCTTAGGATGGGGTTGCGGTCTTGCCTACATTCTTCTTCTGCTTCACCTAATTCCACCATCAGCTTAAGGTCGCAAGAGACCGGGAAAAATGTCGGTATCTCAAGCTGAGAGCCACATTGTGAAAAAAGGTAAAGTTGTCAATTTCCACTTCCAATCACGTTGTATTTTTTGAAAAACTGTTGTGTAATCACAGAAAATGACTGTTTATGCGTTGTCTTATTTTCTTTATAGGCAGGAACTAGCGTAGATGAACATCGGAACTCAAGCGCACCCAGCCCTATCTGCTCGCTGTGAGGATGAAGAAAAGCTGCGTTCATCGATACGACATCATCCTCAACAAAAGAGCTAGAGTAGACCATGCAAGTCAGTGAGTGGTCCAGCTGCCTTCGACCAACTGTTCAGTGCCCATTTTGTTCATGGTGTCTCGTGCGAGAAGGTACTTCACAACATGTTCACCTTCATACAAACAACTGTGAAATTGACATTGACGTTAAAGAGAGTCCAAGACTTGCAGAACTTCGAGCCCGATTTTTACATTAGAGGGGATTGACAGCTCAAATGATTTGATTTGTTTGTTCTTGCACTTTTTTTTTAAAATGTAGGTTTTATTTCAAATGTTTTTTCATATTTTAATTGCCTTGAAAAAAACACAAATTTTTGGTTAATCTCTGACGGAATTGAAACACATTTCATGTTGAAGTATTTACAAATAATTGATATTCTGACTTTGTGTTTAATGAATGATCTTAATATGTGCACTAAATGTTACGTTCTTTAATAAATATCAATGAATTAATTACTGTTTGTCTCATTCATTCAAAGGTATGATTTTGTTCTGATAAAGGTATAAAATGACATGTCACTCCAGCGGTACCTTTTTAGGTACCCATGCTGTACCTTTCCAGTGGGTACATTTTTGTACCTTGATATAAAAGGTACAATTTAGTTTTTAGGGGTACAAATATGGTCCTTTAGAGGTACAGATGTAAAGGTACAAAATTGTACCATTGTCAAAGGTCCAGAATTGGACCCTACAAAAGGTACAGCTGGGGCAACAAAGCTTTTGTACCTTTAAAGGTCCATTTCTGTACCTTGATTTTTTTGTGTGTACAGTACACTGCAATTAATAGAGCTTACTACATTTTGCTTTAATAAACAGCATTTTTGCTGTTTTTTACCAATTTAACTGTTACTGTTGTACTACTGTACCTAAAACTAACTTTTCCACCATATAATCTGTGTTTTTTGCTTGTTTGTGTAACACTTCTGTAACACTCTCGTCCGGGAAAGCGGAGAGGTGGACGAGAGTGGTGGAAAAAGAGGAAATGGAATTGGAATGGTATCACAGACAAGGTGGTTTAATGACAGGAAGCTTCCAACAGACAATACTAACACTGGTTGACGGATGCACAGGACACGATGACACTGGACAGAAGATGACGGTTCAGAGGACGAACTTAGGTGAGGGTGAGCAGTCTGTGTGACGAAGAAACGAAGTCAATCCATCTACGACAACAGACACTGAGGACTGAGTGGAGAGGGCTTATGAAGAGTGTCAACGAAGAGATCCAGGTGGCGCGGATGATTGGGAGATTGCCGAGGACAATACGGGTCAGCTGTGCTGTGAACTTGAGAGTGGTGACGTCACCGGTGGCGGTGTAACAGTTTGGTTGAAAGGATTAAATATATTGTGGCAATCCGCTGCTGTGTGTGCTGCGCGGGGGTTGTTTCCCCCAAGAGGTGTGCTAACCCAGCAGGGGGTGTGGGGGTCACAGCAGGATATTAGGCAATTTGGTAATTTGTGATGTTAAGTGTTGTTTGCAGTGTTAAAACGTGTATTTTATGTAGACCTTTTTGTGTCATTGTGCTGTATGTGATGTGAAGTTTATGTTTGTTAAGTGTTGTAACTGTTTTGTGTGATATGGTAAACCTACCATTTGTGCTGTTTGTAGCCAGCCTAATAATAATAATAATAATAATGATGAGTATTTATATACAGTAGGGCGATTTTCACAGTTTTAACTGTCTCAAAGCGCACGTGTAAATATGTAAGGGAAGTGTTGCTTTTTATTCATTTGATTGTCTGGATTGTTGGTCAATGGCTGCGGTTATGACAAGACAAAGACCAGTGAGCAAGCACATATGCGACATTGGCCAGGTAAAAAAACCTCTTTAACGAGGAAAAACCCTGGGGAGAACCCAGCTCACTGGTGCCAGTC
This sequence comes from Paedocypris carbunculus, assembly GCA_028128575.1. Classification (NCBI taxonomy): domain Eukaryota; kingdom Metazoa; phylum Chordata; class Actinopteri; order Cypriniformes; genus Paedocypris; species Paedocypris carbunculus. Next base: position 59,507 of record SOMO01000018.1, on the reverse strand, counting down.
TCCTCTGGCATTCTAACACTACAAAATCAATGCGTGGGTTGTTCCGCGCCAATTTTAATGATGATTCCGGAAAGATGTTTCCCTCCCCAGTGGGGAAAGAGGCGGCTCCACTTCTCCACGCCAACAGCGTCATCAGGTCCACAGGGTCCAGGAGGCATCATAGAGAATATGATCCCAAAGCTCCTAGGAGATTCCAGTCGTACGACACTTGGCGCTCAGGAGAGGAGGGGAGAAAAAAAAAAACAATTAGTAAAACTTGAAGTACCACATTTAAGATTTTGACAATTTTCTGAAGGTGCAGGTGTAATTCGGTTCCAAGCACTGACTAGGCAGCCTTTCTATACGATATATTATTTTTTTCTGTAAATTATTATAACAGGTCAATATATGCTTTGTTGAAGAGACACGACTTCAGTCTAAACTTAAATTGACTCACTGATTCTGAATCTCAAATTGGACTAGGCAGAGCATTCCATAGCTTGGGTGCTAAATATGCAAAGGATCTTCCTCCCTGGTAGATTTTAGAGATTCGCGGTATTATAAGCTGGCCGGAGTTTTGAGAGCGCAGCTGTTGTGTAGGCTTGTAGTAAGTGATGAGCTCACTGAGATATAGAGAAGCTAAACTGTTTAGTGCTTTGTAAGTGAGTAAGGGTGCTTTCACACCTGCCTTTATTAGTTCGATTGAATCGCACCAGAGTTCGTTTCCCTGTTTGGTACGGTTCGTTTGGACAGGTGTGAAAGCGGTAATCGAACTCTGGTCCGCACCAAAAGCGGACCAAACAAGCGTACCGAGACCAAGAAAAAAGCTGGTCTCGGTAGTCGGTATGCTTCCAAACGAACTCTGTTACGGTGCGATTGTGGTGTGAAAGCGGTCTCGGAGCGCTTGAACTTGAACCGCACCAAATGCAAAAACGACTGCGCATTTTGACTAAATTCCGCTGCCGTGTGACGCTGCGCTGAGGAAAAACCCCCATAAATGTCTGTCACGCTTTCTCCTGAAGTGAAGTGCGCAGCGCCTTCGCCGCGTGCAGCATTTAAATATTCTTTTGCAGACGAATACTTTATTTATGGGATTTACCCACAATTCTGATTAGTTGAAAAGCAGTTTAAGAAATATTTAAAGGACACATTTGGCCAATGAGTGAATTTTGACTAAATTCCGCTGCCGTTGTGACGCTGCGCTGAGGAATATCTCCGATTCCGTGTCACGCTTTCTCCTGAAGTGAAGTGCGAAGCATCTTCGCCGCGTGCAGCATTAAAATATTCTTTTGCAGTTGCATCCGCGCTACACTCTCGGAATATAAATGTGTGTGTATATAATAAATGTTTGTCTCAAGCGATCAATACACGCTATATACACGATAGTTCTATAGTTTAATAAAGGCACAAAGCCAGCGCTCTCGAAGTCGTCTCTCCAGACTAAATAACGGCATGTTGTCTATTTGCTTTATTTATGGAATTTACCCGCTAAATAACTAATTCTGATACGTTGAAAAGTAGAAATATTAAAAGGACACATCTGGCCAATGAGTGACGTGAATGTTGTCACATGACTGAATTTTGGTTCCGTTCGGATAAGAGCAAAAAGTGTGGTGTGAAAGGGGACTAAAATGCCAGAGAAATGCAACAATGTATCATTCTAGTCCCTTGGTCCGGACCAAATGAACCGAACTACAGGTGTGAAAGCACCCTAAGAGAATTTTAAACTGGATGCGATATTTAACAGGTAACCAGTGTAGCGACATTAACACTGGACTAATATGGCTATACTTTTTTGTTCTGGTGAGTAATCTTGCAGCTGCATTTTGAACTAACTGAAGTTTATCTATTAGTTTAGCAGGAGAACCTCCCAAAAGACCATTACAGTAATCTAACCGTGATGTCATGTATCAGTCTTTCTGCATCCGGTCGGGAGAGCATGTGACGCAACTTTGAGATATTCAATGGCCTGGCTGGTGTTACAATTGTGAAACAGATGTGTGTGGAATGAGCTTGGAGATGTGCGTGAATTAAAGCAGTGCTTTTAATAATGACCACCCACTCAAACAAGCTGTCTAACAAGATGTCAGCAGATACTCGGTGCGATTTTTTTTGGGGCACGAGATTGTAGAAGACATCAGCGATCTTTGGGAACGGAAACGCCAACCCACGAAATCATTACAATATTTCTACGGAAGTTTAATGTACACCTTTTTGTGTCCATTGCCATGTGTGATGACTGAGATGGGGTGTTCAGACTTTAGTGCGTGTGAAGAGATAGACGTGGGTGTTTCAGTGTGTCTGCCTTTCTCTTTCTGTCCCTCTTTAATTTAGTAAAGTTTGCTCGGTTTTTCTCGGATCTTTGACAGTCGTTCAGTAAACCGTTCTGAATTCTGTTTTTAGAGTGTAGAGTTTCGGTATTCATTTTGTATTTTTTCTCTCAAGCCAAATTTCATGATGACATTATTACAGCCAAAAGTAACGGGACCAGAACGGAACAGCAGCTCGCCGCACGTTAATGACGCGTATAAAAAGGCGGTGACTAGCGGCTCCTCCCACGGGCTTCCGGACGGATTTCTCATCTGATACTCTCCGATTACGCCGAGAGATAATTCGAGATGTTCGGGTGTGGAGATGATGTTGGCGACAATTGACGTAGTTTTTCGGGTTGACGGGACTGGTCGTGGATCTTGCGGCTGACGCACCTGCGCTTCACCTTGCGCGGGAGAAGGTGAGTCTGGATAATCGCTGCGGTTAATCGTGTTTACTGGCGAGTCCCCGTTATCCGCTGCCGTATGTGTGCCATCACCTCATATAAAGTTACTGTTGCTGCTCTAGTGAACAGGTCATGGTGAAGCAACTTTGACAGCTGTCTCAAACTGTGCTGCACAACCGGGTTTCAAAATTGAAAGCACTGTTTAAGTCGAGGGCCAAAAACACGCGTAACCTACAAAAATCTGAATAAAAATAATTTTTGGAATTGTATTCCAGAAATAATCAATGTGTGTGTGTGTGTGTGTGTGTGTGTGTGTGTGTGTGTGTGTGTGTGTGTGTGTGTGTGTGTGTGTGTGTGTGTGTGTGTGTGTGTGTGTGTGTGTGTGCAAACAAAGCGGTTGTGTTAGATGTGCTCTCTCACACTCGCACACGCACACGCACACGGCAGCTCTTCAGGCATGTGTGTTTCAGGTGTGATGCTCGGCGATGGTGAAGCACCAGCCGCTGCAGGTGTACGAGAGACAGCCATGTTTGTCTTGCCTGACTGGGATCTACGGCTGCCGTTGGAAGCGCTACCAACGTTCCCATGACAACAGCTCTAAGGTAGCGGCGGCGCCTTGCAGATATCACGCCGACTACACACACACACTCAAAAATTATTTGTTGGACCTGCATACAAAAAGAGTGTCAAGTGGTTCCACCCAAGTTTGTTGAGTAGTTTCAACAAGCAACAATTTGAATGAACTAAAGAAACTCACTACAGAAAGTCACTACAACATGTTATTTATACGCCTATTTTATGTCAGAATTATCAGAACTTATTTATTTGTTCTCTAATTGTAACTCTTAAATTATCGAACATACTTTTTTAAGCAAAGTGAATTTATTTCCTTTCAGATTCAACAGTTCCATCTCACACTCAAAAAACGAGTCTTTGGGGCTTGTTACATTAACATAAATGTAATACGTCAATGAAACATAATTCTTTTTAGTTTGTGTTTGATAATAACAAAATTATGTCAACGAAACAGCTTTTACAAATTACCAAAGTACGTATGTCATGTTCTCTCAACACAATAAAAAGGCATTTAGTCGATTATAAGATTTCCAGCAGGCAACAGGTACTTGGTCCAGCATGATTTTGTCTTTGTTATAATTCTCAGACAAATCAAGTTATTTTTTCACATGTAAGAAAGCATAATCTTTGAACACTTTTTCATAACAGCAGCACTAAAATGTTGTTTAAACTTTGGTCCTCCATTTTTTAGTCTGGAGATCTTCAGTCTTCGAGCCAATCAGACTTTTAATAAAACTAGTGCTCTTACTGTTGGCTCTTTTGTCATGGCTCTCTTATAAGAGCTTAAAGTAAATAAAATCATGTTGTATATAAAACATTAAAGAATAAATATATAAATTAATTGGAGAGCGTTATTGTCATGCAAGTTAAAGCAACCTAAGAAAATTATGTTAGTGCCAAAAAAAACCTAAAAAATAACTAGTTGAGCTGAAGCAATGTCATTAGGCCAAATTAACAAGATAAAATTATGTTTCTCCATCTAACTTGTTAAAAACGTGTTTGAGCAAGTTGAACTGAAGAAAGGTCAGCAAGTACCATTAACCATAAAAAACCATGTTGCTTCATCATATTCATACTTTGTTTGATGAGCGAAATTGTATCTTGGTATAGCAACACCATTTTATCAGGTGGAAATGCTTTGAAATTCAGCAAATCTTTTTTTCATATATATATGACACTCAAAAGAAGAGTACAAGCCTTGGTGATAGGGTTTTCCGAATTGTTTTCTCAGAAGGTCTTGTTTTACAGTCAGAGTTCAGAATTTTAGATTTATAATGCGTATTCCGAAAGGTTGCAAAACCATTTTTTTTAAGTGACTCAATTGAGCCTATAGAACCTCTATAAGTAATATGGCTTGGCGTAGTAATGAACTTTGGCATAGTAATGAAAACACAACTACTGTACATAATAAAGAATTTTGGCAGCAGAATGAACACACACATGTCAATGCACACCAGCAGGAGTATTGCTCCACACATCACACAGATTTATATTTCTATTACATACCCGCGATTTGTTAGGGTTGGAAGAAAATGCTACATAAGTTCGTTACATATGAACACATTTTTTATAATACAAACTTTTTACAGATACAAAACAAAATTCACAAAGGCCGTAAAGCACAAGACCAAACCATTACAAGCTAAAAATCATTGATAAAAATACTACTACAACAAGAACACAATAAAAGATATATAAATAATTAATCAAAGAGAGTTCAATAAAACCGTGTCTTCATTTCACGTCTTCAAGCTTTTTAATATAACATTTAAATTTAAAATTCTTCCCCACATGGTAAAATCATGAAAGTGGCTTTATGTAGCAGTGCCACCGGTTCGTTCGGACACAGGAGGCGAAGACGTGGGTACAAAAATACAAAAGATGTTTTATTTTAATACAAATGATAAAATAACACACACATACGCGCACTCGCAACACACCCTTTGAACAGCGTTCCTCGTCGACCGATCGGTTGTTCCGGCTCCCGCACACGGCACAGCACACACACTCCACCACACACCCGCAGTGACTTGACAACAGCAATTGATACACACTGGAGATTGGTGCACCCACGACCAACACTACAGATCGGTCGCTTGGCCTCGCTGCCCTCGGCGAGTCTACAAATACACGCACTCAAGCACACACACACCTGCTCCGCGCAATACCCGAACCGCCGCACTTCGCGTCTCATACACACACAGATTATGAGACGCCAAATATAACCTGTGTTATTTTGGTTACTCGTGTGTTTTAATGTTCTGTAAACAAGGGTGGATGTAGTAAAACTAACAACAGTGAAAGTTCATTTTTTTTGAGTGCATGTGTACAGTTTGGGATTAATACAGAAGTGTAAACGCAGTTAAATGAGTGTTGAGTGTGGAGTCTATGTACAGCACGCAGATCAACACACACACACACACACACATGCAAGCAGCCTGGGCTTGTTTTGTCTGAGAATCTCGAGTCATCAGTAGTTTTATGATTGGCTGGCCTATGTGATCTCATGGGTAAGGGATTCGCCAACACTATAATCTCTGCAGGTGAGCAGCTCTGGAGAAGATGATTAGATTGGAAGATTAACATGTGTGAACGTGCTCTTCTTCCACGCGGGTAGAAACACACAACAGATGCTATCATCTCCAGGACCAGCTGATGTAACACCAAAAAGCTTTGGACATGACCTTCTCCATCCAAACCTTTCACCGCTGCTGTTGTATTTTAGTGGGAACGTTCCTGGTTTGTCCTTCTCTGCGCTTTGTTCCTGCTCCTTCTCATCGCGTCTTACTGCTGGTGTGAAGCTCAGAACGATTACAACCAGTTCAACTGGTCAGTTGGCGCTGTGCGCTCGCATCTCTCTCGCGACAGGTTAACGTCAGGCGGTTGTGTGACAGGTTGCTGTATAACCGCACGGGCGTCTGGACTGACGGCACTATTCCCATTCTCGTCAGCGCACTCGCTGGACTCAGCTATGCCACTCTTCTGACGGTGAGGCTGACAAAGCCCTTTGTGGCCGTCAAGGTGCTGACGAGGTCTTCTGTGCAGGGTCTGGCACTGGCTCACGTGGCGCTGGGGCAGCAGCTGAACCTCTACTGGATTCACAAGGTGAGACGTGACGGCTGCGTCCGGAGAAGCTGTCTCATGCTGTCTTTGCTTCTCAGGTGGCCGTTCTGGCTCTTCTGCTCACCACAATCATCGGCCTGGTTTCCATCCACGACTTCTGGCGGGACGAGTGGGACGTGGTGTTGATCTCTCTTCAGGTCCTTTTCTTCGGACAACGTCTGGAGGTCTCTAGGTCTGATGGTTTTGTGTCCACTGCTATAGTTCACTGGACCGTTCCTCCACATTGGAGCTTTGGTGGTGTTCACAGCGCTCGGGTGGGTGGTCGCCGGTCAGGTGTTGCACGGGGAACGTTCCAGTGAGTGGCGGTTGTGTGGTGTGGGTCTGTGCTCCTCAGTGTGCTTTAGAATCATGACATGTGTCCAGGACTCCAGCTGATGCTGCTGCTGGTTTACATGAGCGCTCTCCTGGTTCTCTACACGCTCCCCCTCTTCATCTCCTCCCCCTGCATCATGGAGCAGTCTCAGCTTGGCCGTCGACCTTCTGTTATCGCTCGGCGTGGAGCTCCAGTGGTGAGAGAATCTAAACATGAACATTCTAAACATGAAACTCTCTCTATCGTCTCTTTCTGTCTGCGTCTGTCTGTCTCTCAATGCCCCTCTTTCCTCCTCTGTCTTTCTGTCTGTGTCTCTCTCTATCTCACTCTCTCTCAGCTTGCTCCGGAACACACCATTATGTCCTTCAGCAAGGCTCTTCAGCACAACGTCCGGGGTCTAGAGGCAGATGTCTCTATTAGGTGACACAAAACTCACAGTCAGACTGTCTGTCCTCGTGGTTCTAATTCAGTTCTGTGTGTGGGCCTCAGTCTGGACGGAGTTCCATTCCTGATGCGGGACCGGACATTGCGCCGAACCACTGATGTGGAGCAGCTGTTTCCTGGCCGTCAGAGCGATGACGCTTCCTTCTTCAACTGGACGGAGATCCGCAGGCTGAACGCCGGACGCTGGTTCCTCAGGGTATCTGCACCTTTCTGTTGCTGAGCCTTTCATACGTGTTTCTCACGCAGACCCTTGTGTCTCAGGACGACCCCTACTGGACGGTTCAGTTCATGTCCCAGAGGGAGCGTAATCGCACGGCCGCTCAAACCGTCTGCAGCCTGGCGGAGCTGCTGCGTCTGGCCGCGAGGAGTAACCGCTCCGTGATCTTCAGTCTACGCAGACCACCAGCCCAGCACCCCAGGCACCAGCTCTGGGTCAGCGACACACTGAAGGTCATTCAGAGGTCAAACATCTCACCAGAACAGGTCAGCCTGGACCAATCTGCCCGGAGGAGAACACAGGCTTGAAAGGTTATGCTCTGCTCTCCAGGTGATGTGGACGACAGACTGGTACAGGAAGAAGGTTCGAGCGGCACTTCCTCTTCTCCAGCAGGCGTCAGACGAGAGTCTTCCTGTTTCTGAGCTGAGACTGAGAGGAATCAGCACTGTGACCCTTCATTACAGCCAGACCCGAACCCAGGACATCAGGTGCACACGCACACACACGCACACTCTCACAATCACTCACTTATGCATACATACGTGTGTGTGTGTGAGCAGGCTGCTGTCAGGCAGTAACGTGAGTGTGTTGGTGTATCCGGTAAACGAGCCGTGGCTTTACTCTCTGCTGTGGTGCAGTGGCGTTCAGTCGGTGTCGTCTGACACACCGCACGTGCTGAAGAAAGTGACTGGGCCGCTCTGGATCATGGTTTGTTTGCTCGCTCTCGTAGAAAGTGTGTACTACTATTAATGTGTGTGTGTGTGTGTTCCAGAACAACCAAGAGTACGGCTTGATCTGGATCTCTTCAGATTTAATTTCTTTGGTCACCGTCGCCGCCATTTTCATATTTCAGAAGTGAGTGTTTAGTGCAGATCATCCCTGCATAGTGAGTTCTGAAGTCAGCACTGCTTTAATCTGAACTAAACACTTGATTGCTTCTCTCTTTGTCTGTCTTTGTCTCTCGCCTGTCTTACATATGTCTGACACTCCTCAGCTATCACCTGATCAGGTAACAGTGCGTCAGTTTTTTCATAAGATTCTTGATGTTTTGCTTAAAATAATAATAATAAAAGAGACAGTTGGTCAGTGTACACACAAGCACACACGCATGCCCACAAATACACACTCATATTTTTCGTTCAATATATTTTAGTTCTATGTTTAGTATGTATTGCTATATAAAGCACTGGAGTTTGTGTGTGTGTGTGTGTGTGTTCAGGTGGAAGATGAATGATGTGCGCAGCTACAACCCGGAGCAGATCATGCTGAGCGCAGTGGTCCGGCGGCCGAGCCGAGACATCAGCCTCATGAAGGAGAGACTGATTTTCACAGGTGAGGAACCAGAGAGAGAACCAGAGTTGGACACAGACGCTGTTGTGTTTGCAGAGGTCGGGGGCGTGGCCAGTGCGGACTAGTTTGACATGCGAAACGGCCTGGACGCCTCCACACACCAATCCTGATGTCCCCATGCAGCGTTCCGTGGCCTTACACGTGCCGTTCTTTACGCTCTCATCCACTCTCTTCTGATTCTCCATGATGAACAGAAGGAAGAAGAACCAAACATGGCCAGGGCTGAAACACTTTGTAAACATGAATGTGATTATGTTATGTGTATTTATTTTTGTATCATAGCAGAATTTCCAGTTGCTCCAGTATCCAGTCTAATTTATGCTGTAAATGGCTGTCATTTTATAATTAAACATAAGAACTGAACAATCAAACCATTTTGTGTCAAAGAAGCTGGTCAGTGCCTTGGCCACTGTCGCATATGTGCTTGCTCACTGGTCTTTGTCATAGTCATATTAGTGATAATCATAGCCATATTTTTAACAACAACTACTAATGAATAAAAAGCAACAATTCTCTTACATATTCACACGTGTGCTTTGAGACAGTTAAAACTGTGAAAAGCGCCTTACAAATGCTCAGAATTTGAACTGTCTGGCTTCCCACCTCTTCTGCTTCTGCAGCCTATGGCGGAACAGAGGTTCGAGTTCTCAAGGTCCCAGGGGTCAGTAGACCGTTGAGATCCTTTGACTCTGGTCAACTCCCACCAGACTCTGGAACCTCCTCAGTGTTCTGTACTCTTCCTCTGACCACTGACACAGAAGAGCTTGTGAGGGAGACCAGACAGTCACACACACACACACACACATGCACACACACACTACTCTGTGAGGCTGCAGAAAGAGCCATGTGTTCTAGGTAAGTCTGAAGTCTCAGGGTTCATCTGTGTGTTTGACTCAGACAAGTTTACATCCGATAAGTTCACGATTCTGTACCCAAAAACGCATCAGTCTTTCACGCACACACACACACACATACAATCCGTCCTTTTAAAAATAATCCCACCAGTCCGAGTTGTAGCTGAGGGTCCGACTCTCTCCATCTCCTGCTGCAGATCACTGGAGCCACACGGACCCTTTTTGCAGGCGGAATCCACCTGGACATACAGGAGATCCACTAGATTCCTCCAGCAGTGCAGGTGCCTCTCACTCTCTGATCAAAGCAGAAGCAAAGACAGTTTGACCCTGATGACACATTCTGACCGTCTGAGAGAGAGCTAATCCTGCCATTCACTTCAGCGAGCGGAATTACTGTCATCACTAATCCACTTACAGCTCAACACACACACACTTTCTACCCTTCTCTTTCACATCTTTCTCTCACACACTCTCGCTCTCCTGCCGAAGGAAACGCATCCCTGCCGGTGGAGACGATGCCGTTCTGGCTGCTGAGGAGTGTTGTTACTGTCAGGATGGAGACAATGTCGCTTGAGGAGTATCGTACCACCGAGTCGGAGATAACCTCGCATAGAGGAGTGTCGTCCTACCGAGGATTGGGGATTATGTCGCTTGGAGGAGTGTCATTTCACCAGGACGGCGACAACGTTGTTTCGAACAGTTTTCTATCAGGATCCATTGCGTCACCATGAGGGGAAGTGCGTCACACTTTACACCCCGCAGGACATAACGTCTCCACCTTCACCAATGACTTTGTAATGTTAGCATGCCAGAGGAGACTGGCACCAGGGAGTCGGGTTCTCCCTAGGGTTTTTCCTCTCACCCCGCCAGAGAGGTTTTGTTTTCCTAGCCACTGTCGCAATCTAGCTTGCTCTTCCGGTCATAGCTCATACACAACAAACAAAGATACAGAACAATTGTGAATCTGATCACAACCTGATTCCCCTATCCTCCTGCTACGAGCCTCTGGGGAAATGGGAAATGGACAACTGAGGCAAATGAGACACTGCAGAGCTGATTTGAGGTGACTGACTGGCCTAACTGAATGCATCACAGGATACATAAACTTCTGTGTAGACAACACTGTTCCAATGAAGACAGTTAAATGTTATCCTAACAACAAACCATGGGTGACTAAGGAAATTAAAGCCATACTAAACAAAAAGAAGACGGCGTTCAGAAATGGTAACAGAGATGAGGTGAAGGCTGTTCAAAGAGAACTGAAAGTTAAGATCTGAGGAGCCGAAGAGAACTATAAGAGGAAGCTTAAGTGGAAACTTCAAGAGCAATATGAGAGAAGTGTGGAGCGGCATGAGAACAATCACTGGGTACAGACCCAACAACAGAGGAGCAGTTAGCGACAGTGAGGAGAGAGCCAATGAGCTGAACTTTTTTCTTCAATAGATTTGACACAGCAAACACAGAACAAAGCATCATAAGCCCTGAAGTGAGTCAAAGACCAGCCATTTCACCTCCCCCCTCTGCTCCAACACCTTTACGTGAAGGTACGTTTTCCCAGTAGCTCAGTCTGTAGAGCGCTAGTGTTGGATCATGGGTTCAAACACTGGATCATGGGTTCGATTCCCAGGGAAAGCAAGAATTTGTTAAATTGTAACAATTGTAATGAAATGTAAGTCGCTTTGGATAAAAGCGTCTTCTAAATGACTGTAAAGTAAAGTAAAGTAAAAGGCCACATTTACACCTCGGACGCCGAAACCGTAACAAACCGGTTTTCACTGGGAGTAACCCATCCCCTTCAACCACATGACACATCAATTCTCACTTTCACCAAGGAACAGGTGAGGGGACAGCTGGAAAAACTGCATCCTGGCAAAGCAGCAGGCCCGGATGGAGTGACCCCAAAGGTACTCAAAACCTGTGCCTCCGAACTCGGTGTAGTGCTCCAGCACATCTTTAATATGAGTATGAGCCTCCAGAAAGTCCCAGTGGTGTGGAAGACGTTATGTATAGTCCCAGTCCCCAAGATGCCACGTCCCTCCACACCTGGACATGTCCACACACACCTGGACATGCCGGCAAGCACAGTCAGGATCACTTTCTTTGATTTTTCTTGTGCTTTTGACACCATCAAGCCGACTCTGTTGGCTGATAAACTAAAATCGATGGAGGTGGACTCCTCACTCGTGACCTGGATGGTGGACTATCTGACAGGAAGACCACAGTATGTTCGCCTACTGAACTGCACGTCGTATAGTTTGATCAGTAACACAGGAGCCCCATAAGGAACCGTCCTTTCTCCCTTCCTTTTCACTCTATACACCACCGATTTCAACTACCGCACAGAGACCTGTCATCTACAGAAATTTTCGGATGACACAAGGCTTGTGAGACCCCTGTCAACATCAAAGGGGCAAATGTTAAGATTGTGGAGGAATACAAGTACTTGGGGGTCTACCTTGACCACAAACTGGACTGGGAAAAAAATGTAGATTTTGTCTACAGGAAGGGTCAAAGCCGCCTCTATTTCTTAACACAGTTGAGGTCCTTCAACATATGCAGGACGATGCTGAAGATGTTCTATGAGTCTGTGGTGGCCAGTGCTATTATGTCTGCTGTTGTCTGCTGGGGCAGCAGCCTTAGGGCGAGGGACATCAACAGACTTAACAGAATCATCAGAAAGGCTGGACATATTGTGGGAGAGGATCTGGACTCTCTAACTGAGGTGACAGAAAGGAGGATGCTGTCCAATATAGAGACCATTCTGGACATTCCCTCTCACCCTCTTCACAGCGTGTTGACCAACTGGAGAAGCACGTTCAGTCAGAGATTCAGACTACCACAGAGAGGCACAGGAAATCATTCCTGCCTGCTGCCATCAAACAATTTAACGCCAAACTAAAATAACCTGTTTTATAACCTGTTTTATTGACCATTCTGCTACATACCTTTCATGGTGTAAAGAGCATATCTTTAAATTGTCCTTGTGTACATAAAAAGCATATACAGTGAGTGTATATATATATATGTATGTGTATATGTTTGTATATTTATACTTTCTATATTTTTTCTAACTTTATTTCCAATTCATGTTTGTAAATCAAGGGTTGTACTTGAGAGCTTGTAACTAAAAAGAATTTCCCCCCAAGGGGCACACACAGACTGGTCTGTTGGGTGAGGAATGGCGTCCGGTCCCGTCAATTTGCGCAGGACCGTACAGACCTTCCCTGGATCCGTTCTGCAACAAACCAACACAACAAAAGTACTCTCCTTCCTCCATCTCATCCTAATTCCACCAGAATGCCCAAACCACATTCTCCCGCCTGTAATAGCGCATTCTGACACGAGGGGTTCTGAGGGTCTACCCACCAGCGCAGACACGTGGCAGCCCTCTCTCGTCCCAACATCTACCCGAACGGCACTGAAACTCACCAGAGTGAAGCAGAAGAGGTTCATGATTATTCTCTGTGTCCTTGATGTAGAGCATTGTGGTACTGTGGGACTGTCTGCAGTCCCAGATTGATGCCCTTTCTTCATCCAATAGAGGCAGTTGGCTGTCACTAAGTGTGTGTGTTAGAGAGAGAGAGGAATAGAGTGTACGTGTGTGTCTGTGTGTGAGAGAGAGAAAGGTAGAGAAGAGAGTGTTTGTGTAAAGACAAAGAGAGAGAGAGACAGAGAGAGTGTGTGAGGGGGGGGGCAGAGAGAGNGGGGGGGGGGGGTAATGTGAATTCACATTCTTCCGTGTGTAATGGGGGATTTATCCATTTATGCGATTGTTCGCACTCTCCGCGCGGGGCGCTGTTGCACAATTTTTTTGACGCTCAAAATCGCAAGGGGTGCTTAAAATCGCCGATTTCAAATATGCCATTTTTCCATATTTCAAATCAGGAGCCATCACAAATACGTAAACACGTCGTGTTTGTGCAAAGGCGCGTATGTGCATCTTTAAATAATGCGTAGGCAGATGTGCATACAGTTTAAGTGTCATGGATCCTGGCTTAAAACCAGGCAGGACTCTTTAGTTTAAAGTGTCCACAGACTTTTATGTTGGAACCTTCACGTCTCACTGCAATGTTTTTTATTTCCAGTCCACGTGTGTGTTGTCATAGTGATCCAGGTGTTTCGTGTTCCTTGTCTCAGGTGTTGTGTGTCACTCGTTGGTCTGTGTATTTAAGTTCATCCCAGTCTGTGTATCATTGCCAGTTTGTCAGTCATTGTACTGTACCTGTCACTCTCGCCTCTTGTTTCGTCAAGTCTTGTTCAAGTTCATGTGTCTTTTGGATTCTCGTATACCGACCCTCTGCCTGCGACCCGACCTTGAGATTGGAATAAACCCTCTTTGGACATTAACGCCTTGTGTGCCGTGATCTCGCCCGGGAAGTGCATGTGAGTCCATCCTGCCTTTGTCCCAGTGACAGTCGTTTTGTGACAATAAGCATCTATTGGCTCATTAACAGAAAGAAAGAAACATTGGTCACGCCGTGACACCTAAGAGGGACAAATGAACACTGAAATAAGTAACATTAAACTAAATACTAAGACGCTTGAAGCGGTAGAAGATGACTGACTGACTGACAATCATTAATATTTTAATAAACAGAATATTCAATCCGGTTGATACCCGCTAATCGGCTACCTGCTAGCACCTGAAAACGACTCCAGCACACAAAATCTTCGGAGCAAAAAGAAAACAGTTCAAAACTGTGAATACCGGAGTCAAATGCAATCAAATCCCTCTGTCTACTGCAGGGCAAAACAATACTGTTCTGACATCTAATAAAAACCGAGCTCAGTTTTGGTCTGGCTGGCAGCTGCACGGAAGGCTCATGGAGGCCTCAATGGAGGATTATGAGAGTTGGAGTTTTAAAAACTAGAATAGATTTTATTATTATTATTAATTTTATTTTTTTTTTATTTACAACTATTATTCAAGTAAAATGGCATTGAAATGACATGAGATACAAAATACGTTATATGAACAAAGAATAGTATTTTTAAGAGAAAATTACCGTAATCTTACCAGAAATGTAAAAATTATTACTTTTTTGCTAATTTTTATTTTGCGGGGTGTAAATACGGTACTACATTGGGAGGCTTCAATACGGTACTACATAAGGAGGCTCTTCCCACATATACCCACTGTAGATAAAGTATTTGGGAATATGTTAGTATGTAAACTGTCACACAAGAGTCAATTTTACCTTTTACATGCTAACGTAAGAAATGCATATACTTCCGGTACTGTGCGCTGTGATCTATCGGCCGCCCAAATACAACAAAGACTTCATTAATGAATTCTCAGACTTTTTATCTAGAATGCTGCTGAACTACGACCGTCTTTTAATTGTGGGTGATTTCAATTTACACGTGTGCTGCCCTGAGAAACCGCTGGTAAGAGATTTCTTATCTCTAATTGACTCTGTGAATATGGTACAATATGTTTCTGGTGCTACACATGAGCGGGGTCACACTTTGGACCTGGTTCTGTCTTATGGCCTGCCTGTGTCAAACCTGGAGACCTGCAATAACGATTTCTCTGATCATTACCCTGTGTTATTTAATGTTGAGTTGTCCTGTGCAGCACTTAAATCACATGTTACTGCGCGGGTGTGTAGAATTCTTAATTCATCCACTGCTGGTCAGTTTACAGCTGCCTTTGACCAATTATGCTCTATTTCTGACACTTCTGCCGGTGACACGGAGAAGCTTAGCTCCGAGTTTCATTCCTCCTGTTGTGCTATACTTGACTCTGTGGCCCCATCCAAAACCATGTTGCCTAAAACTAAATCTGAGCCTTGGCTCAGCAACAGTACACGTGAGGCTCGGCAAAAGTGTCGTAGGGCCGAGCGCAAGTGGAGAAAGGACAAACTGCATGTTTCCCTCCAAATACTCCGGGAGTGTTGGCGTCAGTATCAGAAGACTGTAAAGGCAGCTAGAAGGGAATACTTTGCCAACATCATTAGTGTGAATGGGCAAAACTCACGTGTGCTGTATAAGGTCATTGATTCTGTTTTAAACCCCCCACAATCACATGATGTAGAACCATCAGTCGAGATGGCCAATAATTTTCTGTGCTTTTTTTCTGATAAAGTTATCTCCACAAGGGCAAGTATCTCAGCTCCTGCCTCTGACCCCTCACAATGTGCCGCTCTCACAGCCGTGTTTGATAAATTTGAACCTGTGAGTCTTGAGTTTTTAGAGGAAGTGATCAGCCACATGAAGCCATCCGGCTCCCCTAGAGATGCCATCCCTCCGCGTCTTTTTAAAGAGGTTTTTCCAAGTATTGGGCTGGCAGTTTTATCCATCATTAACAGCAGTCTTGAATCTGGTGTTGTTCCAATACATTTTAAACATGCAGTAGTGCAGCCACTGCTGAAGAAACCAGGGCTTGACCAAACAGTTATGGACAATTTTAGGCCCATCTCAAAGCTGCCCTTCGTCTCTAAAATTCTAGAGAAGATAGTGTATGCACAGTTAAAGTCTTTTTTAGATCAGCATAATATTTTAGAAGTTTTTCAATCCGGTTTTAAGCCCTGCCATAGCACTGAGTCTGCACTTTTAAGAGTTTTTAACGATATCCTTCTGGCAACTGATGCTGGTGGCCCTGCAGTCTTGGTTCTGCTAGATCTGACAGCTGCATTCGATACTGTGGACCATAGTATTTTAATTTCCCGTTTGCAGCACCTAGTGGGCATCCATGGCATTGCCCTTGAATGGTTCAAGTCATACCTAACTGAAAGATCCATGTGCGTGAACCTTGGTTGCTATGAATCTTCCACTGCCAAATTGTGTTACGGTGTCCCGCAGGGCTCAATTCTGGGACCTCTACTATTCTCACTGTACATTCTTCCACTAGGTTCAATTTTTAGAAAGCATGGAATCTCGTTCCATTGTTATGCTGATGACTGTCAGATCTACATGCCTTTGAAAAAAGGGGATACCTTAAACTCACTTCTGTCATGTCTTGATGATATCAAAGCCTGGATGTGTTTAAGTTTTTTAAAATTTAATAGTAAAAAAACAGAAGTTGTGGTGTTTGAGCCGAGCCGATGTAGTAAAGGTCACCCAGTTGACCTAGGTTCTCTGGCCCAGTTTGAGAAACAGGTAGTCTGTAATCTGGGTTTCAAGATGGATCATGATTTTAAACTGGACTCCCAAATTAACGCAGTGGTGAAAACGAGTTTTTTTCACCTTAGGCGGTTGGCAAAAGTTAAGCCATTTCTGACACGGCAGCAGCTCGAGGTTGTAATCCACGCCTTTATTACATCGAGGCTGGATTACTGCAACTCCTTATATTATGGAATCAGCCAGACATTAATGTCACGTCTCCAGCTGGTTCAGAACGCAGCTGCCCGTCTGCTGGTCGGAGCGCGTAAGAGAGAGCACATCACACCAATTTTAGCTTCTCTTCACTGGCTCCCTGTGCACTACAGAGTGCATTTTAAGATCCTTTTACTTGTTTTTAAATCCTTAAACGGCCCCGCCCCCGCATACCTCAGGGAACTGCTCACTCCCTTTGCTCCAACCAGGACCCTCAGGTCAGCAAACCAGCTGCTCCTGAAAACCCCGATGTGTAAGCGGAAGCTCCGGGGTGACAGGGCTTTTGCCGTGGCTGCTCCGACCTTATGGAACGCCCTACCGCTGCACATCAGGCAGTCCCCTTCACTAACAACTTTTAAGACTCATTTATAAAACACATTTTTATTCTCTGGCAAGTCAGCTCCGCATGAAACACAGCATGTTGGTTTTATTGGTTTTTATATTGTTAAGTCTTGTTTTACATTGTGTTTTACATTGTGTTGCTTTTACTGTATTTAGCTGTCCCTTTTGGACCCTCTGTGTACAGCACTTAGTTGTCAACTGCTGTTGTTTTAAAGTGCTTTATAAATAAAGTTGATTGATTGATTGATTCTGCACCCCTGCCCCCGTTAGGACGCTCTGACCACAACCTGGTTCATCTCTCCCCTGCTTATACTCCAGTGGTGAAACAACAGACACCACAGGCAAAAACAGTGACAATCTCAACAAAGGAGGCAACAGAGCAACTGAAGGACTGTTTTATTACCACAGACTGGCACGCTCTCGGCAGTCCACAGTGAGTTGGATTGCTCACTGTGTTCCCGAGCCTCAGCCTGAAGAAATTCAAGTTCAAATTTATTTATATGCCGCTTTTCTTAGATCAAGACCAACGCAAAGACGCTATTAAAAACGCTGCGGCAACTCCTCCTCCGACATGGACGCGGCGGCGACCCGTCCTCCGGCGTGGACGCACCAGAAAGACTAGCCTCAAAGAGCCGGACCACTTCAGACTTGTTCCCTTAACCCATGGTTCTCAAATTTTTTTGGTCGCGCCCCCCTTTAAACCTATCAAAAGATCCTGTACATTTCTGTTTTTTGTTTCTTTTATTATTATTATATTTCTCTTTTGTGTGAGCAACTGTAACCGAAAAAGCAATTTCCCCCTGTGGATGAATAAAGTTCTTTAAATTGAATTGAATTGAAAAACATTTCACCTCAGACTACCAAATAATTTCACTACTATATACATATTAATGAATTGGTGCTTTTTTAAATTTGAACAACTTGCATAAAACATAAGACACTGTAGTGGAGCAGATCGATCACAAGAACTCTTTTCTTTTTTCCTTTATTCTTTTAATCTTCTTCACTTACACTCATCATAGAACCGTATGAGTGAACACTTCACTTCTTCTCTTCTCCGTCATTCCATTTATGCCAAATGCAATTCTGACATCTAGTGGTGAAAACTACGAACTACCACGTTACATATTTATGCATAGAACACAACATTTCCCCTCTTTGTAGAAACATTCTTACTCGAAATCAAGAACCTGTAAATGAAATCAGCAGCAGTTTGAACAATAAACACTTCCACAAATTCAACAATTGTATTAATTCAACACGTAGTCCTGCAGCCTTGTAGGCTTTCTTGTCATCCGTGGTCCACCTGTTGAATTTGAACAACCAGCAAGCACTTGAACACTTGAACTATTACTAGTTGTTTCATGAAATGCGTCCAGGTGACAAGCATTTCATTTCCTTCCATCATCCAATTGGAATGTGCTTTTGGCTATCTTTTTCTAGATAGTTTGAGTGTTGTTGAGCTTTGGGTGCGCTTTCGAAACATGAAGTGGCAGTTTGACTTGCACCTTGTCCCCCTCACGAAACAAAGGCGTTTTCTATCAGTGTAGCGTTTCATCTGACGTAGGAAAGCAGGAGCATCAACAGCAAGGTGTGATGACAGCTTGACAGAAAGTTTTGTTCACATTGGACGACCATGAAGAAGCTGGAAAAGAGAAACACCTTAGGAATGACATGACAGTCTGTTTCCAAGGCTCGGACTGTATTATTGCCATTTGGATTGACTGTTTCAAGACTCTGTTAAAACGTTCCACGGCTCCATTAGCAGCTAAATAATACACTGATGTTCTGTGGTGATTAATGTCTCTTTCTGCCAGTAAAGTAGCAAAGGCAGCAGATGTTACATATTATTTATTACTGTTTGTAAAAAGTAATAAGTTATCTTACAATATTACTGTCTCAGAAATGTAATATATTACATTACTTCTGTATTACTTTTAAGTTACTTTCACCAAAATAACTACAGAAGTAGAAATTAACGTCCTAAAATAAGAAAATGTACCTTTTACTTGTACAGTAATTTATGTTACAAAAAGTGGAAGGCGTAGTTATGTAACTTAATGGCCTATCCAAGCTACCAATAATACAATTGTCTATAATTGTCTATAATAATGCAATACACAGTCTATAATTGTAGGGCTACCATATATTTTGATTTCCAAAAAAGAGGACAATCAGCACGGCCTCGAGACAAATTCAGACAGGCTTCTCGGATGTTGATGAACATGCTTTAATGTGCTTCAATGTTGCTAAACTATAACTTAGTTAAAAAAAATCACTTACATATAAAAAAAATCAGTAAAAACTCAAATATGTAACAATTTTAGTCAGACTTTTATGAATAATGTTTGAATTTGAACAATGTTTTTAAAAAAATTGATTAATCGTCCCGTATTTTTTCCAAAACGAGACGCGCAATTTCATTCTCAAATATTTCATTCTCAAATAATTTAAAACACGGGTTGCGAACCTACGTACACGTGTAATAGTTCTTTGTCGAAGAGGGAAAACCGGACATTATTGTGAATTGATAAAATCCGCCCGGATGTCTAGGGAAAAGAGGACGCTTGGCAACCCTAATAATTTACATTAATACGTGTTAAAAAGATTTTCCTCCAATATCTGTGAATAACTTGGGTATATTTGATATCAGACACAACATGACTGTGTAAACTTCAGTGGGTTTTATTCTGTTTCTTTCTCTTCAGGTCGAGTGGTCAGATGGCACCGTTCGAGGTGTTTTTTTAGTTACTAGTGCTGTGTTTTAATGCCGACAATTCTTTTGCGTTTACGCAGCGGTTGCATTTCACCACAATGTTCTTGTTTTTTACAAAACTGAAACAATCCGCATAAGACCATCTCGCGAATGTACCTTCAACTGTTGTTTATTAAATGTTCATCAAATTTGCCGCGACTCGGCTGGCCGGTGCAGTGCGCAGACGCGAACCAGATGGAGCCAATAGCTGCACACCTCGAACTCAGAGCCAATAGCTGCACACCTCAAGCTCAGAGTAGCGTTACAAAATCCAACGCTCCACCAGCGAAAGACGTACGAACAGGAATTATTCAATGTTTGATTTATTGTCTTGAAAGTGAAGTATTTGATGTAACGCAAGGGTTACTTGCATGTAACGAGTAATATATTACTGAAAATACAATATGTAATAAGTTATACTACCGCGTTACAGCAAAAAGTAATTATAGAGTTACTTTTGTAACGCGTTACTCCCAACGCTGTCTACTGAACACCGAAGTAAAAATCTAACTTCAGGCCATTTGCTGTAGTAATCTACTAGCGTTATAGCATATCGAGTCCCAGGTTTCGAATGGGCCTACAAGGTCAATAGCTAATTTTTGCCATAGACGTTCAGGGAATTTCACTGGCTGAAGTGGAGCAGGATGTGCAGATGCTGATCGTTAGACAGACATGGTTGACAAGATTTAATTGCCTCACTTTTAATGGCCTCACTCATCTGGAGCATCCCAACACATATGTTAGGATGCTATTTGTGGACTTTAGCTCGGCATTCAATACCATTGTGCCACACAAACTTGTGAACAAACTGATTGACCTGGGACTAACCACTACACTCTGCGCCTGGATTTTGAATTTCCTCACTGACAGACCACAGAACGTCAGGGTAGGAAGCCATACATCATCAATCATCACCATTAACACAGGAGCACCTCAGGGCTGCGTTCTGAGCCCAGCTCTCTTCACCCTTTTTACACACGATTGCACACCCATTCACTCCTCTTCAAACACTATAGTGAAGTTTGCTGATGACACCACAATAGTGGGGAGGATATCAGACAACAATGAGACTCACTATAGAGAGGATGTCCAACGTCTCATTGAATGGTGTGTGAACAACGATCTGCTTCTGAACACTGCCAAGACAAAAGAGATCGTTGTAGACTACAGGAGAGTCAAGAAAACATCACCACCCCCTCTTTACATAAAGGGCGAGGAGGTAGAGAGGGTGAACGACATCAAATTCCTGGGTCTGCACATATCAAAAGATCTCACTTGGACCATTAACACATCCCACCTGGTGAAGAAGGCTCAGATGAGACTCTTCTTCTTAAGAAAACTCAAAAAAGCAAATGTGCCATCCAAGCTCTTAGTAAATTTCTACAGGAGTACAATAGAGAGCATCCTCAGTTACTGCATCACCGTGTGGTTCTCCAGCTGCACTGCGGAAAACCGTCGAGCTCTGACCCGGACTGTCAAAACTGCTGAGAGGATTATAGGAACTAAACTCCTGAACCTCGACGCTGTCTACGCTAGCCGCCTACAGAAGCGAGCTAGCAACATCATCAGAGATCCAACTCATCCAGGACACAGACTTTTTGTTCCCCTCCCTTCAGGGAAAAGATACAGAACAATCAGAACACGCACAACCCGACTAAAGAACAGTTTTTTCCCCAGGGCTATAGCCTGTGCCACGCCCCTCCCTACATAACATACACAGTTATTTAAATAGCATGTTTGCACTCAGCCATTTGCACAATGTATATTGATCTCACAACTGCCCTTCTGTATGTATATTTATATTCCTTCCATACTTCTATATTTATATATTTTATTTTAATTTTGGTTTGTTTATTTTTCCTTGACTGTACATAATTCACCCTTTTATCTCTGTGTTCTCTATGTTACTTTGCCAAAGGCATTTATGTTGTTCTCCCGTCTAGGATTGGGAGTTAAGTTGTGACGTGACGGTGACGTATATTGCGTGTGCCGGAAGTTCTTAGTTCTGTTGGAAGTTGTGAATAAACGACACACGCGTTCATGTGCTCAAACCAGAATATCGTCCTTATCCCTTCTTTCGGAAGCACAGTTCACGTTGCGAGAGATCACAGCAGATGCCACGAAATACTACTACATGGTATCAGCATTAAGCAGCTCAACGGTGGCCAGAGTTGTGCATTTGCTGAAACATCCGCCAGCAACGGAGAAATATGTCACACTCTTGTATTGCAAACTTTTGAACTCTCCGACGCCGAGAGAGCCAACCGGCTTTTCTCTTTGCAAGGACTGGGCGACAGCAAACCATCTTAGCTGATGGACAGAATGTTAGACCTTCTAGGTGAGCACGCGCCGGATTTTCTTTTCATTCAGCTGTTTTTACGCCAGCTCCCGGCACAAGTGCGCGCAGCATTAGCCAACACAACCATCACAGACTGTAGGGCGCTCGCTGAGGAGGCCGATAAATTTTTCCTAGCGGCCCAACAACCCTGTGTGGCTGCCGTTTTGCCCGCACACGAGACTGCTGCACTTCCTGAGCCATCTGCAGTTTTCGCTACTACGACGTCGCGACCGCAGCAGACTCACGGCTTGTGTTTTTATCATGCAAAGTCCGGAGCTAAAGCTAAGCGCTGCCTTCCTCCATGCAGTTTCAGCAAACCGGGAAACGCCAAGGCCGGCGCACATTAGTAGCCATGAGCGTCGGCCACACAGACGGGCTACTTTTCATTAAAGACACTTTATCTGGACGGCGTTTCCTTTGTGACACGGGCGCACAACGGAGTGTTCTGCCGGCATCCGCGCTGGATACTGCAGCCAACAGCCACGGGCCGCCTATGGAGGCTGCTAACGGCACCACTATCTGCACGTATGGCACAAGATATGTGGAATTGTGTTTCAGAGGACAGCGTTTTACCTGGAATTTTGTTATTGCAAAAGTGGCTTTTCCGTTATTAGGATCAGATTTTTTGTGCGCGCACGGACTGTTGGTGGACATTAAGAACCGCCGTTTGATTGACGCGTTAACGTTTTGCGCTCGTGCGGTGACTATCGCCGGCTGAATGATGCCTCGACACCAGACCGTTACCCCATTCCACACGTCCAGGACTTTTCCACACATTTGGCAGGCAAGACTATTTTTTCCAAAGTCGACCTGGTCCGCGGTTACCATCAGGGGCCTGTGCATCCATTGGACGTTCCAAAAACGGCGGTTATCATACCGTTTGGTTTATTTGAATTTCTTTGCATCCCTTTCGGAC
This sequence comes from Paedocypris carbunculus, assembly GCA_028128575.1. Classification (NCBI taxonomy): domain Eukaryota; kingdom Metazoa; phylum Chordata; class Actinopteri; order Cypriniformes; genus Paedocypris; species Paedocypris carbunculus. Next base: position 36,267 of record SOMO01000018.1, on the reverse strand, counting down.
TTAAAAATGCTGCTCAGACTTTTCAGCGCCTCATGGACTCTGTGTTGCGTGACCTGCCTTTCCTTCTCGTTTATTTGAATGACATACTGGTGGCGAGCGACTCCAAGGCTGAACATCTGGCGCATCTCCGAATACTTTTCGACCGACTCAACCAGCACGGATTGATCGTCAATGCAACCAAGTGTCAGTTCGGTCTGTCATCTATTGATTTTCTTGGCCACAGAGTCACTAGACGGAGCTGTTCCTCTACCGTCAAAAGTCGAGGCCGTGGCTAACGCTGCCATGTTGGGAAATCCATCACCCATGGCCCCAATTTCCATCACTACGGACGCTTCAGATTATGCAGTCGGGGCTGTGTTTGAACAATGGGTGGGTGGCGCGTTGCAGGCGCTCGCTCGCTTTCTTTAGCCGACAGTTACACCCCAACTACTTGGCCTCTACTTGGCCATCAGGCACTTCCGTTCACTGTTGGAAGGACGGCCTTTCACCGCTTTTGTGGACCACAAGCCGCTGATTTTCGCCATGGCCAAAGTGGCACAACCTTGGTCTGTCTTACGTCTCTGAGTTCACAACCGATTCGCAGCACATTTCCAAAAAAAACAACTGTGTCGCTGATTGCCACTCTCGAGCGGTGGTAGGAGCTGTTCATCTGGGTCTAGACTACAACCGCATGGCTGCTGATCAGGTCGCACCTGAGCCGAGCTGCACACTCTGTAGCAAGAAGAGTCATTCTATACGAACAGCTTTATAAATACTGTTAGAGAGTTAAAGACAGTCAGTTAAAATAATTTAAATTCCCTTCCCTAATGTGTTTACTGGCTTCTTTTTTTTCCCTTCTTCTGATTCCCGCAACTTTTTTTAAAGACTAATTACCCTGATTCCGCATAGCGTCATTGCATTGGTCTTGAACTCAGAAAAGGGCTTTATAAATAAACTTGGATGTGGTAGTATGCAGCACAGGGGCACTTCAAAGGACTGTATTCTCCACTTTTCTGTTCACACTGTACACGTTAGACTTTAATTACAACACCCACCACTGTCACCTCCAGAAGCTCTCAGACGACTCCGCTATTGTTGGCCATGTATCAGGAGGGGATGATCTCCGGTCAGAGGGGTCGACTCCGACTTTATGAGCTGGTGTGGAACTACTAAAACTACCTGATCCTCAACACCAGCAAAACAAAAGAGGAGGCGACTTTATAAAGTCACCTCCATCTCACACACCGGTGAACGTCCAGGGCTCAGACATGGATGTCAGTCAAAATCTTTTTAATACTATACCCGGGTGTTCAAACCAACAATAAACTGGACTGGCCAAACAACACAAACAGGAGCAGACTCGCCTCCATCTGCTACAAAAACTGGTAGCAAGGTCCGCCTCCTGAGAGTGTGGAGGTGACAACCGAACCGGCGGCGATGACCTTAACTTACCACCAGGGTGGTCTAATCGGACACACCGGTTCGGCACCCCAATGAGCATGAGACGTGGATAGGGAATCGGTACAAAAAGTTTTTATCAAATATTTGTACACACACTTTAAAACTGCTAAAACATCACACATACACACAACCGTACACTGCGTGCTGGGCGGTGGATACCCCACCGTCGACCGACTGGTTACGTTGAGAGGTGCAAGTTCACAGCAACCCAAACGGACACAGCAAACCCGAACAACACCCTCTAGTGACAACGCACAGCACTCATCAAACCGTGTGACACGTCCCACCACCGAAGGGGCCACCTGTCGCTCAGCTTCGGGGTCCCAACCGATCGCAGCACACCCTCGCACGCACGCACACGACCACGCACAATAACTTGTACACACACTTCCACGAACCCACACGCACGACCACAAAAGCAATCCTCACACGCACACACCCGCACACACGCACGACCACGCGCAGTAACTTGCACACACACTCGCCCTTCAGAGTTGGACTGCGAGTCAGTGTGAGTACCGCGGGACCAGGTGTGATGACGGTCGGATGGGTCACACAAATGGGAACGTCAATTGGAGCAGCAGCGAAACAGCGCCGCCGGCCAGATTGCCCGCCGTTAGTGCGCCCTTCCCCAATCCAGATCTGACGAAAATGCACGGTTGCTCGCACTCCGACACCGCGCCACGCTCGTAGCGCCACCACGACACAAGCACAACGGATTCCCTCCAGGCAGAGGATGTACAGCCGCCAAATCTACCTCCTTGAATCCGCACACACTTCGTTCCTCCCGCACAATGCGAGCCACAGCCGGCAATCCAGGCGTGAGCCGCACTTGAGGCAACGCTGCCACACTCCCGCAGCAAGCAACGCTCGTTATTAAACAAGCTTTCTCGGCGCGCGCGCCATGACGGACCAAGCGGCCCTAGCGCAATCATCCACAGGTGATACTTGGAGACCTTAAATCGCCTGGTGACTGTTTCCATTGGCCAGCGGCCAAATTAGCGTGCGGGATTTCTAATCACCTTGTCACACTGAGGACTTTTGGTGTGGGCAGAAAGCTTCTGAGGACTTTCTTTGACACTGTGTAGCCTTAGTAGAGCTGTGTGCTGGGCGAGTGGCAGTACTGATGTAGAGAGCAAGATACTTAACAACTGTTAACTGTACTACTTAACACATACTGTTTTGCTCTGAGACCATTGAGGAGGTGGCGAACAAAGAGTACTGTGAGGGAAGGGCCAACTTTGATTCAAAACAGGACAGACAATTACAACCTGAAATACGGGACGATTCCGTATTTCAAGAAACGGGTGGCAACCCTAGTTACACCCGCAATGCAGGAAAGAGCTATACCATCCGCAGGCACACATTTGTCGCTCAGCGTTCTCACTACTCACTGTTGATTGCACTATTTTACTGTTGTATTTTTGCACTATTTGTTTATTGGTTTTTTTTTTTCCTACCTTTTCCATTTCGGCTAAAATGCTTTTCTCTGTCGTTGTTTAATTTCTTTTGTTGCTGTTCTTCTTTGGTATTTAATGTCTTTGTTATACTGCTTATTTTTAGTTTTCATTTGTCAAACACAGTAATTTACCTTTGTCAGATTAAAAAAAGTTCTAATAAATCTAAGCAGACAGGCTTCTTCTGGCTGTCAGAAGCTTGACTTTGGATCCCGATGGAGTGTGGTCCAGGCCATAGAGACAGAGCTCTAATGTTCTAAACATCCATCAGCTCCAGGGCCTGCTCTCTCTGACAGACCTTCCCATGCCTCTGCTGACCTACTGCCCCCAGGCCCGACCCATTGAAGGTTTGAGCGTGACCTCTGAGGTGACCTCTGACCCCGCCTGGCCAGGCTGACCATCATTAATTTGGGCTGTCATTACCAACCAACCACAGTCTACCCTCACGTCACGTGTTTCTCTGTTACACCTGAGGTGATGAAGCACAGTAATACCATCGTTCACGCTCTCCTCTTCATCATCTTCATCACGGGTCCCTGTTGTATTTGTGTTAAAAAGAGAAAGTCTGTGGTGCTCTCAAGCTTCTCTGCGACCTCTGGTTGACCTGGGACCTCTCATGTCCTCGCTGTGATCAAAGCTCAAGACTCGATGAAGCGAAGTGAACATTCCTGAAGGTCGGTGAATTTAGCAGGGACCATTATCCAGCAATTTCTCAGAATTCCCCAGTTTGTTTCCTTCACTAGGTAATTGTGTTTCTTAGAGCTGGACATGATCAGGACAAATGCATCAGTTCCTGAAGGAGCAGCCGTCACTCTTTCTCTCTCCCTCACATAGACACACATGGAGTTCAAACAGGTGCTTGTGCATTTAAGATTAGTGTGTGCAACTCTTTTCCGGACTACTGTAGCATTTGTCTAGACTGCTGTTATGTGACTATAATGTGAGGAGATTCCGGAGTTGAGGAGAATCCGGTGTTGAGGAGGTGGTGCCCGTGCCACTGAAAGACAGATCTATACTGTGTGTGGATCTGTAATTAAATGTTGATTTCATGGTTTCATCGTATGAACAGATGGCAGATGCTTCAGGTCTGAAACCTGTTCTCCAGCTGGGTGACCTTTCAGACAGACTTCTTGCTGAGGCCGGATCAGGATGAGGGTCAACCAGTGGAGCACACGAAAGCTGTAAAATCTTTCTTGGGTTTTCTTCTTGATGTGGAGTATCCCCCTCTCTCTCTTGAAATGACTTGGTTATAGTGGAGTATCGTGTGAGATGTACAAGGCCAGTTTTTATCCTTTTCTGTTTGTTTGTTTGTTTGTTTGAATTTTCCCCCATTTTTTTCTTTTGTTTTTTTTCTCCACCAAAACCATACAGTACTTGATTGGATTAGGTAATACTGTAAGAGGCAAGAGTTCTGGAAACTGGAATAAAGTACATATTGATAAAAAAAAATCTCTCTATCGTTCATCTATTATTCATCCACTCCTCACACTGCCAGAACACCCTGGTTAATAAGGCTCAGGGTTTGTCGGGATGATGGCCTGTGACAGGTTGCTGTGGAATCTTTCACCCAGTGAGATGTTAGAGGGGGGGGGGGGTCACGTCTGTGTCTGACTGGTGGGCTTCATCATCAACCGCGTGACCTTGAGCATGTCACCTGTGAAGCAGCAGGAAACGACCTACTCCAGGTCAATAAACTAAATAATTCACAAAGGTTATTTACATTATGCACATTTTTAACTCTTCTAGCAGCTCATGAGGATTTTACTAGATACTATAACATCATATGTGTTGTCATATACAGTATATTGTCATTTTCATCAACAATTTTATTAATACAGAACAGTGTCATTGTCAGGAGCTTGTGTTTCGCGTGTGTTTGTATAAGAGAGAGACAGAGTGAGTGTGTGTGGGTTGGTGCGTGTGTGTCTGGGGGGCACGATTAGTGACCCGTAGCTTACTCAGAGGAGATTGTGTTTCAGGGCAGTTGAAGGTCAGACTGAATATTTTGCCCGTCTCTCATAATTTGCTCTAAGCAGTTGGAAATGGTTTAATCACAGTCTGTGTGTGGACGCTGAGTTTGTGATCTGCTGGAACTTCAAGTTCATTTATATAGCGCTTTTCTTAGTCCGAGACCAACGCAAAGACGCTATTTGAAAAAAGTCTTTAAAAAGAGAAATGTCGATTCTTTATATGTGTAGCGGCCAAACTACAGCCAGTTCCGGGGTGCCGCTGAGAGGCTGAATTAGGGCACATGAAGTGATCCAAACGCGCACAACTTTTCCCTTGAACTGTTTATTGTTGTTTTCTTGGTATCTGTCAGGGAGACGCTCCCTAACGAACTATGGGGCACGTTCCCTCATATATGCATACACAAGAACATAATGCACATAAACCTGGACTTTTGCACTCACACAAAATGTAGACAATGTGGAGTGTTATTGTCAATTTGTCTGTGATAGACGGTGATGTATTTTGAAATCAGTAGAATACCTGTCGGCCGGAAGTGGGTGTGTCAGTAGGGTGGGCTACAGATTTAAAATGGTGGCCCAGGCACACTACAGAGAGGGGGGCAAGGTAGTGGTGTGATGCCGTGTGTGTTGGAGAAAGATACTAGTAGAAAGTGGTTCTCAGCGTGTATATATTGTATAGTTTTTTTTGTTTTATTTTTGCTGTGGGATTTTTGGGCGTTCTGTTGTTTTTTTGTTGGAGTATTTTTTCACCGGTGCACAATTAAAAAAGGCTGGGTTAAAGGATTTTCACGATTTTTCGTCACTTGGCCAACGACGGCTCGGGCTATTCACAACAGTATCTAATGCATATGTTTCCAGAGTCGTATATTCTTTGCAATATGAATTATAGAGATTGTGTAGTTATGCGGTTTAAAAAAAATTACCGCACCCTGTTCACCCCCTCTCTCCACCACCATTAACGTGCACCTGTGACACTTATTAGTCTTCCACCAGTCATGTGACCCAATGCCTACTACAATATGAGTTTTAAAAATTTTGGGAGAAAAAAGAGTCAGTTAAAAAAGAAAAAATATGGCTGTTGTTGTTCAGACTATGGGCTATGACCCGAAGAGCAAGCAAGATCACAACAGTGGCTAGGAAAAAAACCCTCTCTGGCGGGGTGAGAGGAAAAACCCTATGGAGAACCAGAGTCTCTGGTGCCAGCCTCCTCTGGCATGCTAACATTACAAAGTCATTGGTGGAGGTGGAGACAAACGTTATGTCCTACGGGGCGTGAAGTGTAGTGACGCAGTGACTCATGATAGAAAACTGTTCGAACAACGTCGTCGCCGTCCTGGTGAAATGACAGTCCTCCAAGCAACGTTGTCTCCATCCCGATAACGACACTCCTCAGCAGTCAGACCGACGTCATCTCCACCGGCAGGGATGGGTTTCCTCCGGCAGGGATGTGGTTTGTGGTGTCGTCTCCTCCGGGGGTAAGCGGCATCCTCCCCTCCGGCGGGGATGTGGCGTCGTCTCCTTCGGCAGGGGTGTGGATCACGCAGGACCTCAGCAGGGGAGTGAAACGAGCAAGAACAAAAGCTAATAGCACTATGAAGGGCTCTAAGAGAAAAATTGCAGGGATGCTACGGTGCAGGTGAGGTTTGGTTCCGGGATTCTACCTAGTGCAGCCTTCCTATTCGTTAATGTTAGTAATTGAATATTTTGCTATTACAGTTTTAAATTTGTGTCATTGAAGAGATGGGATTGTAATCTAGATTAAACTGATTCTGATTCACGGATTGTGCTAGGCAGAATGTTCCGATGTTTTGGTGCTAGATAGGTGAACGATCTTGCCCCGGTGAAGGTTTTAGATATTTTTGGTATTACGAGCTGGCCTGAGTTTTGAGAGCGCAAAGGTCTGCTCGTTACACGTGATGAGCTCACTGGGATACAGAGGAGCTAGACCGATTAATGCTTTATAAGTTGTTAGGAGAATTTTAAATATAATTCTCTATTAGCACTGGGCTAATAAGGTTGTACTTTTTAGTTCTGGTCAGTAGTCGAGCGGCCGCATTCTGAACTAACTGAAGTTTATCTATTAGTGGGGCAGGAGAACCTCCCAGAAGACCATTACAGTAATCTAACCTCGAGGTCATAAACGCATGTATGAGTCTTTCTGCATCCGACCTAAGGAGCATATGATGCAGCTTTGCAATATTCCTGAGGTAGAAAAATACAGACGTTGTTGACATGGGTTTCAAATGAAAGTTTATTATCAAATATAACAACATAAGTTTTTCCACTGTTGATGAGGATGAAAGTTTAAGTCCATTAAGATTTAAATTATATTCAGGGTCCTTTATTTTTTGGTTAGAATCAATAAGCAATAATTCGGTTTTGTCCGAGTTAATCATCAGAAAATTTTTCATCATCCGATCACTAATATCACTGAAGCAATCTAATATTTAAGTAAATTGCGTGGTTTCATTTGGCCTTGTGGAAATTTGCGTATCATCAGCATAGCAATGAAAGCTATGTCCATGGCTTCTGATAATGTCTCCTAGGGGAAGCATATATAAAGAAAATGAAATTGCTTCGAGAACTGAGCCTTGTGGGACTCCGTATTTGACCCTATCTCTCGGTGACCATTTACATGTACAAAATGGAATTGATCTAACAGGAATGAATTAAACCATCCTAACGCGTGTCCAGAAACCCCAACATAATTTTCTAGGCGATCTATTGAAATATTGTGGAGGCACTAAGATCCAGTAGAACTAATAATGAAATGTTCCCTTCATCCGAGGCCAGTAGGAGATCATTTGTAACTCTAATGAGTGCCATTTCTGTGCTATGTTTAGGCCTAAAACCTGATTGAAATTTTTCGAATTTATCATTCTGTTCCAGGAACATACAAAGTTGACCTGAAACCACCTTTTCAAGAATTTTTGACATAAATGGAAGATTGGATATCGGTCTATAATTGGTAATTTCATCTTTGTCGAGCTGTGGCTTCTTACTGTAAGCAACGGCTTTATTACGGCCTGTTTCAACAATTTCCCCACTGTGGGACTATTAAAGGCTATTTCAATTCAATTTCAATTCAATTCAACAGCTGTGGTACGTGACCCAATGCTAGCGACGAGTTTATGAGGGATAATATTGATTCTATAACCACCGGCAGAATTTCTTTGAGTAATTTGGTCGGTATTGGATCGAGTAAATAGCAAGTCGTTTTAGTCCTAGTGTTACATTCCGTCCATTTCTCCACCATCTCCGGCTCCGCCCCCTGACCTGATTCCCACGTCCCAGCTAGAGCCGGTTAACCACAGACACTATATAACCCCGTCTCACCATTCAGTCAGCGTCTGGTGTCGTCATCGATCCCTCGTGTCAACCCACAGACCCTCTGAGACTTACCTGTGTTCCTAGTTACCGTTGTGACTAAAGATTGTGATCTCCGTGTTCCCGAGTAATCCCGAGACCTGAGTTTCCACGTACTTGTCCTTCTGACGCAAGACCTCAGTTTCCACGGATTCCTGAGTTTCCTGNGTGTCAACCCACAGACCCTCTCAGACTTACCTGTGTTCCGAGTTACCGTTGTGACTAAAGATTGTGATCTCCGTGTTCCCGAGTAATCCCGAGACCCGAGTTTCCACGTGCTTCTCATGCTGACGCAAGACCTCAGTTTCCTCGGTTTCTCATCCTCTCCTAGTTGTTCCAGTCCTCGTTCCTGCATTGTTGTCCAACTGTCAATTAAACCCCATTTTGTGTATCGTCTCCTCGTGTTTGGTCCCTACGTCGCTCTCGCTCCTCCCAAGAAGCGAGAGTGTGACAACGTTAAAAAACATGTTCATCAAACAGTACAGAAGGACTGATGCAATTCATGACAGACAGAAACATATTTGATTGTAAAATAAAAACAATTTTTTAAGTGGTAAAGAAAAGTCTACTTTCCCACAGTTTTACTTTACAAATGCCTAGGATTCATCTGGAGATCTTGTCATGACACACACACACACACACACACACACACACACACACACACACANTATTTGATTGTAAAATAAAAACAATTTTTTAAGTGGTAAAGAAAAGTCTACTTTCCCACAGTTTTACTTTACAAATGCCTAGGATTCATCTGGAGATCTTGTCATCACACACACACACACACACACTCACTCACTCACCATTCCACTGGAAAACCTGTTTTTCAGGACGGCCGAGACCACGAAATATGGGACCAGCCTGCTAATCCTGAAACAAACAGCGAAGCAACTCGATATAGGGTGTGTTCTCGTGTTTTTGGGATGTGAAAGAGGAAAAGACAGTTGGCCCTTTAAAAACCAAACCACGCCCATCATCCTCAGAATTGCGTGACGTCGTGTACCTGCCGGCAGGTTGACTGGGAGCTTAACCGCGCGCATCTATTGGAAAAAAAGTAGTTTTGTTGTTTTTACTGTAAACACTGGTATGCGGATACTTTTGTTTAAAGTTGAATCAGTAAGGATTTTTTGTCTGTCAATGATTATGAAACATTCTTTGAGATTTTAACCGCTGTTTTACCGAAACTGATTTGTGTAATTCTCTAGAAACTTTTTCACAGCTTACGAAAAAACTTGAAATTCCAGTATCGAAAAGGAATAAATGTGAACTCGAATGCGACGCGATGGGAAAGTAGTAATGTCGAGGACGCGGCTATGTTGACGACGTACTACATATCATCCGGTAGGGCTTGTGTGTGTGTGTGTGTGTGTGTGTNCCTTTCATTCAATCTTTATAGTTCCCACTACTCAGGAAGCGAGCCAGCTTATTATACAGGATGGCACTGAAGCGTTCGTCCTCCATGAAGGACCAGTTGGTCAGTGCCATTCAGCTTGAGGAAGTAGAGCTTGAGGAAGAGATAAACACATACAGCAGCAATAATTCAACCGCAAATAGTGCAGGTAAAGAAAAAGCTTGGATATACAGCCTAAAGCAACAGATTTCTGTCTAAGAAAGTGTTTGTCTTTGTCCCCCTGTAGCACAACCAGAGCTGAAATGCTTTACGGTGGAGGAGGCTGTGGAGTGCATAGGATTTGGACGTTTTCACGTTCTGCTCTTTATCATCATGGGCAGTGCCAATGTAAGAATCTGTGTGTGATTTTTTTCCTCTGGTATGTTATGTTGTGTATTTTTGCACATGCATTGTGTGTGCAGATAGTTGAGGCCATGGAGATCATGTTGTTGGCGGTGGTGTCTCCTGAGATCCGCTGTGAGTGGCGTCTGGAGGATTGGCAGGTGGCGTTGGTCTCCACGGTGAGAATCTTGTCCAACCAGATGCTTTTTTTCAGTTGTCACTGGCAAAAATGTGGCAGAGCAACATTGGCTTTACAGGAAGAACAATTGCTATTTTTTACGTTTTGATATACTTATAAAAAGATGACAATCATCAGATACATTGTGTTATCGCAGATTAGGCTTACATTTTTCTGCCGTTTGGTTTTGGATTTTTTAATGTAAAGCAGAAGTTAAGCACTTTTACAACTGTTAGTATTTGTTTGTCTCTGAATCATTTACAGATCTGTGTGTTTTCTAGATGGTGTTTCTGGGTTTTATGGTCTGTGGAGTTCTTTGTGGCTACATTGCAGACAAATATGGTCGCTGGAAGGTCAGACACAGCTTGACCATAGCTAGTAGGAATGGTAATGCTGTAATAAAACATCAATGGCTTTTGCTGTGCAGGTGGTGTTTGGTGGCTTTGTGTGGGCCTCATACTTTTCAGTGCTGACATCATTTTCTCCATCATACGGATGGTTTATCTTCCTGCGCTGTTTGGTGGGCTGTGGTGTGGCGGCCACGTCTCAAGGGTGAGCTTGCGATAAATACATTTACATTGTATGAAGCTGGAATTGATTCCTAGAACACAATCTATCTGTGATGAATTTGACTTGACAAACCCATGTCAATTTATTGTTCTTTAATATGTGTGTGTGTGTGTGTTTATATACGCACTTATATGTATGTATGTGTATATAAATTCTGTGTATATATGTACATGTATATTTAACACCCACAAATACATACATTTTTATCTAAATGCTTATGTTTCTTTACAACTATGTTTTAGCTTAACACTAACAAACTGTGTTGTAACTGTGAAAGGTGCCCTACAAATGCGCTGAACTTGAACTTTTACTCTATATTATTAATATGCAGGAAATGTTTTTGTGTGCTTAAAGGTTTGTTTTAAAGACTGAGTTCATCCCAGCCAAATACCGAGCGTGGCTTCTTCCTCTGGCTTCTGTGAGTGCAAAACATTTCTAACTTTTTTCTTGGAAACTATTCAAACGCATTTTCACAATCCTTGGTTTTCAGATCTTCTGGATGCTGGGATCCATGCTCATCATCATTCTGGGAATGACTGTTGTGCCCACATTGGGCTGGCGCTGGATGATTCGTTTTTCTGTCGTCCCTAGTCTCATTCTCATTGGACTCTTCTTGGTGAGTTTCGGCTCTTTTCCGGAACAAGTTAAATGTTGTGTGCATTGATCTTTGACTTTTTTGTTGTCAGTTCATTCCAGAATCTGCACGATACCAGGTGTCTGCAGGTAACATTCGAGGTGCTTTGTCTACACTTCAGTGGATCGCCAGGATGAACAATGCCATGCTACCAGAGGGGGAACTGAGAGAACCAGAAGTTGTAAGTTGTAAAGAATTGTGTTTCTATTCTTACAAAACAGAAAAAGTTGTTTATGTGTGCATAATGTAAATATTAATATTTTAAGTGTATTTAAGTGTGTGTATTTTTATATAAATGTAATATACAATATAAATCTTCATGTCTTTCTGTCTTTCTATCTATATGTCTGTCTGTCTGTCTGTCTACACACTGTAAATTTAAATGAAGTTGTTCTGTGTAATCAGTCAGAAAGAGGAAATGCCATCACTCTCATCAGCCCAACATTTAGAAAAACGTCCCTCTTGCTGTGGTACTCATGGTAAAATCTGAAATTACTTACTTAAACAGTAACGGTGTAGCTTCAGTTTCAGTTTTGAAGCATGATCTCTTCACTGTGTTGTAGGTTTGTGGCATCTTTCTCTTACTATGGTTCAGTGCTCAGTGGCTCGGAACTTTTGGAAAAGAATCTGCTCTGCGTAACCGATGCTGATCCTGAGCAGCAGGCCATACAGAGCCAGCAGGAGGCGCTGTGCTACTGTCTCCCATTCAACATGGAAGATTACCAGACTCTTCTCATCAGCTGTTTGGGCGAGGTGGCCCGTGAGTGACCTTTCACTTTTCTGATTACTTACTCAGCTCACAGCGATGGTGTTAATGTGTGCGTTTGTCTTTGTTTTAAACTTGCTCTGCAGTTATCCCTCTTAATATCTGCTTGCTAAATATATTTGGACGGAAGCCCAGCATGATCATACTGCTGGTACTGTCAGCTGTTTTCTTTTTGCTGGTTAATATTTGCACAACAATGTAAGTATAAAGTTATCTTTGTGTTATTTTAATATTTTTGATCTAATCATTTAAAAATAAATGTATTATGTATTATATATTAAGAATTGTTTTGTGTGTGCAATTACATTTTTTTAAATGAAAATTAATAATGTAAATTATTTAGACTATTATTTATTTTAAATGATGTGTTTTATATATGCATGCGTGTGTGAACTAT
>SOMO01000018.1:5719-17047 GCA_028128575.1 Paedocypris carbunculus | reverse complement strand
CCCACCCAACCCTATAGTACGAGGCTAGCAGGGGTGGCAGAACGTGGAACTTGCCGATTGACTAACAGTTGTGTGGGGAGACGTCAGTGGTCGTTATGTAACTGCCATTGCAGTGTAGGCTGATAGAACAGTACAATCATTCAGATAAAGACAGAAATGTCCCTGTCTTATTGAGCAAAAAAAAAAAAAAATACATAAATAAATAAAACCAATAAGATTTCAAATTACAATGAAAATCTAGCATTCTAGATTGAGTTTTTAATTTTATGAATCAAAATAGTTTTATTCAAATTATACTCTATATGCATTAAATATAGAAATGATATTGACTTGAAAAAAACATATCTGTTTCCTTTCTGTTTTCCTGACAGTTCGCTTTACTGTCACATTTAAATGTACCACGTGTAATGTTGTCTTTGTAGTGGTTTCGGTTTGTCTGGAGGTTTTATAATATGACTGGTGTTGTTTTTGATCAGAGCTTTTTCTGAATGTGTCATTGTTTTTTGCAGTAAATTTGCATCCCTGGAGGAAAAAGAGGCAGAGCTCAATGGTCAGTTGGGTTTGGATGTGGCGGAGCAGGAATTTGGTGTTTGTCCAATAATGACCGGCAAAGAGATGAGTGCGCTGGAAGAGAGTGACTCTCTCTGCATGGTCATGTACCTCAGCCAACTTCATGAACTGCTCAAAGACGCAGTGCCACCTAGTGGTAAGGACATGTCATTTTTCATTAGCTATAAAATATACAACAGCTAAAAAAAGACTACGAACCCATTTGACTGGATTGGAGGACATTGCCCTTTTCATGACATTTTTGGATGTTTTGCTCACAGAAAACCTGAGTTTAGAGGAAAGAGCCGTTCTGTTCTCCAGCACCAGGTCACCCATCTCTCTGCTAAGCAAGTTGGGACAGAGTCTGTCTCGTAAACGCAACCCCAAGGTTCACAGACGATCAACTACTCTTCTTATCAATGAGTTTTTTACTTATCTTTGAATAAATTGAGATTGTTGGTCTTTTTTATCAGGATAAAAAGGAGAAGAATGCTGACAATGTTGGGAAAAGGAGGCGAACGAGTCAAGCCGGCCTGTCAGAAGATGTATGAGCCATGCTGTGTTCATAATTTTAAGCATTTAACTAAATATTTAGATAATGTATGTTTATATATATATATATATATTAGTGCTGTCAAACAATTACAAATTTTTAACTAGTTAATCGCACTTCCCTGACCAAATTAATCGCGATTAATGGCGATTAAATGACTAAAGCTTGAAATTATGGATAATAAGGTGTAATATGTAAATTAATGTAAACTCAAAAATAAATATACACTAGTTTAAATACTGCAATATCATTTAGTATATTTTTTGTTCAATTTGCAATATATTTTCTTAGTTTTAAAACCCTCCGAGGTCGAGTCACTCTATTCAAAATAAAACACACAAAAAGTCAATTTTGGACATAAGTGTTATACATCAATTGAAAGTTTGAAGTGCCCATTTTTTAGGTTACACTCTTAATAAAACATTGTGCTTTTTGTAAAAATAAATAAATAATAATAAAACTAAAACTTGAAGCACGTTTTGCCTTTTTGTCAGCTGAAAACAAAATAGCTTAATAAATACTCTATAAATAACTTAAAAAAATCACTCTAACATAAAACATATGTCTTACAATGTACATAAAGAAATTACATAAAGCTTAGAATTTAAAAATGAACGTTTTTAAATATAAGTGTAAGTAAATACAGTACTGTATTGTCTTTATCTAATCCCTATTCTACAGTGGCGACATGTTGAACAGAGACTTGATGAACAAGTTATTTGCAGTTGAAACAAGTCCATTCAAGAACATCCAAAACACCCTGAGATCATGAGACAAGAAAGTGTCTGTCATTAAACACTTTCACCTGCTGCTATTTAGGCGCAAAGTAATCACTCTGAGCTTCTGATCTATATTAGCCACACCTGGGTGACGGGTCTATTATTGCATTTTCACCAAACCAAAAGTGAAAAAAACTGCAACTGTGATTAATGGCGTTAATTAACTCGATTAAGCACTTAAAATTAATCGCGTACGTTAACTACAGTATATGGATAATACATGTAAAAAGTATTATAATATGTTAACATTTATTAATGATAATAATGATGCTTCTGCTTTGTTTTCTCGACAAAGGAAGACACTCTGACTGAAGATAATGAAAGCAGAACTCCTGCAGTATCTCCTGGATCTGAACCAAAGGCCTCTGAAGGTCACAGTAAGGTCCGGTCAATGGCATCACTACTTCTGGCAAAATTTGAGGAAAACTCTCCATCATCTTCAGCCGTTTCAAACTGTAGGCAGGTATGTGTGGTTTGAATATACAATTTGTGAATAATACATAAAAACATAATACATTTTTCTTTCTTTTAATAATTGTTTGGTTCGGACTGGTTGAGATGTCTTCACTTCGACACTCTTCGCTGATGTTGTGACTGAAGCTTAATGGTGAAAACAGAATAAAACCCTCGTCTGTTTCTCCATTGAAAGCTGCTGACATTCAACCTGTGGCTCCAACTCAGCCTGCAGACACATCCAGTAGTATAGCCTGACCCAGAATTGCTAAAGCCTTTTTAATATACCTTATTTAGTGATCAGCCAATTTTAAATGATCAGCCAATAATCAGAATCCCATGCTCTTTGGAACAATTACATCAAAATGAAAATTGAAGTTTCAAATGTTTAAGATTGATGTTTTTCCTCAAACAATGCCGGGAGCGTGTTTGACCTTTGGTTCAGGACGCGTGCGTGTGTGTGTGTGTGTGTGAGGGAATGAAGGAGTACAGTGGCCCAGAGGCTTAAAAACCACAATGCACATATTTTATCCACAAGTGACTGAAAGCGACATTACATGTGACTTTGAGGGTCTTTAGCGAACATTAATTGATATGAATGATGATGAAAAGACCTATTGTAAGTATTTCAAATTTAGCCTTGACTGACATTTAATTTAAGTGTAGTTTTAAGCTTTTCTGAGTGTGAATTTGTTGCACCATTGGTTCTGGGTTTAATTCTCTGGGAATAAAACCCTGGGAATTAAACCCTGAAGGAACTAAACGAATAGATTTAACCAAGTATTATACAGTATACGCAAAAAGGAATAATATGTAATATTTGGCACAGGGTGTGTGTCGTCCTCACTTTGCCGTCACCTCACTTTCCAGTGCCATTTTAGCACATAAACAGAATTTTAATTTGCTCTTGGATCTCCAAAACAGTGGTCCCGTCCTTCTCATTTTCCATAATCATCTTTTGGTTAGAATTGCGTTGGTTTGTACGCACCTGGAGTCAGCTCATTGGCTCAGCAGATAGCCAATCAGATTCAAAATCATCACGCTCAAGCCCAAAATTCAGTTCACTTAAAGAATTTGGTAAGACTTTAATAAAAGTGCAATCCCTTATAACCTATAAAGTTTGACTTTGCAACTAAATGTAACTAGGACAGACTTGCTTTCCGAATTTAACAATTACATGTGACCTGTTCAACACCGCTAATAAAACTCAATGATCCTGCGCCGTAACATAACAAATTCTATTCACCGATTTCATTTTCATAGAAAAGAGTGTGAATGAAGTTTTTGTTTGCAACCATTTTATGGCATTTGCTTTATTTTATGCATTTTCTCACCCCCGGATCATCTTGACCGCTTTAACTGCTGCCTTCATTCTGCTCCGTGTAAAGTATCTGACTCTTTGACACATTTACCTTTAGGGCTCTCAGAAGAATGAGTGCCCTGTGAACATGGGCACCAGTGATGTCTGTTATTTCTGCGGTCGGCGTGTCTATGTCATGGAGAGGTTGAGCGCCGAAGCAAAGTTCTTCCACAGGAGCTGCTTCCAGTGCGACCACTGCAGTTCCACCTTACGCCTGTCAAACTACTCTTACGATCAGCAGCAAGGTGTGTCTCCATAGATACGGCTATAGTCAGTTATCTGTGTAGCTGGCGGTATGTTTAAAATAATGGTTGTTCTCACAAGACGTCCATGAAAAACGCTCCGTTGTTTTGCGTTGCTTTGGGTGACGGTTCTGCAGATGAACAAGCTGCTCTGTTGTCGTTTCAGAGTCATAAGGTCTGAAATGTGTTTGCAGCGATAGAGCCTTGATTGTTTTACAAATGTGACACTCACAAGCCAAAGGCCTTTAGTGGGTTGCTGTTTAAACATTTTTTTTAAATAGAACCAGAAATGCAGATTGGTATCTGATTGGGTCTTTCATGCCACATGACTGTAACACTTGAAATGTTTAAAAATGAGGCGGCATTTGAAACGTCCCCCTTCATAGTATATAAAGGAAAACGTTTTTCTGATGTTTATTCCTTTTGGTTTGAACAGGAAAGTTTTACTGCAAACACCACTTCAGTTTCAGAATGAGTCCGAGGAAGAGACCGGCTTCCAGCGTGGTCACTCGACCTGCTCAGGTAATTTCATCTTCATCACTTCATTAAACTAATTATATATGTGATGTGTGTATATATGTTGTATATATAGTACATATATAGAGTGCATATACGTGTATATATAGTGCATATATGTGTGTGTGTATATACATATATATACACACAATGTATATATTAAATATAAAAATGTATTAAAAATGTATATTAAATATAAAATTACTGTATATATATACAATAATTTTATATTTAATATACATTTTTAAATATTTTTATATATAACTTTATTTATATATAATTAATTGTATGGTACTGGCCTGACCTTAGATTTTCTTTTTCTGGATTTTTCTGCCATTTTCTTTATTTCAAAGTTTGATTTTTAATCCCTTTTCAAATAAAATATATTATGATTTTCTTTAAGTAATTGTTTTTGTGTTTATTCTGTGGATTTCCGATACGCTGACTAAGCAACAAGCAAAGGTACAGAAAGTCTAGAAAAAAGTTATTTGTCCTTTTAGATGCCCCCTGTCTCATCATCAGGATCGACATCCTTGTCGTCTCTAGCATCACTGGGCACAGCCACTTCATCAGATTGCTGGTCCGTCGGCACCCACCCAGACATATCGACTCTGGCCAAGAGATTGTGTGGTACCCCCGAGCGCATTGAGCTGGAGAACTGCAAACCATGTCTGCAGGAACAAGACAGCCCACTGAAAGAAGTTCCAGAAGAGACGCTTGCGCAGCACAACCTTAGCAATAGTCAACAGGAGAAGAACATGGAGGAGCAGTCCAGGTAAAATTTTTTACATTCTAACATTTCTAACATGGGTCGTAATGAAGACCTTATTTTTTTATACTCAGCAGCTCAGAGTCTGAAATAGAAGAGGAGGAGTATGTGGTGGAGAAGGCGGAGCTTCTAAACACTAATAAAGAGAGAGAATTACACTTGGGAGATGAGTTACAAGAAGGAACAGGGAAAACCCTGAAACTTGAAGAAAATGATGCTGAAGATGAAGTTTCAGAAGAAGAACAGGAGGCGGGAGATTCTAGTGATGGTGAGTGTTGGGACTCAAATTCTTAAATGATTTCGTTCTCTGAGAAGATGCTGGAGAGTTTATAAATCAAAGTGTGTATGTGTATGTGTAGAGGGCGAGTACTGCCCTTGGGAGAGAGAACGACTCTCAGGGGTGTGGTTTGACGAAGAGAAGGTGGAGTTAACTTCAGGTAGCTCTGATCCTGGCCAACCATATCAAGCCTGCATTATCATATGTTGCCTTTTTTAACTTATCATCTTACTTTGCAGGATTTTCATTTGCACGCTTTGCACGAGTAGAAGTGTGTGCAAAGTTTTTTTTTTTTTTTCTTTTGCTTCCTAAAATAATAAAATCCTCACTTGCTTTTTTATATTGCGTGGAACATTTGCTTCAGCAATGCCCAAGATCATTTCAATGTTAATATGTATTATGCTTTTAAAATGTCATAAAACCTTTTAACAAACATATTCTTTTATAATAAAAATATTACAATCTTATCTTAATATTACTAGAAAATAAGGACATTGATGAACGTGCTGCTTCTTGACTGCAAGGCTAGACAGTGGTGTTCTTTTAGATATATAAAATTAAAGTTCTTTCATATTTTATTTGTTTTTAAATGATTTTCATTTTTTTTTACTTTTTCTTTTTCCCTATTTTTTTTTGTATCAGAGTCTTATGCAACCTCCAGCGCTGACCGGGATTTACACACCAGCGCTGACAAAAACAGCTATCTGTTTGACCAACAAAAACAGGAAGTGTCCACTCCATCACCTCCATCATCAGCCCCCTGCAATCCACCCGAATCCGACTTCACACATGTTTCAACTCCCGAACCCGAACTGTTGATGAATGCACTTAGCAAAAGGTCAGAGGTCGTAGAAGAGTTTTGGTTGAAAAGTGCCGAGATTAGGAAAAGTTTTGGCTTGATGCCTTTGTCTAGAGATTCCCAGCCTAAACTTTTACCAGCTTCTTCTACCCAACAATCATGCCCCAAAGAAACCTTTTCCATCTCTGATCTATTAATTCCAACCCCCGACACCCATCAAACACCAAGAAACTGTGACTCAAGCACACAAACACCATCTGAGATAGAATGTCAAAGCTCAAGTCCGCCCCCTAGTGGCCCGACTCGTGTTATTGATAGTGGTCCAAGTGTGTCTTTAGAGGGGACGATTGGCCGCTGTTCTGTTATACACAAGCTCAGCATCACTGTGGAAGGTTGTGTAATGACTGAAAACAAAAATTCAGATTCCAATCCCATTATGTTTAGTTCCGGAGCCAATCAAAACATCTTAAATGCGAATGTCGGCCTCCCAACGCCACCTTACAGTCCTTCGCACTCCCCACTTGCTGGCCTGCAGTGCTCCTCAGTGCAACATTCTGATCTGATGAATCAAGAGGTGATGATCTGCTCATCATCCCAAACCGTTTCTCACAGCCTTGCTTTGACATGCCAGGAGCCTTTTAAAAATGATCACAGGCAAGCGGAGAGTCTTCCTCCAGAGGAAATAGCAATCGCATGTGGGGGGGATGCAGAAAAGCATCTGGACCTGCCAAATGAGCTTCCGGAAAGATCCAGGACACTAGAAAAACACTGTGAGAGTGAAAGGCATGAGCACAGACGGACACTCTCAGACCGTGGTGTGGTCACCCCACTTTTAGCAGGGGGACCGGAGGTCAGGCTCCGCAGGTCTGAACTGAAGCTTTGGGGGGCTGACACAAATGTGGAGGAGAAAGAGAAAAAGCGGAATTCATTGTTTTCACCTCGAAAGAGCAGAAAGAGTACAAATGCAGCAACCGAAGCAAATCAAGAGCCAGGAAAGCAAAAGTCCCTCTGGAAGACGGTGTTTTCAGTGTATAAAAAGGACAAGAAGAGGAAGGAGACAGCGATGCTGGCTGAAACGCTTCCTGTGAATTCTTTGAGCAAGCGTAAAGTGTCCGCTGGAAATAGGACTTCAGGTATAATTCTATTGTGAACATCATGTTTAATTAAACAGTCTTAGTTAACTTTAGATTTGTCTTTTCAGACTTGTGTTTTCGCAAGAATCCAAGTTTCTCAGAAGACACAGATTTGTCTTGTCACGCTCTTCTAGACAGATGTCCTCTCCGAGCACAGGTACAGTAGAAACACATCTTTTTTATTGGGAAGCAGACCCTACTTTAACAGCCCATCTTTCTTAGGATGTGTGTGTGTGTTAAAACATGTAAAAAATGTGTTAAAAATATAATGATCCATTCATATAGTAATATTTTTAACGTATAAACTCTACATAGGTTACACATACTTTCATTATATATGTATGTATATATACACATGTAATTATACACATGCAAGCACAAACTTTTATTTTAAACTTTTACACCCATACAAGGCGGTCATGATTAATTGACTTTAATTCTGGTTTATTCTCAGCTGAGTGAGGAGTTATCTGATATCAAATCTGACATTCTGAAAGAAACAATATTAGAGGAGATACATGAAGGGAAAGAGGTATCAAATATGACACAAAATGTTTTATAGTGGTTTTTAGGCTCGTAGCACTTTTAGTTTTAGTAGTAGCTAAGTGTTTGTACGTCAAGTTACACTTGAAATTCCATTTTAATATTAATACAATTTCCACTTTCTTTCTCCCGAGTCAGTTTACGTGCCTCATGCACTGGCATTTAAAAGAGCCTACGCAACACAGGTAGAACATGCATGTAACATTGATGGCTTCCTGAACCTGTGCTATCACTAGGTAACACAGCAACGCTCCATGTTTTGTTCTTCAATAGAATAGTTGTGTTATTCCAGAGCTGCCCACCGAGGCTCGAGACTCTGAGTCGTCGTGTTCGTCAGAGGTGGTCGGTGTGTGGATGGTCTTCCCGGACCCCTCCAGCATAAGTCTGTCTACCACACTGTTTCAGAGAGCAGGAACCGAGGAGGAACTCAACGCCAGGCTTACGCGGCGAGTGCAGAGAGCCGCTCGCAGACAGGCCAAGCAGGAGGAGCTGCGCAGACTACACAAGGCCCAGGTGTGATGTGTGTGTAGTTACTAGGTAAAGACATGTGTATTTATCACATCTTGTGTCTATTCCTTTATGTCATGTCAGATTATTCAGCGTCAGTTGGAACAGGTGGAGGTAAAGCAAAGACAGCTGGAGGAGAAAGGGGTTGCTGTGGAGAAAGCTCTCAGAGGAGAAGCAGGTTCTTGTCAAGCTTTATCTATCTATCTGTCAGTCTGTCTGTCCATTCGTCTATTTCTCTCTGTCTTCATAGGTTGGTCTGTCAATCTATTGTTCTCTCTACTTTTCTAACTCTATCTATAGAGCTATCAATTTATCAATCTCTGTATATGTCTATTTCTCCATCTCTCTGTCTATTTATCTCTCTATAGGTCCGTCTCTCTGTCTATCAATCTCTATCTATCTCTCTACCTATATATCTATCGATCTTTCTGTCTATCTCTCAATTCGTCCATCTATCTCTCTGTCTGTCTGTCTGTCTTTCATCTATCTATCTATCCATCGTTTTTCAAATTTACTACGTCTTAATGTAAAACACAGTTAAAACTGTTAATGTAAGTTACATTCAAGTAATGTGCTTTGGACAGAAAAGTCTTCATCCTTTCATTAGAATAAAATCATATAAACAACGAAGGCATAAGGTGAAGCTCAGGAAATTCGCTTTCCTGCTATTCTGCTGGTTACAAACCTCATGATGTGTCCTTCCTCATAATCTAGATTTCTGGGAAGACTCTAGTATCTCTGACCTCTTGGACATACATCTGGGTGGTATGTACAAAATATTAAAGTAGCCTTGATGCTAATGATGTGAACAGAGATTTGCTGTCTTACTACTACTACTACTACTACTACTACTACTAATTATATTATTAATAATAATAACAATAATAATAAAGTAACAAAAGTAGGAGATATGTAAATAGATATTTAAAGTAGGAATATTTAAAGGTTGTATTGTCAAAACCAGTAGGCCGGACTATGAGACAGCCTGTTGATCAAGTCCTGCGTCCTTCAGCTTTGACCATCCACCACAGAAGCCAGATTTAGCTTTGCACCATCAGCCTTTCTCACACTCTCTCATTTCCCCATGTTTCCTCTTTTGCCCTCCGCTCACCCTCTGTTAAATCCTCCTTTTGTTTCCTCTGTGGTGTTAGTCGAGCCCTTTCAAGGTTCTCCTTACAGAAGACCTGCCTATCTCTGTCCTTGCTGTTCTCCTGAAGGTAAAATCCTTCCGGCTTCCCGTTTCACACGTTTAGTGCAGTTTTTTCCTGGCAATATCTTTCTAAATGCTATTTCTTCCACGTCTTTTTTTCACTTCATGTCTTTATGCAGCCAAAGCTAATGGGACAGAACATGATCACTCAGTTTATGTCTGTACAGTCTTTTTTCTCTATGTTGTGCAAGAACCTGCACTTCAGCAGCTAAGTATGCTACTCCTATCCTGCAAACTTCCTGCCCCCAGTGATCTGTTTAACCTTCAGGGATAAAGTTGCATGGGAACGGGACGCTTTTCGATCTGCTTGGCTGTCAATTGTGCGGCATGTTGTTTGAATTCATTGATAGAAATCCCTGAGTGTGTGTCTTGTGTGCATGTGTGTTTTGTTTATTTGTTGGATTTTATTCTTGATTTGTATTTTGTCAGATTTTGGCAATTTATACTGNTAATCTAATGTAATGTAATTAGATAATAAGGTAATCTAATGTAATGTAATTAGATAATAAGGTAATCTAATGTAATGTAATTAGATAATAATGTAATGTAATGTAATGTAATGTGATGTGATGTGATGTAATGTAAGGGGGCGTGGCTCTGACCTCGGCACAGGCCGCGTAGAAGCCGGCCAGCAGGTCGAGCGCTTGTCCTTTGGTGTAGAAGCTGATGATGTTCTTCATGATCTCCGGCTCGTTCCTCCAGTCCAGCGACTGAAGGTAGTTGGCGGCCATCACGTAAATCTCCCGCTGCCGCGACACTCCCGCGAAAAACACGATCTTCTCCGNTTTTTCCCTATTGTTATAGTAAACAATCTAATGTACAATATATTAAGAAACACAGGTACACACACATTTACACATGGTATATATTTAGAAATATAGTGTGTGTGTGTGTGTGTGTGTGTGTGTGTGTATCCCCACATTTCTTTCCGGAACTACATTTATTTCCTCAGACGTTATTTCCCCATCTCCCATTATTTAGCTCTTTGACCAGCATCTGCACATCTGTCGTGTGGGCTTCACACCTTGATCTTGTTGCCGGCCTGCGTGTACTTCTTGGTGGCGAGGTGGTAGTTCCCCTGGCGCATGCAGCAGTCGGCCAGCTTCTCCAGCAGCTCCTTCCTGGCGCCGGCCGACAGATGTGAAGCGTCTCGTGCCACCGTCAGACGCTCCGCCAGCTCTTCAGTGATGCTGAGGCTCTGCTCCACACACAGCTGGAGAGCTTCAGCGTGCTGCACACACACACACACACACANGTGATTGTAGATTGTTGCCTTATTAGCTAAATGATACCTACTAATAGTCATGATTTATTAACTAAAAGTCACGTTTTATTCACACACACACTTCCTCAGCTCCACTGCGTTCTGTGCGCGTGAGTGTGTGTGTCTGAAGGAGTGTGTGTGTGTGTGTGTGTGTACCTTTTTGGCCGCCACCAGCAACTCCGCAGCTTTTTCGTAGCGGGCGTGTTTGATGAAGAAGTCGGAGCAGCGGGCGAGTAAGGCGGGGTCGCTGCTCTCATTCAGGTCCTCTGCGATCAGCTGCAACGCTCCAAACTGCTCGGTGGCAAAGGCCAGCTCCAGAGCCTTGGAAACGTGTCCGGCCTGAAAATAACATCATTATATTTAGACTAGATATA
>SOMO01000017.1:1396222-1407928 GCA_028128575.1 Paedocypris carbunculus | reverse complement strand
CTAATATAAATCACTTTATCTACTGTGACTACCAAGTCTGCTAAGAATTGCCTAAATTATTTTATAAAGTGAGTATTGTGCTTTGGTGGTCTGTAAACTGTCACGATAAGAATTGATTCCTGATTTATATCTGGTAATGTCACGTGAAGCCGAGGCGAGCGACAATGGAACACAAACACGTCAGGTAAGTGCACAGTGGGTTTAATGACAGATGGGGTAGCCAAATACAAGACAAGATACTGACACTGGACGTAGAACAGATGAACACGATGAACACACTCGGGATGACTCGGAAATACTCCAGGGAACAGGAACGAGGAAACACAGTCCAGAAGACACGAGGGGTCTGAGAGTCTGGAGGGTAGCAGCGACGTTGCCAGACACCGGACAGATAACCCCGGCACACCTATATACTGATGGTGATTAGATCGCCTCCAGCTGTGAGCGTGGGAATGAGGTCAAGGGGCGGAGCCGGGAACGTGACAGGTCATTCCCTCATTCGGGAACGAGGACAGATCGTGACAGGTAACTTGATATGTAGCACTAAAAGTTCGTACGATATACTTGAGATGAATAATTGATTATATTAATTGATGCTTAACTAATACTTTATAGCTGTAATTATTAACAGCTAACATAAGTGCTTCATGTTTTTTGAATGTCATTTTTGTGAGCTCTCGAGACACACTCAATCATATCTTGACGAGAAAATTCTGACATAGTTATATTTTAGTCCTATAGCAATTTCTCTACAATAACCCTAATAATAAAGTTGTAATAAATAAAGGAAACAACTTTTCAAAATAGTCAATGTTCAGGTAAAAATTACTGTTTACCTAAACCATTAACTTGATTAAACTGATTAAAACTGATTAAAAAAGTGAATATTAAACAGACCTGAAGCAAAAACAAACAATGGAGAAACCGCTGCTTTATACGGTAAATTTCTGTGCTGGAAATGGTTTATAAGTGACGGACACAACAGTCACAACCAAAACTTTTTCAGCTCTGATCCACATTATCACAGTGAAGGTAAGGATCTCATAAACCCTATCTGTTACTACATTGTGCTGTTACTGTAAGGCGACATAGAGGGTCTCAAAAAGGCGTCTTATAACGTATTATTCAAATTATTACAGAATGTTAATATTATTATTACACTGTAAAAAGTGCCAAAGGGGTGTCGTTACTTTAAAGAAGTTTTTATACTTGATCTAACTCAAACTACACTTTAAAAAGTGCCAAAAGCGTGTTGTTACTTTGATTTCTTTTTTTCTACCTGATCTAACTCAAAGAGTTTAATTTTCTGTCTTCCATCAGTTTAAATGTAAAATGTGTGCTTCATCCAAATTAAAAGTAAGTCTTAGTGTAAAGTAAATACATTTCTTTGAAATAAAGTAAAATTGTTTCTTGAATTGGCCGATGAGAATTGGCCAATGAGCCAATGAGAAGCTTGCATTTGCTTTACGCATTTTTGTCTTAAAAGGCGATTTGTCTTAAAAGGAAACAATAGATGTTTTAATAAGGTAATTATGTAAACAACCATGAATGTGTCTCGTTATGTGAGTAGATAGGTGGCGCTGTTGCTGTCTGTTTGTTAAATGGACCAACTGAGCAGATATCATGTTCATTGAAGTCTTTTGTAAGGCAACTTATTTGATTAAGTTGTTATTACACCTCAGTGGTCAAGACACATGGGTTCAGTTCAGATTTTATAATATAATGTTAGATNTTTTACAGTGTACGTTGCTTTGGCTACTCATTCCTATTCTTCTTAGTATTTCAACTGAGTATTTGAATTTTAGTAGCTTACTGTTGAATGTATACAGACCAAAGAACAGACAAGAAGAATGATAAAAACAAACAGATCTTATCCGTGTTTTACTCTTCCTCCAGCAAAATGATGAAACTCGTGCTGCTGCTGGTGGTTTTTTCGCTGCTGTTGACTCCCAGTAAGACCCGAACTGATTCAAAGCTGTTATGAAAAGTCCAAATACAGATTGTAATGTTTAATGTTCCAGACCTCAATTGCGAGATCTGCGGCAAAGGAAAGGAATAACATTCTGTGTTGTAGGTTCCGCTCTGACGTGTGTTAACTGCATCCCTCCATCACCTATTTGGGGATGTACGCCAAAGACCGAAACCTGTACGGGAAATGAAGACACGTGTGCACTGGCCAAGTTTTTCACAGTTGAGCCTTATTTTGCCTGTGAGTTTCTCTCTTTTTTTCTCCAGGAAAAACATTTTGTCCTTGAAATATTAAAAGGTTTTTTAAACACCTGTTTGACTTTTTTTCTCCAGATTACAACATTCAGAAGTGCATGCACATGGCTGATTGTCTAGCTCTTCAGAAGACGACTAATGTGGGAGGAAAGTGCTGTCAAACAAACAACTGCAATAAATAGCTGATGCTATTTAGTGGAGCATGTTGTAGAGATGGAGACATCATAAATTTGGCTATATGCCATTTTATCTTCATTTTCATTAGGAATCTTTGATAACTGGGTGTGAAGTCTTTGCCTTGGCATTGCCTTGACATTCCTGAATTTTTTTTTTTNAGAAGACGACTAATGTGGGAGGAAAGTGCTGTCAAACAAACAACTGCAATAAATAGCTGATGCTATTTAGTGGAGCATGTTGTAGAGATGGAGACATCATAAATTTGGCTATATGCCATTTTATCTTCATTTTCATTAGGAATCTTTGATAACTGGGTGTGAAGTCTTTGCCTTGGCATTGCCTTGACATTCCTGAATTTTTTTTTTTTTAAATGAAAATCTATCTCTTGCTTTCTACTCATTAAATAATAATGCATATGNCCGGGTACTTGGGTAGTTCCGTTGACGAGTATTCCTGGGCGTGTTTTCTCCGCGTTCCTCAACTCTTTCTTCGGACATTGCGAGTGAGTAAAGCTGCCGCTGTGGATGGAAGAAAGACATGTGTCGGTCAGGAGCTGCACAAACCAGAGATCCACACAGAGACCAGGCCGGTGAGTGGCGTCTGTGTGTGTGTGTGTGTGTGTGTGTGTGTGTGTGTGTGTGTGTGTGTGTGTGTGNGGCACTCGATAAATTTGCTTCATTTGAATATGCTTTTTTTTTAGAATGCGTGCCAGTGTTGATATTGAGACCTGATGGATATCGTCGAAAATGTCATGGTTATTGACAATGTTAGCTTGGAGCTGTTTGAGTGTTATAGCATTGTTGGCCACAACCATATTTACTTGGTTATCTCCCTCTCTTGCATTTCTGTGAACATAGAAGGCCTTCCCCCTTGTCGTTCCTGACCCTCAATCCTATGTAGAAAAAAACAGTAAACAATAGTACAGTAATTTCACAGGACAAGGTAACAGAGGTGCTGATACCGCATAGGACCTAGTACTGTAAGCTGTTACTGAAACAGTACAGATGGTGTGGATATGGTGCTATTTATACAATACCTATTTTCCAGTCGAAATGTTCTTATCACACTTGACACTGTGTATCGGCTTAGATTTGGCTGTACTCTCAGTCCAGCCTCCCTCAGCGTCAGGCCGTGGTTGACCATTCAGTCAACCAGTGTTGCGCGGATCTCATTTGTCAGATTCGGTCCTCTTTGAGCACCTTGTCTTCGTCTTTCTCTTCCTCTACCTCCAGCATGGCCTCCATCTCTTCCTCTTCCTCCTCCTCCTCGTCGTCCTCCTCGTCTTACTCTTTCTCTGACTCTTTCCATTGTGCTTGAAGACAGATGAACTCACCTGCTGCTTTTTATAGTGCTTAAACACCTGATTGGTGTGTCTACAATTAAGCAAACAAGTGTTTGCACACATGATGACTGTGTTGAACCAATTGGTTGGGCGTTGCGGTAATTTGACAGTGCTTTGTTATTGCAAGGAAGTGACTTCATTGTAGATATTTGTGTGTAATGTATGTTAAGTTTGTTTAGTGTTTTGCAAATCACTGTGTGTACAGTTTTGCAACAAGTGTGAGGTTGTGCGTGTGCTTATAGTTGTGCAAATATGGGCTGATGTTTTGCTTCTTCAGTGTAAGGTTTTGCTAATAGTGTACTACTTTTAATTTTAGTGTGTAGGCAATCCAAAAAAACTGTAATGTACTCTTGGGGGCCCCCTTGTTCACGCGGGGCCCCACGCAGCAGCGTAGTTCGCGTGTGCCTCCGGCCGGCTTTGTTCATGTGCAGTGTTTTTGGATTAAATCTTGGAAGAAAGTTTAACCCTTCCTGCTCCTGTGATCTCGTCCTTGAAGTGCACGTTAGTCCACCCTGCCTTGCTTGAGTGACAGTCGTTTTAGCTGTGTCATGATTAGGTCCCATTTTTGCTTAAATGGTCCCCACGTTAGTCACGGGTACCTACTGTAACGAAGGGTTAGAGGCTTGAGGATCCACGTGTAATGCTTTTAATGAACGCTACCAAAACAGAGGGGAGATCCAGAGATCAGGCAAATAAGGTTGAGACAGGCGGCTAAGGGTCGAGAAGTAGATCACCAGGTAAGGTTGAGAACACTTGTTCAAACAGAAAGGCAAACGCTCAGAAATGTCAGTAAAAGCAAAACAAGACTTCGCAAAGGTTAAGTGTTTGAGGGATCCTTATGAAGGGAAGTCTAATAACCCTCAGCTGGCTGTAATTACTGTATTTTCTGTACTGTTAGCCGCAACATTTTTCATAGGTTTTGAACCATGTGGCTTATACAAAGGTGCGGCTATTCTGCAGATTTTTTTCCACCGCTAGGGGGCACTAAACTTTGATTCTCGGATATAGAATCAAAACTAAGACAAAATAAATGCAAAGAAGAATACGCTACTTCCTCGTTAGCAGATATAATTTTTATAAGTTTTAATCAGCAAAGTTGCTGCTGTGTTAAAATACAGGTTAGGAAAGAATCTATTTAGTTACACATGTAGCCCTCCTGCCAGATGGTTTTCTATACAATATATATAAATATATTGCTAGGGGTATTTAACACCAATTCTGGCAAGAGCACATTTCAAAACAAAAGAATAATAACAATGACAATAAACCCAGGTTTCAATATTTTACCTCAATGAAAAAAAAACAGATATATGACCAAACATATGCAAACAAGATTATGGAAGAAAACAAATTATGACTTTATTATTTTTCTGTTTACTGTACTTTCCCTTCTTTAATTGATAACTATAAATTATTCCTAATTATAAATTTAAAACTTTAAAAAACCATGACATGTTATTTCAGCACCCCAAAACAAACCAATAACCCAGAATTAAATACGGTCGTTGTATCAATGCAAAAACAATGAAACAAAACAATATAACAAACCCTTTTGTAAATAAAATGGACACCAGCAGTTTTTCGAGTTTGAGAGCAGGAGTCTTCAGGAGACAGGTTTCATAATAACACCTACAATGTATAAATACCAGTGAAGTATGTATTTATGCAAGTCTTTACAAACTTTTTCTACCAGATACCCACTTTGAGGAAAACGTCACATTGCTTTATTTAGCGTTATTCTAAAAAAGTGACTGGTGTTTTTGTTGATATTTTTCCGAATCTGTAGTTCTTTTGTTTCTAACCCTTTTAGAAATAGGCGCCCCCACAATATGGCATGTAGTCCCAGAACTGGTTTGAAAAGTGTGTGTGTACGTCAGCCCTCCAGGCCATACCATTAGTCGGCGTGTGTTTGTATGTTGCAATAGAAACGTCTTACACTCTGGTCAAACCAGTGAGAACATGAGCAGGCGTTCTCAGCGTTTTTCTGCAGCATCTCCTTTATCATTCCCTGCATTTATGTGTTCTCTTGTTTTTTTTAAATGAACATATCTGATGTATTCTTTAATCATAATTTTGTGATAATCTATGAATAAGATAGTCAGTTCCACACTTTGCCAACTGACTTATGAATGAGCAAATGTGCACAGCTTTGAAGAACATTACATTATCGTGTTCCAGCACAAATTGACAAGGTATTCTACAACTCAAAGCCTTGTTTGTGCTCTTAACTTTTGAGCTCTCTGGACTATAGAAAAAGTTAATACATGTACAATACAACAAGCAATACACAACCAAAAAAAAACACATTGATATGATACATTCCATCAAATGTCAATATCAGATTTTGGGTTTGAAAAAGGTTGACTATGATGGTCTTGTGAATCTACAATGTTGATAACTCAACTTAACAGCTGTGGGACGTGGCCAGTTGGGACGGGGTGTTTCCAGCGCTGCAGCTGCATATAAACTGCGGCAGCAAAAAGGCATTCAGGCCGTTTCTCTTTCCTATAGTTTGGCGCATCGATCAAGTGCTGCGTTTCCTGTGTCTCACATCAACCGCGCGTGGCCATTAAGGTTTTATTGCTTCTCAGATTATTAACCTGCAGTCATGAGCTGGAGTTGCTGCATCACCTACCTGACTCAGAACTCCTGGGTGGATGATGCGGTCATCATCGGACATGCAGCGGGGCAAGAGTCTGTTTTGGCTTCAGTAGACGGCGGCTGGTTAAGTCAAGTGTCGGTACGAACTCAATTGTATTTTTTTTTGTTTCTTTATGCTATTATATTCTGTTGTTGTTTTCTTCTTTCTAAATCAGATTCAAACTTTGAAACATTTTAAATACAGAAACAATAATTACATAAATGACAACAGCGGACATGGAGGTACAAAACAGAAGACCGGGGCTTTTCAAAATAATAGTCTGTGACAGTGTTGACAAACAACTTTGTGCAGGGATATCCGTGACATCTAATAAGTATGTTATATATATCCAACGATTTACATGTAATGTAAAAGAATTTTAAGAAACATGGGAGACCTTGTCTTCGGGAACTTGAGAAAGCATGTGTGGCGCTTGGATGATGATGGGGTTAAAATGCTTTTACCTGCTCCTACATACTAAACACACAGATAATCTGTTTTCTCTCTATCTCTCTCTGCTCCAGCCGGCTGAGGTTCAGGCCATCGTAGCCAAGGACCGTAATGACTTGTCCATGAACGGCCTGACACTGGTAGGCAAGAAGTGTAGAGTGCTGATAGATTCTCTGAATGATGATGGTCTGAATGTCATGGAAATCAAAAGATTGGAACCGCTTTCATTCTTTTTCATTGGAAAGACGCACAAAGGTAAAAAAACAAACAAACAAACACGCACAAAAAATTAAACACAAGTGAACAATGTTAAGCAAAGTGGAAAAGTTAAGCAAATGTAAAATACAGAAACTTCATTCCATTTCCTGTTACTTGATGTGTTGAGCAATGGTGGGATTGGAGCTTGTGACTTTGATTCACATTAGTTTCATTGTCTGTTTTTTTGTGAATACAGTAAATGCAATTTTTTTTTCATTTGTTTGAATAGTTATATTTTTCATGTAACCCATGTTTACAATAGAATAATATAAAGTCATAAATATGATTGTATAACCTATTAATGTTTATCTTTTAGCTCTAATTATAGCTAAAGGGAGTCAAGATGCAAATAGAGGACATATAAACCAACTCGTCTGTGACATGACCAAACGTCTCCGTATCTTGGATGACTGAACACGGACCTGAACCACACCATTCCAATAATAATGTCCAAATAAAGCTGATTTGCCAAACTTTCGTGTTGTCATTTCACATACAAGATCATTACAATCTCGATACGTCATTCAGGAAGGAGAACTCAGGAATCACACTTACTGTTTTTTTTTTAATCACATTTTATTTGACTCATGGAACTGTAAGACCTGTAAGCCCAGTCAAATATAAAATATAAAATGAAAATAGGTCAAGTTCACATTTCATAGAGTGTGTGTGTGTGTGTGTGTGTGTGTGTGTGTGTGTGTGTGTGTGTGTGTTTAATCAACAAGACTATGAAAAGCTAAAACCTTGAGCTTAATCAAAACTGTCTGTCCTCTTGCACAATATGCCCATATATCAAACTTGTTATTCTTCCAAAAACATTATTAAAGACTAATCGGGAGATGGTTTTTTTAATTGCAAACTGATGATCCAGACTCTATATTTTTATTTTACGTCTTCCAGTCTCGATTAAATAAACGGTAACTGTGGAACAGAGGCAGAGATCGGGAAGTATCGTGCTTCTGAGTCTGATCTCACTCCTCTCTTATTTTGAAATTAACTTTAACCATTGTGTTGTGTATTTTATTTTGAATGAGTACATCAGTTTAGGCAAAGAACCGGTCATATCTGGTTTTAGACCCAACACTGACTGATCAACATCTGAATGCATTCACTGTGTGAGTAAACAGACGCACCTCAACTCCAGGCTGCCCACAGTCCTTTGTCTCTCTTCCATTCAACATCCAAAAACTGTCAATGTTGTTATGCATCTTTTGTATACAAACTATTCATATTTGATATCCTTTTAAAGTCCTTGAAAAGGTCTCACTCTCTTCGACTCAAATTGTGAAATCAATTTAGAAATTTCTGTTTCTTGAAATCTCCTGAGTGACTCCTGAGACAACCTGAGTAACTCAACCCAGATCTAAGCTACCACCGGTATGCAAATGGAACCAATCTTACCTCAAAGATTCAGACACATTTGCCGTCAAACGACATACCTGACATGTTTCGACGGCTGACTTCCGTCTTCTTCAGAGGCGTCACCAGGTGGAATCGTGGCTTGGTTAAAAACACAGCTGTAAATAATAAATAAATAAAATTAAAAAAAAATAATAAATAATAATAATAGTTAAATTAAGCAATACTTGTAGTAAGAATCAAGTAAAAAGCACTATCGGCAAGTATAAAAGAACCATCAGTCATCACAAAAGGTTACATGCTTAGCAAAAGTAAGTAATGGGTTCCAAACTTTTCCAAACAGGTCAGAGTCTCTAGCGGAGTATCTGGTTTTCTCCAAATACAGGAAAGACATCAAATCCTTTAACCAGGAAAAATTTGAAGGGGGGCTTGACGATTTCCAGTGTAGCAAGATTCGTCTTCTTGCTACCAGTGATGCGAAAGAGACAATCCTACAATGATGTTTGTTGTACAAGCCTTCCACAGGAGGCACACCTAAGATCGCTATCATCGGACATGACTTTCGACAAAGTATCAAAGAAGGAGGTCCAAAATGAAACCAGTTTAGGACAAGTGTAAAATGTGTGAATATGGTCAGCCGGAGACAATGCACATCTGTTGCATCGATCATTATCTACTAACGACAGTTTCTTAAGTTTGTATAATGGATTCTGTGAACAACTTTGAGTTGGATAAGGTTCAATCGAGCACAGACACAGATGGAATTAGTTTTAGCTAAAATGTTATTCCATAGGTCTTCGTCAATCGCCAGACCCATCTCCACCTCCCAAGTTTGCCTGAGTGTAGAAAGAGATGGTAGGTTTGAAAAGCGCAGGAGGCCGAATATTGAGGAGACTCGATTGGATGACTTTGGGAGGGCCATAATGTTGTCAATTAGGTCATTTTCTGGCTGCTGGGGGAAAGTTTCAAAGTGTTTTTTAGCAAAATCTCGTAGTTGAAAGTAGCGAAACAGATTTGATTTAGGGATATTGAATTTACTTTGCAAATCATTGAATGAACCAAATGTGCGTTCCAGAAACAAGTCATGGAACACCACTAGTCCCTTTTCTTTTAGCTGCATGTAGGTGTGATCCAAAGCTACAGGGGCAAAAAGGTGGTTACGGCTGATAGGCATCAGACTTGATGATGTTTTTAACCCAAAGTGGCAACAAAATTGTTTCCATATTTTAAGCGATGCAATCACAATCGGAGAGGTGGAATACTTAGAGGGGTTTTGTAAGCTACCATCATGAATTAGAGCAGGTAGCGATGAAGATGGTATACAAGAGTCAGCCTCCATCACACTAGCTGGTTTCAGGAGCGTTACACCACATGTATATCTTCTGGATATTGGCCGCCCAATAATAAAAAAGAAAATTTGGGAGACCTAGACCCCCGTCTTGTTTGGTTCTTTGAAGGACTGACTTACGTATTCGTGGGGGTTTACCAGCCCATATAAATGAAACTATGAGGGAGTCAAGAGTTCTAAAAAAAGATTTGGGGAGAAAGGTGGGGACAGTCTGAAAAAGAAACAATATTCGTGGCAAGATGTTCATTTTGATCGACTCAATTCTACCCACTAATGATAACGGGAGATTGTTCCAACGCTGTAGGTCTAATTTAATGCGGTCAACCAATTTGACAAAATTCTCGTAGTGCAGTGATTTGAGTGACCGTGAGATCTGAACACCCAAATATCGAAAACTTTTGTTTGCCAAATGAAAAGGAAGAGCATCCACTGGTATTTGTTTAGCTAATTAGTTTATGGGAAAGCACTCGCTTTTAGCAAAGTTGATCTTGTATCCAGAGATTGAACTAAATGTATTTAATAATTGCATAATATCCTCGATGCAGTTAAGTGGGTCTGAAACGTAAAGCAGAAGGTCGTCTGCGTACAGTGAAACGCGATGTTCCTTGCCTCTGCAAATGCCTGTGAAGGCAGAAGATGATTTCAGGGCTATTGAGAGAGGTTCTATGGCAAGAGCAAAAAGAAGAGGTGAGAGCGGACAACCTTGACGGGTGCCGCGCGATAGTGGGAAATAGGGTGAGATCTCAGTGTTTGTTTTCACACAAGCACTGGGAGTGGAATACAGCAAGCGAATCCATGAAATGAACTTGGAGCCAAAACCAAATTTCTGTAAAACCATGAACAGATAATCCCACTCCACTCGGTCAAAGGCCTTCTCTGCATCAAGAGAGATGACCATTTCTGCCTTTGAAGACTGAGATGGAGAGAAGATTACATTCAAAAGTCTTCGTATATTAGATGGCAGTTGGCGACCCATTATGAAGCCAGTTTGATCGTCGGATATAACTGACGGGAGGTGAGCTTCAAGTCGTTTAGCCAGTACTTTAGCTAGCAGCTTGACATCGTTGTTAATTAAGCTGACTGGTCTGTAGCTTCCACAGAGTAAAGGGTCTTTATCCTTCTTTAAAATTAGGGAGATAAGAGCCTGGTTTAGAGATGGTGATAGAAAACTGTTGTGTTTAGTAAAGGTAACACGAAGTCTTCTGGAACTGGTTCTTTTATTGTTTAACCTCAATGCATGGCATACGATCAACCACCGAACTCTTCTCTCTTCTCCTTCAACTCACGCACACTCACACATGCACATTACACCCGGTAATACGTCAGCGCCATCTACTGACTGGAATATGTAAGAACATCACATTCCCCTTTTACTTAAAAGAATTCTATCTCTCGCAGGAACACAGAAAGACAATCTCGAATAATGCAGTAAGTAATAACAACAAATTTTGTAAAGAATGACAGCATGACATTGGACTAAACATAATAAAATTTCCAACATTATACATGCTTTTCAAGACACATAGTCATTCAACCAAGCTGGTTTTTTACACTGGCGCTTCTCCATCGGAGCAACATTCGAACAATCCGCACTCTCCACTACTGAACTATTTTGAGAGGTTTGGTTTTCCGCAGAAGAAGCAGGTACATTTTCTGATACCGTCTCTGGCACAGGAGCAAGACATGAAGCATGCCATTTTTTTCCATCAGCCAAAAGATAAGTGTATGATCCCAATTTTTCTTTTACAGCCACAGGAGTTGTGAATTTAGGATGCGCTTTTGGTACATGCACAGGTTTCCTTATGCGCACCCTTTGCCCGTTTTTGAAAGAAAGTGGACGTGCATGGCGTGATCGATCAAAGCGAGACTTCATGTTCTCTTGACGTGTCATCACTCGTTCTCGCAGTT
>SOMO01000017.1:1372385-1384378 GCA_028128575.1 Paedocypris carbunculus | reverse complement strand
ATAAATTAATTATTTAAAATTTAAATTATAACACATGCCATCCTATTTAAAGATATAGATTATCTGATAGGACTTTTTATGTTATGGCTCCCTCTGATGGTCCAGTGTGGTAAAACAAGTTAAGAGCTGAACCTCTCGTTCAGTCCTTCATGCTCGATTGATTTCAGGGTCCTTATCCATTTGCGCTCTATCACTTGTCTCTGCTGCTTGGACCAGGTGGCGTCAGAGTACAAATTGGTTATCCGCAGGTGAGTCACTGGATGTACATTGAAATTAACATATACGTTGAGCCGTCTTTTTCCGTTGCTTTTTACTAATTTTTTCCTCCTTTTTCATAATACTAAATGTTTTAGCCCTGTTTACAATAATTCACAGTTACGCACACATGCTGTTGCAACATTTTTATTTTCACTAAAATGAAGTGAAATCTGTGTAATAAGCACAGCAGATGCATGAACAAATATAGTCAAACAGTACAAAAAAATTGAACGTTGCAGCAAAGAATGAGTAAAAAAAAAAAAAAACCCAAGATTTAGCACCAATAATTAGGCAGCATCTTGTTGCATAGCCCGGTCGTGCCAGAACGCCTCGTCAACATCACAGGCAATATCTTCCCTTGCGAGGCATTGAGGGAACAAGCGTCTTGAGTGTCTTATCCATCCCTCAATTGCCCCAATATCCTTCGTCAGAGGCGACTGTAAAATGGCTCAAGTTTGTCTTCACTCTCTGTCCAGCCTCACGCATCGTCAGCACGTGGTTGATGACGTGATCCAGCAATGTGGCTCGGTGAAATTACAGTTTTTTTTTGATTGCCTAGGCACATTTTTGTAACTATTTGCTGTTTTTGCAAAACTCTACACACAAATAGCAAAATCTTTAACCCAATTATCAAAACATTGTAGTTCTCTTGCAAAAGTGATCACAGCTAGATCAACTTTTCACACCTTTGTAAAAATGGTGTTTTCGTGTCAATCAGTACACACAAGCCATCATCCCAGAGTATCTGGGTTTAGCGGACGTCTCAAACTGCAAGGGAACAGAGGAGGCCTTTGTTTGCCGGTAGGAGTGGAGAGAGTGTGAGTGTGGGTGTATCTGTCTTTTACAGTAAGTTGGCTAACACCATAGGTGGTAGCCCCACTTCTGTGTCCACCTGTGGGTGGACTTCGACAGTGGTGGCTTGATCGACAGGGGGCTCTTCACTTCACTCCCTGCAGAGCAAGAGCGTGTGCAGTGTGCGGCGTTCACTGATGTCAACACTGACGGCTGCTTGCCGCCAGCGAATCCAGTACGCGTCCGAGATCAGTGGCATTTCTTTCCCCCGACTTATAAGGGGGTCTAAACAAAATACCACAATTTCACAGCTGAAGTGGGGGGGTCGACTTATAAGCGGATCGACTTATAGGCGAGAAAATACGGTATTTACAAATAAGACATAAATAAATATAGGATATAGAAATATACAGGTTCATGGAAATAAACGTAACAATGAATGATAATAATAATAATAATTATTATTATTAATAATAATAATAATAATAATAATAATAATAATATAATAATAAATAATAATGAAATCATGTACATTATTTTCCAGTAACATTTTTATAATATTAACTGTTGGAGCAGTTGTGGCCTAGTGGTATGAAGCTGGATCGCAAACCCGTTGTGGGTTTGATTACCAGGGGGTTCTACAACTCATTGGACAAGACACAGACCCCCATATGACCCCAGGCACCATGACTTAAGGCTGCCCACTGCTCCGGGTTTGTGTGTGTCACTTCTCTGTGTGTGTGTAACTTCACTTGATGGGTTAAACGCAGAGCACAATATTTTTGACAAACATTCCTCACCCATCTTTTTTTAAACCAAGACTTTAATAAATATATCCATAAAATAAAAGAAAATTAGGTCATGCTACAATTGTGTGGTAGTTTATGCAGACCGGGAAAACAGCTTTAAAAGCACCTTTGGCACCTGTTCTCCTGCTCTTGTTCATGATTGGACATTTCAGATATTAGACCCGCCCTGTGTTGCGGAGATCTCGATCGTGATTGGCTGCGTCTCGTGTCAAACATGATGTGACCGCGATTGGAACAGAATCAGATCAGCCGGTTTGTTTCAAACCAACGCAACATCTCGTTTGGTGATGAATTTAGCTTTTTCTCGAAAGAAACACGCGATTCTGGAGCCGCACGAATAGCTGTTGAACTTCCGCCGGGTTTAAATCTCTGCGATGTCGCTTCTCTGTGTAAGAGGTACGCGTTTCTTCACTTTTTACGTATTCGTGTTTTCTGTCAAATGGTGACGTTGGTGCGTGTTTAATGTAAATTAGTCTGATCAGGTGGAAAAATGCGTCTGGTCTTTGGATGCGACGGTAATGGTGGCGTCTCTCCTTTAAGGCGCTTAACGATGTTTCCCGGCGGAATGTCCCGCGTGAGTCTGTCCCGATGAACCGATAAACTGTCACTTTATTCTGAAGCTGAAGTGTGGATTGAGATATCACGACCTGTTTCCTGACAACTCATAGATCGTCGTTAGTTGGTCGAACTCAACCAGTTT
Source organism: Paedocypris carbunculus (assembly GCA_028128575.1). Classification (NCBI taxonomy): domain Eukaryota; kingdom Metazoa; phylum Chordata; class Actinopteri; order Cypriniformes; genus Paedocypris; species Paedocypris carbunculus. Next base: position 1,381,819 of record SOMO01000017.1, on the reverse strand, counting down.
TTCGCTGAGAGAGAGAGAGAGAGAGAGAGAGAGAGAGAGAGTAAGTAGATGTGTGTGTGTGTGTGTGTGTGTGTGTGTGTGTGTGTGTGTGTGTGCTTGCTTGATCTGAAAGGGTCAGAGTTTAGTAGAAAAAGTTCTACCACCAGTGTGTCAGTGGACCAGACGTCCACGTGACCAAACCTTCAGTTGTTTTCTTCCTGTTGGTTTGCTAACTGGATTCCAATCTTCTTCTTTACAATTAATATAACTAGTGTGTTTAAGTCAGAGACTTCAAAGGAACCAGTGCCACTCTGTAACGACAATGTAACAACCATCAGACTCACTTCACACCTCGGTTCTTTTACTCCAAGTTCTTCTGGAGTTTACCATCAATGTGTTTTATACTAGTTATTTGATGACAATTATCCTCATCGTTGCTTGGTTTTCTTATTGTGTTTAGTATTTTTTTTTAGTCTTGTGTGGAGTGTGGAGGTTCATCCATCAACAGATTTTGTGAAAAGGCTTTCTGGTTTTCATAAATATGCTTATAAGAGTACAGATGAACGATAGCTGGCTTTTAATGATAGTTGTTTAAATGTGCCGAAAGGCTCAGCAAATCAGATCATCCGCTTTAAAAAAATTTTTTTAGAAAAATAATTGTTTTATTTTCTTAAAAGGATCATCACAAGCCTAATATGTATTTACAGCCATACATTGTAATAATGTGTGTGTGTGTGTGTGTGTGTGTGTGTGTGTGTGTGTGTGTGTGTGTGGTATAGTGTAAAACAACTGTAATAATTNGGGGGGGGGGGGGTCAGAGTCTCAATCTAATCCTTCAGCCATCTGCTGTGTGTGTGTGTGTCATGGTTGTTGCGTCAATCATTTAGTCCGACTGAAGGCAAAATTTGTGCTTTTGTTTAAAGGATTTTGAGTTTGAAGGATTTCATTCCCAGTCCATTTTGTGTCATGAGTTTTTATTCCATGTTTTACGAAATTGCTCTCTAAATGTGAGGAAATCCTCTCTAAAGCAGAGCTTTCAGTTTGTTCTTGATGCTGATGAACATTAAATAAATTGTGTGTTGTCACAATTGTGTTAAGCGAGTATGTTTATACTGTTTGCTTTCTGTAATTCTTCAGTATAAAACTGTAATTGTTCTCTCTAAAAAGCTATTTTGTCCAGCTATTACTTTCCTATTCCTTTATTCACGCTGTTTCTCAATCATTTTCTTCTTTGTATTTCCAGTGAAGAAAGCCAAACTTCATGGCCCATCAGGTAAAAACTCAATTTGTTGTTTTGTCACCTAAACGCCTCTCTTTCTCTCTTTCTTTCTCTCTCTCTTTCTGTCTCTTTCTCTCTCTGTGTCTCTTTCTGTCTCTGTCTCTCTCTCTCTTGTGTCACTCTCACTCACACACACACACACACACACACACAGTATATACACAAATATTTTTGTATTCTTTATTTATTGTGTTTATAAGTCCATCCAGTGTTTGCAGAGTATTAGTGTTTGCAGAGAATAATTACTGATATTTCTACGAATACATATATAATAAATACTACACCACTTGCACCCGCCACTTTCGTTTATGTACATTTGCCTTTGCACTAATTATATTTGTTCAACTGCATTGTCATATTTAAAGCGTTTCTTGCCTACTATATTTTGGACCAAATTTGAATAAACTGTAGTTATTTTTTTTTTGTTTTTTTCAGTGTGTATATTTTACTATTAACTCGCCTGTCCTTAGCACCAAACGAAGTAGAGAATACTACTTTCATTGTACAGTTTTTACTTCCAACACGGTGGTGGATGCAGGAAGCAGAGGCGGGGATCGTGGTGACATAGAAACGGGTTTTTACTGAATAAAACAAAGACGAACACTCACACTAAACTCGGGACAAACTCAGGAACATGCAAGTGCGACGACATTGACTGACAGGGAACACAAGAACAGGTGAGACTTAAATAATGTGAGACCCACATCAGCTGGAACTCCTCACTGAAGACCAGCAGGGGGGGAGTTGGCGCGACGGAGGATCGAGGCGATGCAGACGGAACGATGACCGGGGTGGAGCCGGAAGGCAGGAGAACAGAAACGCAGAGGAAAGAGCGGATAACGCCCGCGAAATCTGAGGTCAGAGTGGAGGAGGTCGAGCCGACCGGATGAGGGAGCCCGACGACGTCCTCGGATGGTCGCGTGGAGTGTGACTGAGGATGAGGATGCATGGTCCACAGGTCCAAGGGGAGGAAACCAGTCCGAGGCCCCTGCGGAGCACAGATGTTCCAATACGGGAGGGAGAGTGGCAATATCCCAGTCCCCTTGACGAAAAACATTCCAAACGAGCACTGGGATCTGGAACCGATTTTTCTTGGCGGAACAATTGCCAAGCAAGAATTCACACGAGGTACAACACAACAACAACAAGAACATCTGACTTGCATCGTGGCGGCGATCAGCACAAAAGTCCGAGTTTATGGAGGCATCCAGCGTCTGCTCCTAGGTGGCCACACTCGTAGCGGCTGCGTCGGACAGATTTCCAAGGGGCGGGTCACGACAGCAAGTGCGGGTGATACAGCCACCTTCCTCCAGTTCATTGACAGTGCGGTCGGTCAATCTGTCACGATCCAACACGGTGGTGGATGCAGGAAGCAGAGCCAAGGATTGTGGTGACAAACGGGTTTTTACTGAATAAAACAAAGACAAACACACTAAACTCGGGACAATCTCAGGAACACGCAGGTGTGACTACATTGACCGACAGGGAACACAAGAATAGGTGAGACTTAAATAATGATACAAACGAGGTACAATGACAAATAGCTGAAACAGACTAAAAAACAGACCACGTGACTAAAAACACGACCGGAAACACTGTAACACCGGGGACAGGGCAACATGGGTAATGTAGTCTGTGTTTCTGTGACAATTGTATTTTGTTCTATTCTGTTTTATTCTATTCTGTTTTGACTAAGTGCAGTTCAAAACCCCCTTATGGACAACAAAATAAATGCGACCGCTACGTCGCCGGGATTGGCGTCACCGGGGCCCCATCCTGGGGCATGGGCTCGTTAGCGTCTGGTGGCCAGGATCTTGCTCACGGGACCCGGCAGGGCTTAGCCCGAAACAGCAACGTGAGGTCACCCTCCTGTAGGCTCACCACCCGCAGAAGAGGACAAAAGGGGCCAGTGCATTGCGTTCTGGGTGGCAGTCGTGTATAAATGTCATGGCGACCCAAAGAAGAACTCGAGCTTGTGTTGGAGATTGAGCGATACCAGCTAGAAATAGTTGGGCTTACTTCCACGCATAGTTTGTGATCTGGATCACAGCTCCTTGAAAGAGGTTGGAGCCTCTTCTACTCTGGAGTTGCTCATGGTGAGAGGCGGCGAGCGGGAGTGGGCTTGCTTATCGCCCTCCAACTCAGCCGCCATGTGTTGAATTTCTCTCCAATGGACGAGAGAGTTGTTTCTCTTCGCCTTCGGGTGGGGGACAGGTCTCTCACTGTAATTTGTGCTTATGCACCAAATAGCAGTTTAGAGTACCCGGCTTTCTTGGAGTCCCTGGGAGGAGTACTGGAGAGTCCCCCAAAAGGGTACTCCATTGTTCTAGTGGGAGATTTCAACGCTCACGTGGGCAACAACAGTGACACCTGGAGGGGTGTGATTGGGAAGAACGAGTGGTGTTTTATTACTGGTGTTACGACCTCAACTCGTGTCTTAAAGGGTTTGGTTGTGAGGTGTAACAAAGATAGAACAAAAAAACAGTTAGGTTAAAGTAAAGTTGTAAGTCCAAACGCAACAAATAAAAGAAATGAATGAAGTGAAAGCATTTCCACCCTCAGCCCCAGAGTGAACACTCAACTCTTAAATAACACAAAGAATATTTATTAACGGAACAGGGAAGTTATTCAAAAGGGGATAACAAAGTGTGCAAAGCCCCAAAATAACAAACAAAACAGCATCTACCTGATATTTTAATGAACTAAATAACCTACAGATCCAACACAATGATGAAAATAAACATAAATCTTCCCTAACTCCCCCCTAAAAAGGGGAACAAAAGAAAATGAGGCACACACACCATAAAAAGGAGATGGCTGGGGTAAAGATCCCTCGAAATCAACTCACACAGAGTTGGTTTTAACCACGCAGACCCACAATTCTGGTATCCAGAAAAACCACCAACGATGCTCAGCACAACCTGTTGCAGTCGTGAGCTAAGGGGAAATGCTTCCCCGGGCAGCATTTCTGGGTTGTTCTTATGGTCTCCTCCAACGAGGTTCAGGTGACGGCAATCACCTTGAGAAACACTGCCTGCATACACCCACACGCGTACACACACCACAACTTGTAAGTCTTGCTAGTCACGGCTTAGAGACCTAGAGGAAGACCCAGGACACGTTGGCGAGACTATGTCTCAAAGCTGGCCTGGGAAGGCCTTGGTGTCCCCCTGGAGAAGCTAGAGGAAGTGGCGACAGAGAGGGAAGTCTGGGCATCCCTCCTAAGGCTGCTGCCCCCGCGACCTGGTCCCAGATAAGCGGAAGAGAATGGATGGATGGATGGATATTTTGTTTTATTAAGTTTTATTCTATTATATTCTGTTTCTATTCTGTTTCTATTCTGTTTTATTTTGTTCTGTTCTATTCCATTCTATTCTATGCTATTCTGTTTTATGCTCTTTTATTCTATTCTATTCCATTCTGTTCTATTCTATTCTATTCTAGTGATCACTATGTGATGCTGCATCATCTATAAAAAATCGAAGCCTACTGAGAAATTTGCAGAAAAGCCACAACACGTGAGACGCTGGCGAGAACCACACGAGACGCATTTGAGACGCCATGAGAAACATTTTGTTATACAAAACTCCATTTCATTGATGATGTCACTGTGTTTCAGAATACAACGTGTACGTGACCCTGAAGGTGCAGAACGTGAAGAGCACGACGGTGACGGTGCGGGGTTCGCGGCCCTGCTGGGAACAAGACTTCATGTTGTAAGTCTCTTTACGTATATGAAACTGCAATTATTCATCTAAACTAAGAAGTATTTTGATGGGACTGAATATGTGTGTCAGGCGGTGGCTTCGTCACCTGCAGTAAGTTAAGTTCCATTTTTTTCCCCACCTTCGTCTCTTTTGTGTTGAACCGAGAAATGTTGAATAGGGTGTTGATGGTCTTCACAGGGTTTTGGCCCAGACAATGTTCCTGGCATTTCAATTGTACTAAAAATAATGTTTCATAGATTCTGTGTTTACCTGGGTTGTGTGAAAGACGAGAGCTGGACACACAGAGACGGACAGTTGTGTTCTGTTAGAGACAGACACACGGCAAAAAATGAATTCTTGACAAGCCAAAAGATCTTGAAATGACACAAATCTTGTTTTTTTTCAGACGAGATACATTAACAAGCTTAGAATTAAGAGTTAAAGATTAATTTGCTTGTTTCAAGATGTCTTACCATGTAAAATTTTCTAACCCCATTGGCAGATAATTTTACTTAATTTAAATCTTTTTTACTTATTTTGTTTTTCATTCATGTGCATTTTTGCAGTAAAGATTCGACTGAATAAAGACAGATTTGTTTGTGTAGACAGACAGGCTTGGTCAGGCAGAGAAAGCGACAATCTCTTTTAGGTAGAGACAGACACAGTAGAAACAAGTAGTGCTGGACAAGCTACTTGTAAAAAGAAGTGAGCTAAGCTACAAGCTAACCTGCAATAAATGTAGCTTCACTGTTTCTGGGAAATGCAGCGAAGCTAAGCTACAATAACATAATAACACTAGCTTACTACATTTCAAGCTACTTCTCTACATTTATATATTGAGCTTCGTTCCAAGTCAATGCATCAGTAAATACATCAGTAATCTCTAAAACAGTCAATGAAACACAGCAGGAATAATCGTTCAGTTTAATTCTTTACTGTATTTAATTACTCCAAACAGTCTAAATAAATTATATCAAATATGACAAAAACCACAATAATATATACATGTTCCACGCAATAAAACAGGGGGGAACAGAGAAGCACTTATAGGCATCGTATCAATTCAGTAAAAAAATGTAAAAAAAAGAAACAAAAAAAACCAACCAATTAAAAACACCACTTTCCTCCTTTAGGTACTGTATCTATTTGAAATGGTCTTGATCGTTACAATATTTTTTGGAGATAAGCATACTCTTTTTAAGCTAAAGAGTTACTTCTTTAATCTCTGTTCAAACTAAATTTTGTAAATTGCATATTATCGAAATGTACAATTTTTCTACTGTATGTTTAAGCTGCGTTTTGGAAGACATTTTACATTTTTACTGACACTGGAAAGCGTACTGGCCATTTCAGATATTTCCGTTAACCTTGAAATATGATCAATTATACCTACCGTACTCAACTTATACGCGCGGTCTACCGAAATAGAAAATATTTTACTCTACAGTACAAGAAAAAGCTCTCCACATCTTGTGCTGGCTGCTCTGCTCCCTCCCTTTCTCTCTCTCTCTCTCTCTCGCGCACACACAAAGGCTGCGTGTGCCGTGCGGCTAAGGTAAAAGGGCGGCTCTCTCTGGCTCTCTTTGCCGTAGGGCTTCACAAATAAAGAGTCACACGGTGGATTTCAAACATAGTATTTATTCCCAAAACACGAGTCAGCATTAGTACGGAGCCCCGGAAAGGACATGGAAAAATGTTTTTTGTTAAATTCAAAATTATTGCGAGATCTCACAAAACTATTGCAAGATCTCGCAAAAACGATTGCGAGATATCGCAAAACTATTGAATCAATTAAATGGAAAGCAGAATCAATTAAATGAAGGAAAATGTGCAGAAATCATCTGTTCTCAGCAAAAGATCTGCGTTATGTATCAACATATTGTTTTGTGACTGACAGTGTAAAAATGAATGTTAAAAATACACTAGTATAATTCTTTCACTTACATTTTGTGTATACAATTCCAATTTTTAAAATGTGTCCATTAAAACATTTTAATAAACCTTCGTAACAAATTAACCAGTTGGAAAAAAAATTTAGACTTTCATTTAATTTTTACAAGTTCGGCGGGCCAGGTTAAAACGTTTAGCATGAGCTGATTGGGAACAGTCGAGGTGCTATCACTGCCTATTCGGTCAGTTGGGCTCAAATCAAACCCCTTATGTTTAGAGGCTTATCTGTGCGACTTCAGTGTGCGTCTCATGAATTGTCAGGAGAGACCATTGCCTGATTATATAATGTTCAGATGAGGCTTTCAAACGATCAAACAGGAAATGTCTGTCCATTGCACACACTGGGTCACTTAAAACTGATAACTGGACACTTTAAGCATGAAACACTTCAAACAACTTGTGAATCACATGGTTCACTTTTTTTGTATTTTGTATCTTTCTATCCTTATTATAATTTTATCTTTTATAATAGATTCATATTTTATCTTGCATATTTTTACTTCCGTGCCTTTATCCTTTATCTTTTAACCATATTCTACCTAGCATTTTTTATTCTTCCTAGCATATTCCTTGTGGAATAACAAGTGTAGCAGGGTTACTGGTTCGTGGAGACACAGGAGGCAGGAGACATGGGTAGCAAAATACTACACACAATTTAAGAATTTGGCCCGAGACTGATCTTTAAAACAGACATACACTACACACACGCACGCGCACTCGCAACACACACCTCGGCAAGCGTTCCTTGTCAACCAATGGTCGCTCCAGCACCCGTACATGGCACGACACACACTCGACCACACACCCGCAGTGAATCAGCAATGTCAATTGATACACACTGGAATTAGTGTTCCAGCGCCACCACCAACACAACCGATCAGTCGCTTGGCTTCGCTGCCTTCGGCGAGTACGCACCTACACAAGCACTTTCGGGGCTGACGCGCGCGCGCACACACACACACCGACGCAAGGTGGTCACTCGACAGAAGTGACAGAAAAACAGGACCAGTCAATTTGGAATGTGGCAACAAAATGGGACCAGGTGTGACAGTAAAACAGCGCCTCGTCCAGGCCACCAACGTCCAGGCGCGCGCCCTCCTGCACACAGCCATCAATTACATTAAAACACAAAGAAAACAAACTATTTAAAAAACCACGTACATACCCCAACCGGATTAGCGGCGCCACACGGTCGCATACTCTTCGTATCTCCAGGCGTCCGGACGCAGAGCAACGCTCACGCCACCACAAGAGCGCAGGGATGACGCATTCGCTCCGGGCGCGAGCCACACACCCGCGAGATCTAACCAATAACAATGCGTCAGGCGCCCTCACCGAGAGACCTGGTTAAAGTCGCTTACCTGACCAAATATGGCCCTCGTGTCGCTCCACTGCCGTGCGAGAACCAACCGGAGTCCCAGACACAAAGCACAATCACGGGAAATGGAAACCCCGCCGCACTTTCAAAGCCGCCACTCCCCACACAGCCAGCCACTGCGTGAGAAGCAGTCGCGCCGCTCACCGCATGCAGGCCATGACGGACCCGGTGGTGGCAATCACGAACACCCAGGTGTTTCTAGGGAACTTTAAATCAGGTCGCGGTCTCTCATTGGCCGGTTTGGCGGGGTTTCTGTCAGTTTACCGCACAAGGACACATCTTGTATTTTGTGTCCTACTCTTATTGCTTTTTAATATTTAGTATTTTATTCATTTATATTTTATCTCCATTTTTATTGTCTTTTATTGCTTTTTATCGCATATCTTTTTATTGTATTTCTATTTTTCACCGCCCCGCCCCATGTTTATACACCGGACGATTGTAAAAACAAAATAATGCGTAAGTGACAAATAAAATTTGAATTTGAATATGAAAAGCTGAGTAGACCAGCACACTTAAAACAATCTAAAGCATCTGTGTGTGTTTGTGCGTGCGTGTGTGCGCGCGTTTCAGGAAAAGCGGATGAGGGCTGATCTCCGTTCTGTTCTCTGGGTTAAACGGCCACGTGCTGCTGGCCTCACATGATCAGTGATGGGATTAGTGTTGACTTCAGACAGATTGACTGTTCTGCACGGCCAGATGATTCAGCAGGAAGCTTTAGGAAGAAGAGAGACAGATATGATGAACGATATGAATGCACACAATTATTTTGAAAAATAATATTGTATTCAATGTGAGATTTTTTCAAAGTATTCTGCAACTCTCATATACTGTAGTGAGTAGCTCGGTCACTAGAGCAACAAATTCCTCGATTCCCAAGGAATTCGTTGAATTGTAAAAATTGTAATCACATGTAAGTTACCGTATTTACTCGACTATAAGTTGAGGATTTTTCCCTAAAATTTCGGGCTGAAAGTGGGGGGCTCGACTTATACGCGCGGTCTACCGAAATAGAAAATATTTTACTCAGAACAGTGCGCAGATATGTCACCCTTTCTCACGAAAATAAACAGCAGAGACACAAGCGCGATAAATAAATGAACATTTATGACGCGAACTAAATAAATCTCTCAGAAATCGG
>SOMO01000017.1:1327583-1366435 GCA_028128575.1 Paedocypris carbunculus | reverse complement strand
CCCCCCACTTCAGCTGTGAGATTGTGGTATTCTGTTTAGACCCGCTTATAAGACGGGGAAAGAAATGAGAGAAAAGTAGAAAAGATACAAATGAGTAGAAACCGAATGTTGGGTTTCATATTAAGCCTGGTTTTTAATTCTGGGGCCCATCGGGATACTACAGGGAAAAAAATGATAGAACACCTGTTCAGATGCTCTTTAATTATAGAAATAATAAAACTATTCAGACATCCTTGGTGGTAAAGGAAATCAAGTAACCCTGATTGTTTACGTTGGTATTAATCTATTTAAGTTATTTTTTATTTATGTTTAAGGTTTAATTTGTCATTGGTATGGTTGCATTAATTTTAAAGAATTGTGGTAAAAGTACCCTGTCCCTTTAATTGATCTCCCAAGAAGCGACGGCTAATGCTAACTCGTGGTTTGGGAATAAATACTAAGTTCGAAATCCGCTGTGTGACTCGTTTATTTGTGAAGCCCCGCGCCAAAGAGAGATACAGGTGTCAGAAGAGCCGCTCTTTTTTGAGAGCTGAGCCGAAAGAGCTCAGTGCGACTGCGTGCATGCGTGTGTGTGCAAGAGAGAGCGGAGCAGGAGAGAGACGAGCGATCAGCGGAGATCTGAAAGATGTATTTAGTTCACATCATAAATGTTAATTTAATTACCGCGCTTGTGTATCTGCTGTTTATTTTTTTCGTGAGAAAGGGTGAAATATCTGCGCACTGTTCTGAGTAAAATATTTTCTATTTCGGTAGACCGCGCTTATAAGGTCGAGTCCCCCACTTGGAGCCCGAAATTTTGAGGAAAAACCCTCGACTTATAGTTGAGTAAATACGTATATATATAATTTACTAATCAGAATTTAATTTTATATCTACTTTTTTCTTTGTACAATTAAGTGATTGAGACCGACTTTTTGTTCTTTTTATCTACTTTGTTCTACTGAGGTTAAATTCCGTTTCTGTATTAGAAAACAATAGAGTTTGTTTTCACATTTCTTTTTTAGCCTATATTGAGTACAAATAAAATACTTCTTAATAATTAAGTGTAGCAGTGCGTATTTCACTACTCGTCAGTAGTGGACGCTGTGATTCCTCTTGTTATGTCCAAATATGGGTTTTCCGGTTTTGCGCGCGTTCGGGGGTTGTCTTATGCTGCTGTTCCTCAGTTACACGTGATACTCAGCAGCGGTAGGTAACTAACAAGCCGTTTATGTGTTATTAATTTGATTATATTTCTTTCAGTTGGATAGTGTTAGCCACGTGAAGCGTTGTTGTGCGGCTAACACTTGTTGTTTTATAATTCAGAAAATAAAAGCACACTGCTGCAAGACTGGCTTCGGACACAACGCAGAACCACACTGTAACATAAGTTATTTTAAAATTGGATAATTATCTACTTGACTCAAGTCTTTTTGAAATTGGTGACTTGTTACTTGTAATGGAGTAATTTTTACACTAAGTAACTGTACTTTTATACCTCTGCACAGAACTGACATATTTTACGCTTAGCCTCAAAAAACACACATAAACAATTTTTGAGGTTTTACTTCCTTTTCTTTCCTTTATTTCCATTTCAAAATGGCAAAACAAAATAGATAAAAAGAACAAAAAGTCAGTCTCAGTCAAACTCAATTGTGCAAATAAGTGCAGCCGCTAATTCACGTTCGCGTGATTGAGCTGATAAACAGCATCCAGTACCTTCAGCATCCTGCAGATGGCAATATCATCTTGTCCGACCAAGAAATTAACCGCGATAGAAAAAGATGCCAACTCCTCTCACAATCACAATGTAACGAGTAACAATAAGTGTCAAGTAGACACTTGAAAAGAGGCACTGACACTGAAATATTTAGTCAGGTAGAGAGTAAAAGTTGCTTTATTTTTTGATTCTCAGTACAAGTACAAAGTAGCCCAAAAATGCTTAATTAAACTAACAATGTCCATTTACTCAAGTATCTGACATCACTGCGGCAAACATAGTTTATAATAACTCTGAAGGGGTTTTCAAGTACTGTTTGTTATTCACAGGTGAGTTTCTGTATTTCCTACCTGAATTTCTTCTTTATTTTTCTTCAGTATTCTTTACAAGAGGAAGCAGATGGACAACAAATGCGCTCTCAATGCTGTAAGATGTGTGATCTGCTTTCATTTGGAATAAATGTAGAAAGAAGCCAACAAATGGCAGTAGTTTATGACATGTTTGTTTAGTGCTTGACTCATTTCTCCCCATTTTAGTAACCAATAACATTGATCCCAGTAATCGGAAAAACCAAGACTGTCTAATCAACTCTCAGTGAAAGTTTACAAAATAAGATCTTATGGCATGTAATTGTGATGAAACGATAGTCACAAAAGGAATACCTGAATTTGAACAACTCTTTTGTTTGTAATCTTGATATTTTGGGGTGAAAACTATTACACTGATCAATTAAAAATTCTAATTTCAAAATGCTGCATGGTCAACCCCAATTGTATTCCGTTTAACGTTCCATGTGACTAGGTCAGTGGTCTTACTTCGGATGGAGAGACCGGCAGAGTATGTATTTACTCCTAAACTCCCAATCTGTCACAATTCTGTTCATTGTCTTTACATAGTTGGCTGCTTATTTCTTTCATGTAAACCCACAACATTTCATCTCCATTTGTGTCAAAGCAAACCTTTTTGAGATGGATTGGTCTGTGGTTCTTTCTTATTGCCTTAATGTTCTCGTTATACGGTAGATTGTGATGACCATGACAGTGCACTGGACGACAGGGACATTGATTACCGCTGCAGACCTCCACGCTACCACACCACAGCCCAGCACAATTCATCTCTTCACCAGTACCCTATCGGTTCAACAAGCTCCGTACAGAGCTGTGACGTGGATTATAGAGAAGAAAGAGACCAGAGGTGATTCACCCATGCAGGGTTCTTTTCGTGCGCTTTGAGACAGTTAAAACTGTGAAAAGCGCCCTACAAATACTCATTATTATTATTATTATTATTCTTTCTTGAATTTCAGTCATGTGTTACCAAGGCCTTGAAAATGCATGAATTTTAAATTAAGTTCTTGAAAATGCTCTGAGCAAACAATGACGTTTACAAACTAAAACACACTTTGCTAAAAAAGAAGAATGTCTAATTTCTTACTTTAAATGGTTAGAATACAAATGTTGCCTATAATGTTAGTAAGGTCTACTGAAATGTAATTTTTTTTCCACCAATCGCATTTCAAACCTTTCCCATAATGTTTCATTTTAAATTGTGTTTAGGCATAGTTTTAAGTATACATTTTACCACAACTATATGGTGCTGAAAAAAATTTAACATGGACTTTGAAAGTGCTTTGAAAGTGCTTTAAAAGTGTTCAAATTTTATCTTTGCTCAATTTGCTCAAAACATCTGCTCAATTACCTCATGTTTTTTTTTCTTTTCATCTAATCCATATGACATCTACACCTCGTGAAAACCAGAATTGCTAGAACTGGTGTCAGCATTATTCCGGTAGACTCAGGAATGGGAGTTGAAGACTGGGAGACAAAATACAAAATCAATGACAATGTACTTGATGATTATTTGGAGCCGGAACAGAATACATGGGATGATGACAGCAAAAGTGAGATTTATAAAAACTGCCCAAGTGAGTCTAAAAGCTGGGCAGACGATCAGACAGTGGAATGTGCTGCAGAGATGGTGGTGTCTGGTGCCACTGAGGGCATCAGAACTGTCCAGTCAGTTTGTGAGGACACCAGGAACCATGAGGAATTTAGTCAAGTTCAAAAGTCCTATGCAGAAGGTCTACTGTACCAAACCAGAATGTGGGCCAAAAATTCAATTGAAAACACCCTTGAAAACTACGCAATTTATTGTGAGCAGGAGGAAGCGCGACTCAGAGCAAGGAGTGAATATGGGTCTGTGTGGTCTGATGAAATGCAGTTCTCGATTGGGTCCGACGAGGAGCTTGATGATGGGACTTTTGTAGAAGCAAACACACAGTATGAATTTGACAATAGCTACCAAAATGAAAGTTCTATCTCTCCGTATCAAGCATGGTCATATAGCATTCACGGACAGCAACGTCTTAGTGAAAACATTTGCACGAGAGACACAGAAGAAACTTTGCCTCCTGAAGAAGAAACAAATGAAGACTATCACAATACTATGAACGAGCTTCAGAACCTGGTTGACTCTGTGACTGAGTATCTGGTCGGTAGAGAAGAAGAAATTAGCAAGTATGACTCAATGGATCAACCTGTGGCAAAAATCACCACAGTGGCAGAAACGATAGAGGATAAGCCAGTTGAAGTTAAAGAGGAAAGATCAGTAGAACAAGGAATTTCAGGTGTTAAAAATGCTATGAGCTCTTTGATTAATGTCTTCACAAACGCCAAAGCAGAATCTGACAGAACCCAACTAACAGTCACAACAGCAAAAAACCCATCACCAGTTACTCTTCCAAGCGAATCTGGAATTTCGAAACTCTTTTCGTTCATTCCCAAAACTGCTGGCAGTCCAACTCCTCCTATTGCAGTCGTGCCACCTGCCAACCAAGCGGCAAACACAGACAAAAGTTTCTCGTTGAATTCGCTGCTTCCCTTTCCAACCCCAGAACCTAGTCGTCCAGCTAGTGCCATGTCAGAAGCTAACGTTACAGATGTTGATGTTTCCAGTGGTTCTCAAACTCGAGAATCCACTCCAAATCAGCCTCAAACTGTGGTTGACTCTGTGTTGGGACGATTGAGTCCTTTTCGGCTTTTCGGAGAGAAGCCTAGTGCTGAAGCAAACTCAAAATCAAAAAAATCGCAAGACAGCACAGAGTCCAAAGAAGAAGCTGGCAATCAACTTGAGACTTTGTCAGTAGACTGCACTGGTCCACAAACCGAGCATCAGTTCTCATGTGGGGGGTCGGGGAGTGAATCAGTTGAACTTCTTCCTGAAAGTGAATCCTCTGGGGAGATACCTGATGCTACGTCTTTGACTAAAATTGAAGAGAAGAAAAGTGAAGCAAAGCCTGCAGATGAAGCTTCTACACAAGAAATTGGATTTTTTAGCCCATTTAAAAAGTCCATCAGTTCGCTTTTGACCACTAGCACTGCTGATGATAAACCACCTGAGACCTCAACTGCCTCTTCAATGTTTTCTATTTTTAAGACATCTGAGCCAAAAGCTGAAGACGTTGGTGGTAAAATTGGGAGTAAATTGAAGTTCTCTCTTTTTACATCAGATGACCCCGCAAATGCACCAATGCCTAAACAAGAAAGCAGCATGCTCTCTGGACTTTTAAAAATTACTAGAGGGGAAGATTCATCACCGCAAACCGGCACTAAGCCTCCAATGTTGAGTCGTTCCGCTTTGCTTGATAGTGTTACCCCCAAAGGTAACACGGACACTGGATGGTTTTCCAATCTGTTTAAAACAAGTCCAGCAGAACCACCCAAGACCCAAACTGGTACACCATCTTCATCCAAACCACCAAATGATGTTGCTGGTACTGGAAGCATAGAAGAAACTGCATTCGATAGGACTGCAAATCAAGATTCTATGACAGAAAAAGCAAACTGTGAATCTATTGAAAATGGGAATAAGACGAGTAAAGATTTGCAAAATGATGTAAAAGATGTGAGTGAACTTAGTAAGTCTCCAAATGGATCAGAAATGGTGACAGAAGATACATGTGACAAAAACATCCTAATTGAACCAAAGCTACTAGAATCACAACACCAGTTGCATGCACAAACTGATGTAAACAAACCAGAGAAATGTTCTGCTCCTGTTCAAGAGGGTGGCTTACTGTCAGAGATTATCTCCAGTGTCCAAGAGTCATTTAGAGTGGCCAGTGATACAGTCACAAGTCCAACACCAGCCTGTACTAAGTCTGCACCAGTTACTGGAAACCAAAATGAAAAGCTGGAAACATCACAGTCGTCTCAGGGTGAGCAGGAACCTACTAAATTGTCTCACGGTGTTCGGGAATCAGCTCAATCTTCTCAGGGTGCTCCTCTGGAGAAAATCTCTGGAGGTTTTCTATCCGATTTTTTCAAATCAGCTATTGTGACGAATATTCCACTAGAGGGAGAGTCTGCAACACTTCAGCAAAGAGAGAATCAGACACCTTCAAATGGACAAACAAGCACAGAATCAACATCAGGTGGTCTGTTTTCCGGTTTCTTCAACAAATTAACATCGGACTCTCCACAACCACCAAGTTCTGTCCCTGCTAGCCAGCATAAACTACAAGCTCAGAATATTTCAGCAGACGGAGAGTCAATAACACCTCAACAGCAACAAGAACCTGGATCCCAAAATCAATCAGTTGAGCCCCCTCAGCCAAGTCAAACGGGAGGACTTTTGGGAGGGTTCTTAAAACTTACAGAGAGTGCTTTTGCAGGGCCACAACAGCCA
This sequence comes from Paedocypris carbunculus, assembly GCA_028128575.1. NCBI lineage: Eukaryota > Metazoa > Chordata > Actinopteri > Cypriniformes > Paedocypris > Paedocypris carbunculus. The sequence continues at coordinate 1,360,050 of SOMO01000017.1, read as the reverse complement.
AGTGGGTCTTCAAGTAGAGCAAGTCAACAACAGATTAAAGGTGCCACTGTTCAGCCACAGGTTCAGCCTGCTCCTGCAACAGCTGGAGTGTTGTCAGGGTTTTTAAATAAGTTAACATCCCTTGAGAGTGCTGAAACCCCAACCTCACAGCATGACCCTAAACCTCCTGAAGAACAACCCTGTCAGCAAGGTGGCTTTCTTTCTGGACTGTTTAGTTTGAGTGCTTCAGATGTTAACACTGCCAAAATACCAGTTCCTGAAAATCATCCACAGCAAGCACCGGGTCCTTCTAATCAAACTAATGCTCAAATGGGGATCAAACAAAATGTGCAGAGACAGAACCAAACTCCACCTCAGGTACCTCAGAGTGGACCAGGTGCAGTGTTTTCTGGGCTGTTCTCAAAGATTACAGACACTGCCTCTCCTCCACCTAAAGAGCAAATTCAAAAGACTGGACCATTTGAAAGTCGCCCTCAGTCTTCAAGCCAACAGGGTAGTTTCTTATCTGGGCTTTTTTCAACAAACCAAACATCAACACAGTCACAGCAAGGACCTCTAGGAACTCGGACAGGTCAGCAGCAGGGGAATAGGCAGCCTTTACAAAGACAGAATCAGATACCTTCAAATGTACAAACCAATACGGAATCATCATCTGGTGGTCTGTTTTCAGGTTTCTTCAACAAATTGACACCCGACTCTCATACACAACCACCAACATCTGGCCCAGCAGGTCAGCATAAACAACAACCAAGTGTGCAAGACCCATCAAAACAGAACCAACCACAGCAGTCTCAAAATCAATCATCTGGATTTCTTTCTGGTCTTTTGAAAATGGGTGCAGAGCCTCCAGCTCCAAAGACATCTAACTGTGAACAGATATCAACCTCTGAAAGACAAACTCAAGTTAATGTACAAGACAAAAATCAAGGTGCAGCACCACAACATAATCAGTCTGGTGGTCTATTTTCTAGCATTTTTAAAATGGCCACCTCTGATGAAACTGATCGACAACAAGACAAATCAAGCAATGATCCAACAAATAAGCCTGCTCAGAGTGCCAACAGTCAGCAAAATGAATCTAGTGGTATCTTTTCTGGATTTCTGAGCAAGCTTACTACAACCTCTGATGAAACAGCTGCAAAAAGTGAGGCTTCTCCGCTTCAAAGCCAAAAACAACACAACCGTACCAGTGGGAAATTGAACCAAAGTCGCCCGCAGATTCAAAGGACAAAACCCGTTGAACTGTTAGCTGAAGATGGAGTGGTAGAAAAGGATCCAGATGTTCAACTTCAAAAAGGTTTCTTTTCTGGACTATTTCACAAGTCTTCGGAAGACAATACTACTTCTGATCTGAAGTCCAGTCTGAGCAATGATGAACCTAAAACTGCTTCCGGTATGCTTTCAGGTATTTTCAGATCTGAAACCACCGAAAATGACTCAAGTAAAAGTAAACATGCAGAAAAAGGATTTCTCAATCGAATATTGAATAAGCAAAGTAAAGATGAAGAGACAGAATGTCCAGAGTCAAGCAGACCAGTTGGTGACCAAGCTTCTCAAGCACCGGTCAGCCTTCACCCTGCAGTGAAGTCAACACAACAATACATGGAGGAGGTTCAACGACTTCTTTATGGCACATCAAATGAATATGGCTATCAAGATTTATTATATACATTTGCTGAAAATGGAGTGATTCCACCAGAATTATATGAGCATCAGTGTCTCATTGAAGCTCTTCTTTGGCAGCAGCTGAACGATTATGCTTTACTGCAGTCCCTTGCCTCACAAGTTCCAGACTCTGTAAGCCAAGATTCCCCAATGTTCTCTCAACCATTTTTAGAAATGCCCGAATGGTGGAACTTTAAAAATATGGACTGGAATATGTATCATATACCCTCTCATCCTTGGCGGGATAGAGACATCTTTTCTCTTAACGGTAGTCTTCCTTTGGCACAAGAAGAAGATATTTTTGTGTTTGATATGAGTAATAAAAGCAGCACACCAAAGACTACTGGGAGTAAAGCTCCTGAAATGAACTTTTCATGTGTTGTGCCAGCAAAAACAGATTCTTGCCAGACAACTTCAGACCGTAGTTCGAATGACAAAACCACTGTGAAGCCACAATTTGGTTTAAGATTTGATGCAATCCTGAAACAACTTACTGCCAAAAAAATGCCTATTGATTTGAGCTCAGGTGCAGTGGATCTTCGTTGCTCCGCAGCTTCCTGTCTGGAGTCTGAAGACCTAGATAATATGATGTTTGAAGACTCTGAGTGGTACCAACAGTGGATATCCTTACTGGAACAAGGTATGTGGTGGCCTGCAGAGGCAGGGGATTGTGGATATTATGTTTACATGAATGAAGATCATATATACTCTCTTTTGACTGACAGGGCTGGAAAGCATTTATATGCGTGCGCAACACCAGAAGAGTATGGTGTTTTAGAACAAATCACTGAAAATATTTCCAGTATTCTTCACAGAAGTGACAAACCAAAGACAACACTTTGTGGCTTTAGGATCCCTCTGTTTGATGAAGGTGAGATGCAGTGGTCACCTAGAAAAAATCAGGGAGCTTCGTCCATCAAAAATGCTCCAATTGATTTGTCCTCAGCTCTTCAGAAAGGAGAAACAATTATGAATTTAAACCTCCAACAATTCTCCCAAATGTTTCAGGAGTCCTTAACTTCTCAGACAGAACAACCTATGGACTTTAGTGTGTACAAACTTCAAAAAGTTCAATTGATGGAGCAAACCTCAAATTTCACTTCCCTAGAAAAGCAAATGCAGGCAGCTGACCTTTCAAAAAATGTAAAAAATCAATGCCATGGAGGTCCTTACTGGAAAAATCAAGGCATTAAAGACGTTTTTCCTTCAGCAACAGCATCACAAACTACTACTTTACAAACTACTACTGTTATTGGATCATCAACAGTCCAAAAACTTAATTCTTCAAATACACGCTTGTCAATTCCTGAAATTAGGATTGGCCATGTGGATGATAAGACTCTTGACCAGAAAAGTAAACAAATCGGTAATTCAGTTTTGTCTCCTGTAGAAAGTTTTTCTGGAAAACCAAAATCAAACGATCAAAACACATCATTATCTCAAACTTCTAAAGGGATGTCTACCGAATCTATAGTCACACGACAACCTCAGGTCACTTCTAGAAGACCGCCTGAACAACCACATGAGAACAGCATTCAATTAATTAGAGTTCTACCCGTACCACCATCAAGTTCAGTTAGACCAGATGGTTTGAAACAAGCGGGGGCATCTCCCACAACCCAAGTATTACCCACACCACCACCCTCCATTTCTGATGCTTCACCTCCAATAGCTAACCTCTCTGCTGCATCTCAAAGAAATAAACTGCAAAGACAGCAATCACAGTCCACACCGTCTCTTTTGACAAACGTTTCCACTAACAGTCCCGCAAAGAAGGCTGCGGTAGCTCCCATTAAGACAAAACCTTGCACGCTTGTGATGTTGGATCAAAGGCGATCGTTGCCGCCACCACAGAATCTTCTTTTTAACAAGCCCCAATCGACAGTTGACAACTTTGCTTGTAGTACACCTAAAGATTACTCTACTATTAGCAAAAAAGATGATGTGAAAATCTCTTTAGATACCCAAGCAAAAACAGATATTCCAAATGTTATTAACTTCATCACAACCAAGCCGAAAAGTAAATTGCAGAATGAGGAGAAAGCTGACAAGAGCGAGAAGACTGCGGTTGACCTGACCGTAGATTTAAACGAGGAAGTGAAAGAAATCAATGTGACATTTCCTTCTTTAGAGAACAGAAATCTCTCCATGACATTATCTTACGAACCAATGTGTTCTGCATCTCCAAGACCACAGTACCATCCTTGTGACAGCGGAGCTCAAAGACCATCGGTCAATAAAGCGATCCAATCACCCACACACACTGTTCAAATGTCACAGGCACACAAAGCACAACTAAATGACAGAGCAATTATTGATCCGGCAAAAAAGTCTGTTCCATTGTCAGAAACAAAAAATCCAATTAAAGTTAAACCAAGTAGCCAAGATGGCCTGAACCAACATAAAAGCTTTAACACTACCATAAAAATGACACCCGTTGTACCACAGACGCCACCATCTAGAAAAGCCACTGAGAGCAAATCAGCAGTGCCATTACACACACTTGCACAAAGCACACAAACCACTCTAATAAGGCAGACATCAGTTTCTAGTCCACACTCAAAAATGATTGGCAAAACTGGCCTGTCATACAATTCTGGAACATCTCCAGCAAACTCCATTACAGCCACATTGGACATGACTGCAAAAATAATCATAAAGAATGAAGAGAGAAGTCCCGAGACCACAACAGTGGAACCAGTGTCTCTGATAAGAAGACGACAAACATTAGTTGAAGGAAAAAATTTGGTCGGTTTGCCTTTGCTTGTGGAGTCTTCAACACCACAGGACAATCCTTCCACTCAAAGGCGTCCCTCATTACCACATCTCTTATCTGGTGAACATTTACAAATGTCTCATAAGGCATGTTTTAAAAAGACTCACGGTTCTCGTTACAACAGAGCTGTGAGTTTGCCTGTGCATCCCTCTCATCATCTTCAAACAGCAACGGCTCCAGCCAATGCTTTTAAATCTGTTTTGGACATGTCTGTAAAACCCGCTGCTTCTTCAATGTTACTTCAAACTAATCAAAAGGAAGCACTTTCACTTTTGAAAGCAAGATCAAGATCAGCGTCTGAAGACAATGAAGAACTGTTTGGTGTGTCTTTGATTGTGGATCCTCCAGGACTGCAGTGTGAGCCTTCATCTGATTGTAAATCAACATATGACATTAAGCAACGAGATATGTTACACAAGATGATTCTAAAAACAGAGCAGATGAATGGACAAGCAGCTAATGTTAACACAACTCCCGCCAATGAAGCTAAGACTGTTGTTGATATGTCATCTTGCTCCAGCGAACAACTTCAAGAGGAAAAGCAAGAATTTTGTCCAATGTCGCTAGTGAAAAAGAAAACATTCTCTGCATTTGACACCAGTGAAATGGTTGGACTGCCTTTAATTACATCCACCACGAATTCACAGGGTACTCTTGGGTTCACTTCTCCAACACTAGATCAAAGAACTTCAAACCCAGACCTTAAAATCCCTTTGACAAGCTTGGAATCCCCTCAGGTCAGAAGCATCTGTGCTAGAAATAGGTTTGTAGAAAAGAAAGAGGCTGCAATAAAAAAGAATTTGCAAACTCTAGTAACGACATATAATCCACCCACCGCACCAGCAAATACAGTGAAGGGCACAGTTGACATGTCTCCAAAATTCTTAACAAAGCCTTTGGACGATTCCGAGGAAGCAATTAGTGAAGTTGATGTTCTATCACTTGTGAAGACCAGACCAAACTCTAGTGTTAACACAGAGATAGTCGGTGTTCCTTTAATTATGGTGCCTATTGTCCCTCCTGAAATTGTTAAGGAAAAAAACAAGTTGCATCACATGGAAACGTTTGTAAAAATGCCCAAGTCAATGAATGTGCCAACAGCACCAGCTAATGCTATTAAACACACTGTCGACATGTCTGCGGTTCGACCCATTGGTAAGATGTCTGAACAACTAGCAGACTCGCTTCCTAATGGAGCTATGATTCTTGTCAAAGAAAAGCCTTTTAACAAGGGCTTAAGAGAAGATTTAGTGGGAATGGCATTGGTAGTTGAGTCCTGGCCAGAGCAAAACGTTTTAATAAAAAGGCGTCTTTCAACAGAGCACATGTTAAATCAACAAACACCTTACAAAGATGTGACATTAAACTCTAAATTACAAACCGTAGCTTCACCACCCAGCAACAAACCAATGGACTTCTCTGTCGTTTTGTCATCAAAGAATAGTTGTCCAAAAGCTGTGCATAATGGATGTCCAGTAGATTTCAGCTCCGTTCAAGAAAAGAAATCAAAAATTGGAAGCATCTCTCAAAGACGGAGTAGCATTGATTTTAAGAATTCTGCTTATGATGCGGTAGATTTGACATCCAGCGTTACGAGTGATCTGAAAATGAATGCAAATCAAGACATTAAAGATCTTTCTTCTCAACACAGTACCAGCATATTTGGCCAGAACACATTAAAAGAAATAGAAAATTTAGAAAATAGAACACCATCTCAGAGTTTTATATCCAACCAAATACCCAAACTTCCTGAAACTCAAATAAAATCTTCCGCAGAAATTCAAACTGCACAATTGAATCACAATGTGCGTTCTCCATCAGTGACAGAAAAATTAAGCAATCAAAACATAAAGCCAAAGGTAGCTTCCTTTGAACATCATTTGCATAAAGGTGATGTGCAGAACAGCAAACCATCTGTACAAGAAGTTCAAGATGTATCTCGAAAGCCAAATCTTCCACTTATTTGTCAGTCCACAAAATCCTCCACGCCTGACTCAGAACACGCAACTCAACGTCAGCCAGTCCAAAACAATACTATCAAAAATAAGGAAAGTCAACCGGTTCCTTTCTCAAGACCCAAAGGTCTTATCAAACAATCATCAGTGGAAAGCATCAGTGATGATCGCACTAGTTCAAATGATCTCACTGAGAAGTCTCAGATTTCAAATATAGCCTTTATTCAGAGTTCTTTAAAGGAAATGTCTCCAATCAAGTCTGTTGTAGACGTTTCTGCAGTTACACTAGAATCAGTAGTTGTTCAGTCACCAAGTCCTTTACACTCTAAAGTTTCCAATCAATCAGTCAAAACACAAAGTGACCTTGGTCAAACTTTGGATAGTATGGAAGAGAACTCCCTTACAAAGAGGTCAGTCAGAGGACTGATTTCCTTGTTTGACCGGTCTGGTTTGTCTAGCAATGTCTCTGAAGACAGAAGCAAAATGAAACAGCCAATAATTAAACCATTATCCAACTCCATCTCAGCTATTGTCTGTCTTCCCACCGAGCCTGTTAAAAGTCCTTCAGTTGTAGTTTCAATTGATCAAGTTTGTTCCACTCATCAGTCAAGTTCACCATTAAATCAGACCCAGGACCATCAGGTAACAGAAGCCTCTGCTAGAAGCATTTACTCAACAAATTCTAATTTCCAGACAGTAAATCAGTGTGTTATCCATGAATCCCAGTATTTGGAATACCCTTCTAGCCGGGCATCTACAGGGGGACACTTATTCTCAGCTGCTATTGGTCCTGTCAGTGAGAGTATATCTTCCCCATTGACAAATCAAATACAACCGATTACACCGGCTGTTAAGTGTGTTCAAAAAATTCAACCTGCTTTACCTCCTGCTAATGAGCAGGTTACCACAAATGCACTGAAGCAAACAGCCACGCCTATGTTAGTTTCTCAAACCGTTTCAGAAGTGAAAAATGATTGTGGTAAAGCAGATACGTCAGAATCGGTGCCTCTGTCTGAAATGATCTCTGTTGAAGAGCAACCTTCATTTACGTCAGTTTCACCTACAGACCTGGAAGAAAGATCATTTGCAACTGGATATTTGCGCCCAAGAAAAATGCTTATCCCACAAATATTGATTTCGGAACCTAGCAGTCCTGAAGATTGTGCTTGTGAAGATGCTAAAATAGCAGAGGATATTGATGCTGCAGAGGAAGAACATTTTCCTTCACCAGCAATTGAAATGATCCAGGTGGATAACGAGGCAAATCATGATCCAAAGTCTTTTGAAGCTTTTACCCAGGCTCTATCTAATCCAGATGTGGCCACTAATAGCCAGAAAACCCCAATGGCTCTGTGTAATGCAGTTGCATCTGGAGAAACTGTTGTAACCATTTCTAAAATTAAGAGTGAAGACTTTGCACAGGATATATTCACTAAACCTGATTTGTCAATGGTACTGAACAATGGAGAACTAAGTGCTCAAAGGACTGACTCAAATATCGCTTCTCAAGCATTGCCGTTGAAGAATATCAGTTTTTGTGAGCATGATCGTTCAAACAAGTTAGCTCAAATAGCAATGTCTGAATCCATCATGCCACAGTCAATAAAAGAGGATGCATCTTCAGCTGTTTCTCCCAAACTTAAAGAGAAGATAATTGATTCTGAGAAGGAATCTTCTACAATGCCAGTCCAAAAGCCTGAATCAAACCAACGAAACGCAGTTCTGCAACAAGACGAGTCTGCAGGAGCAAACACAAATGTGTGCACCGATTCAGTTCCTGTTGCCGTTTCCACAGCTAAACCTGCTGACGAACAACCTGAAAAAGGTTTATTCTCACTCTTTGGAACATCATCCTCAGTTTCATCACAACCTCAGAGTGGATCATCTATTTTAGGAGGGATACTGTCTGGATCTTCGTCATCTAAAGAAAGTTCAGGCTCAGGATTATTTTCCATGTTTGGAAGTTCCACTCCTCAAGCTGCACCTGCTCCGACTCCTCCTAAAGAGACACCTGGAAAGGGACTGTTCTCAATGTTTAGTAGTTCTAATGCAACATCTGAACATTTGCCAGCTAAGCAACAGAAACATGATATGCCTACAAAACCAAGAGAAACAGACATGCCTGGTTCAAAGAAGGAGACCGGACCTGGATTTAAAGGACCTCCTGGTGGTTTTCAAAGGGCTTCTACTGGCAATGGATCTAGAGGTCCACCTTCCAAAGAACCACCCAGCAAAGGCCTGTTTTCTGTTTTTGGTGGATCTTCCCAGCAGGCATCACAAACTTCTGCAAAACCATCTGGATCTGGTTCCTCGATTCTTGGCGGTATTTTTCCAGTTTCAGTAAAAACAGAAAAAAGTTCTTCTGGCTTGTTTTCCATGTTTAGTGAAAGTAATTCTCAGTCTCAACCAGCATCAGATGCTCCTGAATTGGAATCCAATACTAGGGAAGCAACTGGAAAAGGATTCCTTTCCATGTTTGGTGGGACTAGTCACAAATCAGATGCTGAATCTGTCAGTCCTTCTAAAGTACCCTCTTTGCTATCTGATACACCACAATCTGGATCATGCATGTCTTCTGTAGTTGAAAAGGCTGATTTAAGTTCGGAAGATGTTGTTACAAAGGAGGATTCCCTCACAAGTACACATTCTACGACAACTGATGCATCTATAGATGATAAACAGGACAATCTTGTAGATGATGCAATTGCAGCTTCTTCTGATATAGCTCAGAAACCCAGTAGTGAAATCAAGGAAATAGCTGCTGAGGTCACTGATGAAGTGACTTCACCTGTATGTGATAGTGCAAGGCTTCAAATAATCCCGGAAGGTGAAGCGGAAAATACTTTAGAAGTAGACAAAACTCATGAATCGAAACAAAATATTGAACACATTCAAGACGGAGATCTGAATGTGAAAGATAATACAGGATGTGAAGAGAGTGGTAGGGATGAAGTAAACACAGCTGTGCTAGAAGATGCATTGGGATGTGAGAGCATTTCTGAGCCCATTGAAGCAGTTGATAATTTGTCAGAAGAAAAAGTTAAACCAGAATCGGATGTGAACGATCAGATATCACTGCAACCTTTGGAAAATCAAACATCTTCAAATGTGACAAAAACTGATACCTCAGAACCCATAAAGACAGAAGATTCTCAAGAAACCAACTTACCTGTTAAGTCAATGGAATCTGCAGAAAAAGAGGAACCAGTGAGTAAATATTCAATGCTGAAGGTAGATATAAGTTTGACTGGACAAGAAAAGCATTCAGCCAATACGCCAGATGTTCTTCCCTCAGATCTGGAGACTGAGAAAATGAATGAAGTTGCAAAGATGGAGGGAAGTGAAGCATTATTAAAAATGTCAGCCACCCAGCCTCCCGTAGAACCTCAGTTTACTCATGTTGAGCAGCAGCCACAGCCAAAACAAGGTAAAACAGAGATGCAGCCAGTTATAATAGGTGTCAATGGTCAGCCGAGACATGCTCAGCCTAGGCCAGGAATGTATGAACCAAGAGGACCCCGACCTGTAATGGCTAGTCAACCTAGACCAAGAATGCCTGGGTCTCAAAAACCTCCAGAGACTTCTGGGTTTTCTGGGTTCATGTCAATGTTCTCTGGGCCACCCGCTCCCAACAAGCCAGCTTCTAGCAGTTTCTTTTCAGTACCTCAGTCTTCATTTTTCAAATCAGCGCCTGTCTCTACTCCACAACAACAACAACCACAACAAAAGAGTTCTTTTTTTAATTTTCCCACCAGCTTACCAACGGACTCTATGACCGGTGAACTGTTTGGTTTGTTCAAGGGTACAGATGCGGCAAAAGTAGATGAATCCACATTGCAAGACCAAAATGAAACCAAAAATCTTAAAGAAGGACTTGATCTTAAAGAGCAAAGCAGTGTGATGGAAAGCTCAAGTGGAGGATCTCAGGCGCATTTGAAAAATACAGGAGCAGTAAGCGAAGAGGATTTGAAAGCGAATGACTCAAAAACTGAAGAGCATATGGACACATCTACTTGTGAATCAAATAATAAAGCGAAAGAACTTGCTGACAGAACTCTTAGCTTGGAAACATCTGAAGCCCAGGATATTGAAGGAACTCCATCTACAACTGAATTTCCAACTGATGACAAAGAAAGCACTTTAAATGCTAATGGGGTGCTAAATTTTCCTGGTTTGTCCTCTTCCATTGGTGGTTTCATGTCTGGTGCAGTAGACACATCTAAGCCGTTCAGCTCTTTGTTTGCCTCTTCCACTTCTGCCCCTTCAGAGCCACAAGTGGAGAACAGCAGCCTATTCTCTGGTCTCAAAGGTTTATCTGTAGGTCTATTCCAAGAAGAGAAGTCATCTGCAGCGAAAGAGGAGACAGTGTCAATGTTTGGAAGGAAAATTGGTTTCCCATGGCCAAGTTCACCGCCTCAGACTCCTCCAGTAACACTGATCAATCCGGAAGAAAACCTAGATCCTGAAGACAATAAATTATCTCCTGAGTCTGAACTCACTGGAAGTGCAGATACTAGTCCAGATACTGAAGGTCCAACAGATTCCTCCTCACAGAAAGAGTTGAGCTTAGACAACACTTCAGAGCATTTTACTGGGCCTGAACTAGAGGAGATTGGAAACTTGGCCACTTTTCAGGATTCCCAAGATCTCACCGATAAAAAGGACCTTCCCGGTGCTGATCCCTGTGCAGAGAAACTGCCGGAAAGTCCAGCGCATTACACGCATGGCAAAAGGCTAGTACAATCTTAATACATGGCAAAAGTTTTGATTTTAATATAAAGAGATTGCATTTGAATATATGTTGTACAATTTTATTTTTGGTCTTTTTCAATTCTTGGATTTTAAGAACACACTTGAAGTTACACTAGTTTTTAGACTGTACTGTTATACATTTATATCCCTATTTTGTTTCTTTATTGTTCCTTTTCTAGCCCTGTGGGCCATACTTGGTTGGACTCTTTTGGAAATCTCAGCCAAGCTTGTTCAAAATTCAGCTCTGAACCAGATAAACAGAGTTATTCTGACACTCCAATGGAAGAAGTCGCTGTACCACAAACTTTTCCACCATCTGATGATATAGAGAAAGGGGAAAGAGAGACATTACCAAGCGCTGAGAAAGAAGTGAAGTTGGTGTGTGCTCCACAGACCACTGATGAAACGAGACAGCAATGGTGAGTTTGCCCACAATCCAATGAATAACACAATTACAAAAAGCAATGGAGTTTGGAACGCAATAGTCATCAAAATTGCTTGCATTCTTACGTAAATAACGCAGATTATAGAACTGGGAATTTCCATTTTATTAATTCATGCTGTTTTTCTTTCAGTTTCTATGAAGACGGTCCACCTCTTTTCTCCCCTTCTCGTCTACGGTGGTTGAAGGCCATAAATAAAGTGAGATTTCAGCTAAATGAGGTAATAGAGACATTTGATATATGCAATTTACCTTTGTTTAGTGGTTAGGAGGATTATTTTGCCCTTCTCTGCTTTAGTGTTTTCTCTTGTTGTCTGTCCTTTCTGCTGTTTGGTTGGTTGAGATTTATACACTACCTTTCCCCTCCTGAAATTGAAACGCGGTTATATCATTTTTTAGATTTGATTTTCATCAAAATCGAGATTTTATTGTTGATCAAGTTGATAGTTTTTAGTTGAATGTACTTTTTATTCAAAGCTAAATATTCTTAAAAAAAAACATTTAGTTTTACATTAATCACGTCTGAGACACAAGAATCTTGTCAAGAATTTTAAATTGCTTGGGTGAAATTTAACTTCACCCAATCGATTTAAACTTGGTGACTATCAATATACTGTAATACTTTTTTTTTTTTTTTTTTTCTGAAAATGTGTTGCAATGTTGGTGATGTAGAAGGTTGTAGAATGTAGAAGATTCAGGAAAGATCACACATGTTCCTGTTTTTTTGTGCATCTGACATTCCTTTACATTTCTGTGCATATCAGATGCTTGCATTAGTTCCTTTGAAAGGATTAAGATGGCATTCAGAAGCAATGAACTCATGTGATGTGAAGTGCTGGAGTTTCTTTGTTTAAAATAGACTGTTTTATTCTACGAGACCTAATCTGCCATGGCAACTAAGCGACATTACTATGGAAACACGGGATGATTGTTGTGAGTTTTTCATGGAGACGCCCTTGAATGTCTTTAATATTTGACTTCTGGATCCAGAAAGTGGCTTCCATCTCGAAGCGTTTCATTTGACAGCTACAGTAGAAGTCTTTTTACATCTTCCATGATTTTTACATCTTAAGATTAAAGTATTAAGAATCATTTGACTTTCATACATCTGCACGACATTTTAAATGAAAGGTTAAAGTGGCAGCTCTGACAAACTGCATTTTTATAATGGTGCATCCTTTATTTTCTGATGCAGCTGTTGTACAAATATAGAATAGCATCACATTGGATATCCGGTATAAATAGAAAGTGATTATTAGTGCTTATGCTATTATCATATTTTCTGGTCAACACTTTTAATGTAATGCAATTTTCAAATTTTAGGGATTATTTGAAAATGAATGAGTTTTAAAGCTAAGTGGAAACCAAATTGAAAGAGATTCAGGCGTTGAATCTCATTGAATAACAGCTACTGACAGGAAAATTTGGATTTTCCTACAACAAATGAAGGACTTTTCAAACCTTACTATTATAAATGTGAGATAGCATTTGTATTGGCCCTTTTTAGTTTGCATAATCTAATTTTGTAATCATAAATAATAGATTTAGTTGAATTAATTTCACCAGCTTTGAGACGGTGTCAATACAAGACAATACAAGATTTATTATTATACCACATTTAAACAACACAGAGGTGCTTCCCAGGTTAAAAACAAAAACAAAACAAAAAAAACCCCACAACCATCACTAGATGGTTAAATGCTGAGCACTATTTCAATATTTCCCCTGATTGCTATATTGACCTCACCTTTCATCTTTACTATATTCAATATTTCAGAATTAATCTTTGATAATGTAATGAATTTCCGCCTTTTTTTTTTTTCAAGTGCGAGAAATCTTCAGTTCTGTAGAATAATTGATCAATGTTTCATCATTTGTATGTATTTGTATAAACATTTGATCTTTTTTATTTGAACATTTGGCCTGTTTTAAAATGCTTGTCTTGTCCAGAAACGAATAGAAATCAGCCACGTAGAGTCTCTGGAAATGTAGGCCAGTCAGAGAGAATCAGGGCAGAATATATTTATTTATAATCTAGACTGGCTGGACATTAATATTCTTCAGATTCCACATCACTGTTTCAAGAGACCGGGTAAGCTCCAGGGAGAGAGAGGAAGAGGCGGAGTTACTGGAGGAAGTGGGGAAGATGAAGTGTAGATAACGTGTCCAGTTTTTAGGCTTAAGGTTTAGCTTAGGTTTAATAATGTAGCTTTCTGAATAAAGAGAAAAATACCCTTCCAGACACAAGGGTGTTACTTACTTGTTGTTGCTTACTTGTGAGAAAAACACAAAGTGAAGCTGCAAGAGTGAATTACAAATTTTGAAGCCTTTACCGTGGGGAAAAGCAGTCACATTCCACAATTAAAATTGTTGAACAAGAGTAATATGTGGCTAGATGCCTATAATTCAAGTTTTTTTCAAGTGCATCTGCAGTCAGAACAAAAGTGGCCCCGAAACCGAACCTTGTGGCACAGTGATGTCAATTTACTCAACGAAAAACATTTTTTTTGCATTTGAAGCGAGTTTTGTGAAGGAAGTTTGTCATTCATTAGTAGTAATTCATGGGAATTGTAATTACCTAGTTGAAATTTCCTTCAGAATTACACTGCAACGGCTGCAACGGTGAGATGATTTTGAAGTTTTTAATGCCAATCTGTCTTCCTTAATAGTATAATAACCACAAGAATATTGTGGACAACTGTAGGATGGTCAAGTCACCACAAGGGGGAGGAAAAGACAGAGGAGCAGATGGAGAAGGAAGTGTGAAGTGAATGCAGCAGAAGTGCAAGGACGAGAGAGAAAGTGTGTGAAGGGTGGGGGGTGTGTTCTTAGCAACAGAGGAGTGTAGGAGGAAGATCTTGAGATGTGTTTGTGTGTGTGAGAAGAGAATCGATGCATAGTGTTTTAATGGGGATCATGGAGAGGCGCATCTCTTTTGGACCTTGTAAATAATTCAAGAGGTTTTGATTCAGAGGCTGGTGTTGTCCTCACCATTGTTGACCATTGTGCAGGGTTGTCGCTCTCTCGATGTTCTTCTGAATCTCTTACTACCTCTGAAGCAAGTTCTGTTCTACTTTATCCAACTGCTTTTCCTGGGCGTTTCAGGAGAACGTGAGTGTGATGCTGATGGTCATTTGACCTACTATTTGGTAACAATTTAACGTCTAGACCTAAATGTAATATAATTTTCCTCTCTTATCAAAGTTGTTGTTGTTTAGTCTGGTTGAACTGATGCGCACGTCCTAATTTTTTTTCTTTGTTTTTTTCTCTGTTCAAAAAAGCGCTCTCCTGTGTTCATAAAAGAAGTTTCAGCGATGCATCTCTTAAAACACGTTTATACTGTTGTGTGAGTTAATGGAGAAGTATGAAGCCTGTAAAAGGTCACTGTTTGTTCTCACTCGTTCCTCGGCGTGTCAGCTTTGTGTCATGTTTGCGTTCTGAGATATGATGCTGAAACGTCTTTCTGAAATCCAAGTTCATCATTCATAGACTTTCTGTTTTTTGAAGCGTTTTATACAGTAGTCTCAAGGCCAGACACATGACTTAGTGAATTGAGACGATTTCATTGAATAATTTCGGTGAGACTTACAATCCCCTCTAATTTAGATGATAATTATATATATAATTATATACCTTTATATCATTTGGTAGTGCTCACTATTTAAAATATGATTAGTAATGTCAAGTCTATATTTTTATTGTGTGTCATTTCTTTGTCTCTTGGCAATGGTTTTTATAAGGCTTCCTGATTTCTACGTTTTGGTTAACGGCTTCAGATTGTTCATATCTTTACCAGTCTTAAATTTTTCATTGACGTACCTCATTCCTGTTCTCATATCATCTATTTTTTTCCCTTCTTTCTTGAATGTCTGTCTAAAGGACCCATGAGCAAATAGAACAATTCTGTAACCGTGGAAACATCAACACCAGCTGGTTCTAGCTGTGACGGGTGATTGGTTGGTCACTGCTGATGATGTCAGTAGCTTCTTTATAGGAACTGTTCACCTTTGATTTTAAGTAATACAGGACAATGTGATTTGTTTTTCAATCCTTAAAAAATAACTAAAAAAATCTGAATAAATTTAGTGACGCCTGATGCACTTTTTTTTTTTTACATTTCGTGTCATTCATTATCAGATACAGTAATCTGCTGGTTTAATGTTCAAGTTCAGTGCATCTGTAAGGCGCTTTTCACAATTACAACTGTCTCAAAGCGCACTGTCTCAAAAAAAATCAAAACTTTTTTTTTTTTAGAAACACATTATTTTAATATTCACATCAGGTTTGTTCCATGTTACGTGTAATGGTGCTTTATTATTATCATCCGTAAAACACCCGTCAATTTTTTAATCCGTTACCTTCTGAACCACATCAAAGGAACCAAATATTCATAGTGAATCTGTTTTTACATGTTTGACTCTTTCTTTAACCTTTGCCTGTGAACTGTTGTGGAAAAGAAAACAAAATGGGTAAAAAAAGTGAAGATGCCTGTTTTACCTTAATGCCTAGATTTCTACACAGCCAGTCTGAAGGCAGGTAGCACATGGTTTCCATGGCTACAGTTCCTGTGTAAGGGATCTTTCACCAGCATGTGACACGTTCTTACCTTAATTGAGACCGTGTAAAGATGGAATGGTCCGTCAGCTTTTTGTCAGCAAAAATGAAGCTGCACAGATACAGTATGAAGTATAGAAATCAATGATGAAGTGATGAAGCCCTAATGATAATACACCCTAAACAACTAAACAAGTTCCATTCCTTAGCATCGATAATGACGGACTGAATAACAAAGCAAAACGGCTTTCTATCTGATACGTGTCTTTGTATTTGGATCATTTGCTTGTTGTTGTTTTATCATCTTCATCATCATGTTGCCATGGATTCACGTGACTCTCCTCCTCAAGTATCATGTATCAATATGTGTAATAGTTTCCCCTCAGCTGACAAGAGACGTTTTTCTTAATTTTCTTCTTTTTTCTTATGTAACTTAAAAAGCATATAAGAGAGCATAAAAAGAGTCTGTGCAATTAAACAAATGACAAAATAACCACCCTAACCCTAACCCTAACAATTAAGCTTGTCAGTCAAATGAAAGCACATCATGGATTAGTCAAGGTTTAGATTTTAGAGTGTGTTTTTATTTGGGCTGTAAATCGATTCATTAATTATTAGCACTTCCCCATCAAAATTAACCACAATTAAATTACTGACGCTTGCCATAAAGGATATTGAAGTGTAAAATGTAAATTAATGTAAACGCACCACTAAATAAAACAAAGTTTTGTAGGATTTTTGTTCAATTTGAAATATATTTACATGGTGAACAACGTACTTGCAATAAACCATCAAGAACCTCAAAATTAACTGTTGGTTTGAAAAAAATATGTTCATGTTTAAGAGAATTCCAAAAATGTCCACAATATAGGCATAACAAACATGTAAACTTAAAGAAATATATAAAATGAATTAATTATGTTGTGAATGTTGTGTCTCTCCTTGACTCATTTGCATTTTCCCCTCTGTATTAACAAAGTGCACCATGATTTTATCTTTGCAATATACTGTACACGTAATACTTTTGTTCTATCTACGGATCCATCTGGCAAAGTTTTAAAAAGATACTCTCCTTTTAAAAGTCCTCCCTTACTCTTCATCATAGACGAACAAAAAAATCTGCAACTGCATTAATGCGTAAAAATTTAACGTGATTAACCGCATGCGTTAAAGCTTTAATTTTGATGGCAATGGTTTTTATGAGGCTTTTTTCCTGATTTCTACATTTTGGTTAACCGCTTCAGATTGTTCAGATTTCAGACTAATTTAGCAACTGGAGACGATCCCTACAAATGACCAACGCTTTGTTAAGGGAGGAAATGTGTGCCGTTGCCGCGACAGACGTTTAACTGGCATTGCTTGAAGTTGAATCCAAGGTGGCAGGCGTATGTTAACTTATAGTTTACCCATGTGTGATTCTTCTACTCAGCCCTGGGCGACCTCAAGCTAGAGTAATGTGATACAAGAGCGACTACGTCAGAAATGTTTTCCCGTAACCGCTTCAATGGGCACAGTGGCATGGACCTCCCTCAGTACCCCCGGCCCAAAAAGAGAAGTGTGGTGCCAAAAAGGAGACAACCTAACCCTAGAGTTGCTCTAGTGCTGCGTGGCAAAATCCATCGTTTCCTCCAGGGCTCTGCAGATCATTCCACCCAGCGTTCTGGACTTTACCACCCTGGGATAGAGGAAGAGGATGAAGAAGAAGATGCTAAACATGTATCCTATCGGAGAGATGTAGGTGCATCAGAAATTGTTAGGTCACCTCAGGTTCTCAATGGACATAGACAAAAAGCAGTTTCTGGAGCTCCGTGTGTAGGGGAGGTGGAGCTGAATCGAGAAGGAGGAGTCAAGATTCCATGCACTTTGCAACACAATCGTTTGTCCGGGGTTATAAATCAAGTCACTCAAGATCAAAATGGCACTGAATTGATTGATGGAGAACCTAAACTACAGAGAGACTCGCTAAGGGTTAATCTGGCAATACAGGCTAAATGTGTAAAGGAGCGTGATGCTTGCGGAGGAGAAGAATCAAGTGCTGTGATTGAACACATACTGAAAGAATTGCGAGGCATCAATAAAATTCAAGAAGAGATTTCAGACTTGAGAGAGTACCTGACATCTGTGCGAGGTTCTGTGGAGGAGGTTTCTAGCTGTGTCGACGCTGTACTAATGGAGATTGAATGCATGAGATCAGGGAACAGATCTGGTGTGGAGACATGGCCTGGGGCAGTTGGCGGCACTGAAGCTCCATCACTTCTCAAATCATGTAGCATTGTCAGTCTGGGCTCCTGCAAGCCTCATGCCATTCCACGTCCTGGTTACTGTGAAGATATTCTCTCTGAGAACAAAGAGAAAGCAGCATTCAGAAGCTTAAGTCACTCATCTGTATCTCTCTCCACTTTGAAAAACGCTGTATATTCAAAGACCAAAGAACCCACAACGTCAACTCAAGATGCACTTGATGAAAAGACCAACTTTCTTCAAAATCCAGGAAAAAAGAGTATCAGTTTTGGTTCCCTTGAGCTTCAGGATGGACACGACTTCCCCAGCACAAGTTTTTTGACTTCCAACCACAGCAGCAAATCTTGTTTAGAGACGGAAAACACAATCTCTCAGAGCAATAGAGCAGCTGAAAGGAACTCTCACAATCCCGTGCTTTTACAGCACAAGTGGAATAGTCAGAGCCGAGGCAGTGAAGATTTTTCTTCCACTGTTCACAGACTTTTTGAAGAGCCATTCATACATGAAGTAGGCAACAGGGAGAGTGCAAAGAACATCTCGAATGAAGTATCTGTAGAACCTGCTAAACAAAACAACCCTTCTGTTAATACTCCACCGAGGCAGAAATCTAAGATGTTTCAACTTTACAATATGAAAATGGATTCTGAAGATCTTAGTTTGGACTGTCATGAATGCCTTGAAATTTGTGAACGTTTACGCAGCTCGGTTAAGCGAATCGATAGCAGTGGGAATGAAAAGGCACACTCTGTGTCGTCTGTACATCCTAGTAAAATCCCAACCAAATACAATGATCACCATGAATATTTTCATTGGGAAAATGTGGAATCGAATCCTCAAATGGAAAGCGATTCACTCAAATCTGAGACTGTTCTTCCGGCTTGCTCCTTTTCAAATGAAGAGGCATCCGATTACAAGCACAATCTCTATGAAGTTGAGACTAAGAAGTTTGGAAGATCAGTTCTTGACTTGAAAAGCTCTTTCGGAGGAGCAGTGAAACAGCGTGATGGTAGCTCTTCACCTGTAGAACAGATTCAGATCCAGTTTCTTTCATCCCAGTTTGAAGAATGTGAAGGATATGTGGTGAATGAAACACCAGAGAAAGAGATTGAGGAGGAGATCACGCACATTGGTTCTCGCCATGGACTGGATTCCATCTCCGCTTACACTTGTTCTGCGCCCAATACTAATTCTGCAGATTCTGTCCCAGCAGTCAGTCATTTCTCAGGGGCTTTAACACAGGGCTTCTCTCCAGAAGACACAACAGCAACTTCTGAGGAGTGTTCTGCTGAAGAAGAGCAGAGAACGGAAATCGGAGAAACAACTTCAGCCTCGACTGGAGGAAGCGAAGCAGAACTGTTTCAGCAGGACACACACATTCTCAAGAACATTCGGAGCTTTCAGCAGATCCTGAAGGAAAAGAGAGAGAGCAGAAGACATCTCAGCGTGCTCAACGTACCTTCTGAGGATGATGTTAGTCAAGGTATCTTCACATTTTATGTTTAAGTACCGTAGTGTTGCTCATAATATTATTGAACTTTCATTGACCCACAACGTCATCATCTTCGAAATGTGGATTGTTGAAATCTAGTAGCTGGTTGAGTAAGGAGGCATGTAAAACTGTGTTTATAAATACATGTACCATGTTGTTGTTGTTCGCAGATGGAAAGCCGGATGAAGATCAGGTTTAGAATTTCTTTCTGTCCTTGAAGGCTGATTGTTGGGATCAAGTGCTTTATGTGCATGATGCTTCACTGTCTATTTTGTTTTTTTGCTTTTGTGATGGTTTGATTTGTTCTATGATTAATTTCTATTACAAATAACAAATATTAATGAATATGTTAAATACTCTCATATCTATTCAATCTTCCCTGTGCTTCCATATAAAGCCTGAATGTCTTTGAACGTTTTGGAAATAATCATGAGTCTTGGCAGATTTGGGCTGTTGGGAATACACAGCATTTCTGAGCTAGAGGTGGTGTTCACCTGGTTCTGGTGGTTCCTGT
Organism: Paedocypris carbunculus; assembly: GCA_028128575.1. Taxonomy (NCBI): domain Eukaryota; kingdom Metazoa; phylum Chordata; class Actinopteri; order Cypriniformes; genus Paedocypris; species Paedocypris carbunculus. Next base: position 1,339,662 of record SOMO01000017.1, on the reverse strand, counting down.
GAATGTAGCGGAGCAACTCAGCCGACCAAATAGCAGCTTTTTTGCATCACTCTTTATCTGTCTGTGATTTATCATTTGCTTTAAACAACATATTTTATCATCTTTATTTATCTCTTGAAACTTTCTAGCAGAGCATTAATGGGGCTCATCACCAACATCCGTCGTCCAGACATCCTGGGTAAAAACTCTCAGTTTATCCCTCTTTTCAGTGTTGTGCGCGCGAGTGTGTGTCTACTGTATAGTTCTGTGTTTCCAGGGTTGTGTTTGGAATCGACAGCACGCCAGATCTCCGCAAAAAGAAAAGGTCTGGCCTGTTGGTCAGTGAAGTGGTACGTGATTTCATTTATATTAATCTTTATTATACATTTTTGTTCTATCTTTTTCATATGAAACTAACTTAACTCCTTACTCCTTTCTCCTTTTTTCTCTCTATCAACTTGCTTTTTTCTTCACCGTTAGGCTATGGTAAGACACATTTACTTTTTTACATTTGCATTTATTCTTTAGGCTTTATACAACTTAGTAAGATGAAATTATGATCAGTGCAAACATTGTGAATTTTCTGTTTCCACTTAAGATGCTTGATCTAGAACACTGACAGATGGCATGATGTAAAATGAGATGTTCCTTTAGCAACTCAAAATACAAACGCTTCCAGGAATGATTTCAACCGACACAACATCGTGTGTGTTGGTCCGTGGGTGTAGAAACATGTGGTGTGAGGACTGATAAAAATCCGTGAACAGAAATGTCAAAGGTGTTTTACTTATATCTGTTCTTGTCTTCTAGTCTGTGGTTCAGTCCAGGAAAGCTGGAATCTCACAGGCATTGGCAGCGAGTTCTTCCCAGAGCGATGAGGAGCTGGTAACATGCAAACCCTTTATTAGCTTTATACACATTTATAAAAGATTGTTTATAATTGGCTGTATGTTTACACCATTGTAAACTGAAACATTTCTTCCACACTGTTTCAAAAGAGTGAAATCAAAATGTCTTCTTGTTGTGGTCTGTAATTGTTAGTTCTAATATGTTTTTTTTATCTACCTTTTATTCTTCTTCATCATTCTTTTTTTGGGGGGTTCAGAAGCAACATGTTTATAAGAAGACTCTCCAGGCTCTGATTTACCCCATCTCCTGCACGACGCCTCATCACCTGGAGGTGTGGACAGCCACGACACCGGCGTACTGCTCCGAGTGCGAGGGTCTGCTGTGGGGCATTGCTCGGCAAGGGCTGCGCTGCTCAGAGTGCGGAGTCAAGTGCCACGAGAAGTGCCAGGAGCTTCTGAATGCCGACTGTCTGCAGAGTGAGCCATTCTCTTCCTGCACAGCAAAAAATTCACCGTTCATTTTACTGTCAAAAGTGGCTATTGTGGTTGCCAGAACTTTTCCGGAAAAAGTAGGTATGTCCCGATCCGATATTGATATCGGAAATCGCTCCAATATCAGCCAAAAAAACCATATCGGATTTTATCGGACTGCGTTAAAAATCTCCGATATAAGATCCAATAAATATGAGTGCTCCACTCAAAACTCTGTTACGCATCTTCTATTCAGCAGCGCCTAGAGCCGGCGCGCAAAGCCCACGTGATCACAACACTGCTGCTTGCAAGCAAATAGCAATTTTGGCCGTGTGGCAGTATTTCTCATTAAAGTGCGATAAAGAGTTCAAAAGACGATGCAAAAACGTCTGCCAAATGACTGTTTAAGTAATACTTGTTGAGCGTACAGTAAATGTCCCGCAGTGGAACAGAATCGGGAAAGTTTAATACATCCAACCTCATCGCGCATTTGAAACAGCATCACAAAACTCTGCACGAGGACTTTCGCAAGCCTACTAAGGGTGCTTTCACACCTAGCTCGTTTAACCCTTTCAAACGCACTCGGAGCGGTTCGGGGCGTATATGTGAACACACCAAGTGATCTCAGACCCCCCTAAACGGTCCCAAATGCGATCCGTGCCTGGTCCACCTCCGGAGGTGGTCTGAGAGCGGTTCGTTTGAGGGACCGTTTGTGGTTCGATTACTTTGTGTTATGTGAAAGCGAAGAGATCTCGGTCCACTTCACTGTTCGTTTCGCTCCGCACGTCGCACCCGGAGGTTTCATACCCGCAAATCCGTCACGTCACCGTTATACTTAAGGGGGAAACTTTAGAATCAGATTAGTGTCAGAAAACCAAACGAAAACGAACGAAAAATAAAATAAAACAAACGTAATTGCAAGCGAAAAATAAAAAAACAAACGCGACAGGTGAATTCACTTTACGTGCGCTCCTGCGCACCGCGCAGAGAGAGTGCATGCACGCGCGCCGGCTCGGGAGACTTGCTCACAGTCATCACAAACGTATAACAAAGGTGCAAAATAAATCGCAGGACAGAGATCGCGGAATGAACAGATTTATGTGTGAACAAGAAAGGGTCTGGGCTCTCTTCGCTGCTGAAGAGGACCGAAAACAGAACTGGGTTCTCTTCTGAGTCCACTAGGTTGTGAACAGCAAACGGACTGGGATCACTTTACGCTGGTTCTCTTTCTGGCTCACTTTAAACGATCTGGGTTCGGTTCGCTTAAAACGAGCTATATGTGAAAGCACCCTAAGTTAAATACGGTGAGCAAGCGTCCTCTTTTGCGGGGACATGTTCTCTTTTTACGTCCCGTTCGGGCCGTCCAATAAATTCACGGGGTTTATACATTCACGAAAATCCACGGTTCCACTCATGTTTATTACCATTACGCTTGCAGGTAAATTGCGTTGCTTTGCACAAAATATGGCACAACGTTTGAATGAAATTACAGAGATGCATTTATAGTGCAGATATAGCGCAGGGCAGATCACGAGCTCCCCACGACATAAGCAAAGTGGGTGATACGGAGTGCGGGGTAAAAACTATGAAAAGTCTGCGCTTAGAGTCTGTCAGCGCACGATTCGCAGATTCGCACTGTACTCGTTCCGCGTTATAAAGAGCATTATTTGGAGGAATTAAAGTAGTGCGAGCGAGAAATAACACAGACAGCGATGGACGCACAGAACCTGCGCAGGCAGAGCAGACGAAGCAGAGCAGACGGAGCAGATCAGAGCGCGTCTCTCTGCACCAGATGAGAGCTTTGCACCCTCATTGTCTGATATGTTCAAAGAAATCCTGCAATAAAGTACCTCAAATAATACTAATAAGTAGGCTATTATGTTTTAAGGCGACTACTTTATATGTGACAGATTGTAGTCATATTTCTGCAAGATATATATGTTTTTACTTTGATAAAAATGCTTATTTTCCATCCACTGGCCTTATTTAAACTTAGTCTTAAATCTTTCTCAAATGTCAAACAGATGACAAGCTCAACAGCGACCTATTTATTCTATTATTAAGACCTGCAGAGAAAATGTATCTTTTGCACTTGTTCTGAATGCACTTCAAACTTAAATGTACTTTTTAATAGAAAAACATTTCATTTTACAACATTTCAGTAGGCGTGTATATTATTGTTTGTGTACACATGAGTAGGGTCAAGTTAAGCATTTCAGTTTGAATTATATTTTGTACTCTATAGTGTTGCAATATGCTTAATAAATATTTGCATAATTTGCAACACATTCTGTTTCATTTATTCTTTGAAACTTCATTATTAACTAATGCAATTGCAATGCCTTGATTTTAGTAAAGTTAGTAAACCATTGTGACAATAAATGCAAAGGTACTACTAATAAATGCCACAATTTCTTTCGGTGTTTCAGTTTTCGGCCAGGCTTTCCTCTTTTTTGGTTTCGACCAAGAATTTTCATTTTGGTCATCAATATTATTCATTTATTTATTTTAAAAGAGTCCAAGACTAATATTTGTTTAAGTTAAATAAGTTAAAAATCATTGTTAAAGCGTTTATCGACCTCATGCCTGTCTGAATTTGTCTCGAGGCCGCACCAACTGTCCACACCAACAAATTTTTTTAAATGTAAAAGGTTTAAATTTATGCAACCAACAAATAATAAATTGGTCTTTTTATTTCCATACTTATAGTTTCTTACTTTTGTTCTCCTGTTGATATAGCCTTTCATACATACCACACAACAAAATTTAAAGTATTCATGTTTTGTATTCATTTTTGTATCGGTATCAGTGGTTGCAATATCGGTATCGTATAAGTTAAAATGTTTTATTGGACACCCCTAGTAAAAAGTACAGTCGTAATGTAATTGGTAGTACACAATTGCGGCCACAGTACTGTATTTTATATGGTTGTGAATTGCATCTTTTACAATTCATGACTGTCTATACTGTGGAACAAATTCACTGTTCATTTTACGGTAAAAAAAAAAAACTGGCTATTGTGGTTGCCAGAACTTTACCATACAGTTTTAATGTTATTGTTTGTACATTATTGCACCCTCAGTACTGTATATTATATGGTTGTGAATTGTATTTTTCACAATTCATGACGATCTACGCTAGTAAAAAATTGACAATTCTGCTTGCCAGAACTTTAAAGTAAAAAGTATGGTTGCAATGTTATTGGCTATACACGATTGCATCCATAGATTTAATAATTTGTTTAATTTATGTCGCGCCTTTTGAGAACATCAAGATTGCCTTACACGTTTGTTCAGCACTTCAGCACTCACAACATTAGCCCAGCGGAATAGTTGCAATGCCCACTACACACACTCACACGTGATCAAATTGATCAAAACCTATTTACAGTATTTTAAATACAAAGTCTATCAGTGTTTCTTGTTTATGAGCATTTATTTCTTTAAAGATTTGTATTTTAATAAATTATTTGTATTTCATAAATTCAAGATATATTTATTTAAACAGCTGAGGACATAATGAATAGCCCCCCCTGCAAAATAGTATTTTTTCAAGTATTTTAAACATGCTTTTAAAGCGTTTTGGTCCAGTGGAAAGTAAATTGAACTTGTCCAAGAGGTTGCTGGTTCGGCTTCACATCTTAAGGCTGCACACAGCTCTGGGTTTATATGCATATATAGTTTATGGAATAAGAATAATATTAAGACAAAATTATTTTGTATGGCCGGTAGGGCTGCACGATATACTGCAAAAATACCGTTATCCCGATAACAGGCTACGCAATACTTGTATCGCAGAAATTGCGATAAATTAAAAAAAGAAAGGCACTGTCAAGCATTTGCATTTGCTGACCAATAGAAAGGGACCATTCTGCCAGCCTCCCAAGTAGACGTTATACTATTGGCTAGACCGGCTGAAGAGTGAACCTGAGCGAGCAATGCACAGATGAGGAGACATGAACGTGGCAGAAGCAGATGCGTGTTCAAAAGATAACTGGGACGAACTTGTGCCTAAAAAAGGGCACTTCTGAAATCTGGCAGTAGTTTGGCTTCAGCAGAGAACATGTGTCTCAAGCATCGGGACTGTGTAAGTCGTGCCGCAAAACTGTGGTCACGACGAGAGGAAACTCTGAGCGGTTTCAATCAGACCGCTCGCGGCTTAACTTAGATATGCGCGATCATTTAAATATAATAAAGGAAAGATGATCTTGCCTTATTTCTGTCATATTTTGGGGCGCATCTCGTGGGCGTGATGACACCGGATGCACGTGACGTACACCCACGTGCTATTTCGTGCAGCAGTCATATGCTAATAACCTGCAGACCGTGAATGTTCCTGCGCGCACGTGTGTGTGTGTGTGTGTGTGTGTGTGTGTGTGTTTTCTGCGGTTTCAAACCAGAAGATGACACTCATTAAACCACATACAGCAAACATCTACAGTTGAGGATAAAATGATTAGCCCCTTAAGTATTTCAGAAGTGAAACAGACTTCTTCCACCTCAAACAGAGCTAATCATTTTGTCCTTAACTGTACATAATACTGTACTTTGGAATGTTTATTTTTCAGTGTAATGGTAATTATTGAACATTACTTTTACATCACATTATGTGTTTCATTCAATGTATTTACATTTGAAGTATTATAAATAATATGTGGTTGTTATATTGTTTTTTGACAACCTGATTTTCAGGGTTGAATATTTAAAATAATAAAATATCCAGAAAGAATCAACACCTTTACAACAAAGGTGTTCAACAACAGACGATCGATCAAAGTTTTAAAAAAGCAACGCCGTGTGAAAAGCAACGAACCGCCATCACAAACTCACAAACGCTGTCACATGCTTTTTAGTCAAAGAGTTAATGCAAGATTGCCAGTTAACACTAGGTTTTTAGTCTAAGTGTTTACACTACTAGACCGTTTTAGCCCAAATTAAACAAAATTTGATTAAAAACATACTGCCTTTTTATTTTAGTATGCAGATTAATTTTAGTAATCAGTAGTTTTACTTTTCAGACAGTTTTGGGTTTTCTTATATAGGAATATGTAATATCACAAGCAATATCGTTATTGCAATATTCAACAGCAATATTGCATTATTTCTCAATATCGTGCAGCCCTAATGGCCGGTTTGTTAGGCACTAGATTGTCCTGTAAATTTGACTTTGTATTTTTATTGGTTTGTACCTGTTAAATTAACTGCTTTACGCAGTAAAAGGAACTAACAAACTTTTTCCCACTATAAATTCCATGATTTTCACACTTTTAGAACAAACAGTGTTTTACTGTTAATTGTACAGACATTGCAATTAATAGAGCGTACAGTACAATTTACATCAATAAATCATATTTTCATTGGTTTTTATTGGTTAAATTTACAGTTTCACTCATTGATACAGTTAAAACTGTGAAAAGCGCCCTACAAATACTCATTTTAGTTTACAAATCAGTTTTAGTTACAAATCAAATTTTGTCTTTAGTCTATACATGACATTTTGATGCTTTCATTCTATGTTTTACCCTTCCAGGAGCCGCTGAGAAAAGCTCCAAAACGGGAGCAGAAGACAGAACATCTCAGATCATCTCAGCCATGAAAGACCGCATGAAGATCAGAGAGAGGAACAAGCCCGAGATCTTCGAGACCATCAGGCTCATTTTCTCCGCCACTAAAGTGAATCATTCTCAGCAGATGAAGGATGTTAAGCAGACGGTTCTCAATGGAACCTCTAAGTGGTCTGCCAAGATCTCCATCACAGGTGTGTGAGACGTTTTTTTACTTCAGTATGTGAAAAATCATCTCTTGATATGTATTACAGAGGCTCGGATCACTATTAGCCATAAATGCAGATTTGGAGAAGACATTTAATATGGTTCAACGCCTAGAGCATTGGTTTTCCATATCTGAATCCCCTTGTCTAAACTGTTTGTTTGCATTTCAGTGGTGAGTGCTCTGGGCCTTCAGGCCAAAGACAGAACGGGCTCCAGCGATCCCTACGTGACTGTTCAGGTCGGGAAGACTAAAAAAAGAACCAAAACCATCTATGGGAACCTTAACCCTGTGTGGGAAGAGACGTTTCAATTGTGAGTCTGGTACAACACTTCAGATTTGCCTTAGTCTGTTATAGAAATGTTAAGCTTCCTGTTGAGCTCCTCTCTGATGTTGTACATTGAGTGTGACTGTGGACAGTAGGGTGGGGTGATTATGCCAAAAATCGAAATTGCGATTAATTGAACATTTTAACACAATTACAATTAATGAACAATTATTTTCTTTCTTTATTTATATGTTTTACCCTGATAGTTCTCTGACAAAGTTTGCACATATATATGCTCACATAAGTGAGAGATTATTGACTAAAGTGTGCATTACTCGATTTTAAAATAAAAACACACACAGATCTCATATATGATTTATTGAACAACAACAAAGTGGCCAAATTACATAATCACTTTGTTCGTCAAAAGAAGTAAAAATAAGTAACTTGCACATTTGGGAACAGAATAAATTATTTTTAATATTTTATTGTTTATATGGAAAATTAGTTCTCTTCTAAATAATATAAGTCTTATTATTTATAATAAGTTATAGTTGTGACAGTCCTACGGCTCAGCTCCCCCTGGTGGCGGAATGGGGAGCAACGAGGACCGTGTGATCGCCGACAGCTGTTCACCCTCGGCAGGTGGACCTCATTATGGAGGTTCTCTTAAGGAGAACCTGGAGGGTGAACACGCTGTTGGTCGAACTGGTTATCAGACTTTGAGTTATTTGGAGATGTTGTATCTTCCTCATCTGTTTGGATTCCCTGAGTTATGGTGATTAAACCTTGGTTAAACCNTTTTGTACTTCCTGAAACCTATAAAGATCATTATTTATTAGATTATTACGGTCGATTAAAGACGTCTAAATGACTTCCAGACACGGAAGTCTAAGCGACGCCTAAATTAGGTCATGTTTCGACGACACAAATATTAGATGTCCATAAAAAGTCCAGATCAGGTCTACGACCGACCGACGTGATATAGACTTAATCTGGACGTTTTTTGGACTTCCAATGTTTAGTGGGTCCTATCAATGTAAACAACAGATTGTCGTAATGACAACAAACTTTTAAATACTGTTGCATGAGGTGATCTTGTCATGTCACTATATAAAAATGAACTTACTTCTCAGTTCTTACTCAGAAACGCTAGCGCGTTTAAGCCTTTCCTGTTTCTACTCGGACTGAAAAGCCGTGCAGCTTACATTTGCGCTTCACAACTGTTTTTCTTGCAGCGCCTACACGTGACTTCATTTTGTTCTGACTTGCTTCCTGAAGCCAAAATGTGTTCAAACGACAGAGACCGTTGTCAAGCTCCTCATTCACTCCATGAGCGGAGCGTGGTCACGAGACTCCACATCCGAATGTTCTCTTAAGGGAAAGTAATCAAAATAATTGACCTGAAGAAATGTGAACGATAAGTTCTGAATTTTGATTTTGATAATTTTTCGATTAATCGCCCAACCCTAGTGGAAAGTGATGTCAATTACAACCACTTAGTCGAGCAGTACAATTCTCACAGTTCTTGTTCCTCTAATCCAGACCTGGGCAAAAGTTATTTTTACATGTTATTTCCAACGTAAATCCGGATAATTCGTTATGAAGGTTTGTTTCATTTTCTTTATGAACACATTTTAAAATTCTGAACCCTATACACAAATTCTATGCAAAAATTGTACTAGTACATTTTTAACATTCATTTTTGCGCTGTCAGTCACAAAACAATGTTTGCGCATACAGTATATACCGATCATTCACTGAGATCAGTCAGGCGATCGTGCTTCTCTATAAATTTTCCTTCTTTAGCTCAGTGGTTACTTTATTTTAAAACCTTGCTTTCGCATTCATTTCTGCACATTTTATTCATTTCATTAATTTTGGCGCTTCCCTTGCTAGAGGGAGTTCACTTTATTTTTAAGCCCTTTAACGCAAACTTAATTGAAAAAAAATGTGATTTACAGGAAAATATAAAGTAAAACAGATTTACATAAAAACAGCAGATACTAGAAGAAAAATCACATAATAAACTAAATAAAACGACAGATAAAATCACATCACAACTCATTTGGCATAAAACTCAAATGAAAACCTATGGGTTTTGAGTAGTGATTTAAAAGCAGGTAAGGATAGGTGAACCACTTTTAATACCAAAAAATAAGGGGTGCATTGTTCAGTGCCTAGGGGGCGGGTCTACCGGGGTGGGGCCACAAACCTCACTTTTAATAAAGTGATCACAACGTAAAATTTGAGATATTAAAAAAAATGTCTTTAATTGAAATGCTGTCAGTCTTTCTCTTTTGCAACTCAACAGACGTCTCTAATAAGAATGGTATTTTAATGTGGCTGACGTTGCATTATACTCAATCAAAAGTGATAGGAGAGTCTTCATAAAATGCGTAAGGAATCGTTTGCATGAAATGCTGCTTTAAAAAAAATGATAAAAAATACAGGTCATAACCTCTCACATACTGATTCAAAACGAAATGCGCTATTTAAAATCTCCAATTCTGGGCAATTTCGTATTTCAAGGGACGGATGGCGACTCTAGGTAGGGACGATGTGCAAAGAAAATAGTTTGTGAGCTCAACAACCGAAAATAAACATAATTTATATTATGCAGAATCATTTTGATTTCAGAAAGCTCATTTGTTACACTGTGTCTTCAGCGAGTGCCATAATTCATCCGATCGCATGAAACTGCGTGTTTGGGACGAAGATGACGATATACGCTCTCGCATGAAACAGCGTCTGAAGAGAGAGTCGGACGATTTCTTGGGCCAGAGCATCATCGAGGTCCGGACGCTCAGTGGAGAGATGGACATGTGGTACAACCTGGGTACGTTATGGTTCTTGATGTGTTTTGGCTTTGTTGGGCATTTTTATCTGAAACATGTTGGGGATTATGTGGATTAGTAGTTAGGGCTGCACGATTCTGGATTATTTATTTTTATTTTAAAGATCTAACCCCGAACATCAGGTTGTCAAGCGGAAAAAATAAATAACACATCATAATCTTTGGTTTCATTTTAGATAAATGTGATGGAAATAATGTAATGTAAAAGTAATAATTTAAAAAAAAAAAAGTTAAATCTTTTACAATAATTTTCTTGTCTGCAAAATATTTCAACTGATTTAAATTTTTTTCATGATTTTTTTTAGTAATTTTTCATTAACAGTCGTGGTGGGCGGGACGGCGGCAGTGATTGTGATTGGTTGGCTTTGACCAATCAGAGCAGGGGTCGGGAACCTTTTTGGCTGAGAGAGCCATAAACACGGCATATTGCTAAAAATGAAATCCAAAAGACCCATACCTGTTTAAAACTAAATACAAGTAAATCTATGCATATTTGTAAAACCAATATGAAATGCAGGACAACAAGTTTTGCATCAAAACTAGTTTTTCAACTCATTTTAATAACGCTGTTATTATATGTAAAATGTCTTCATACTCGTGTGGCTCGTTTTCAAGTTTTAATTCTGACAAAACAAACGTGCGGTCAAGACCAGAAACACTGTGCACATCCAGAGGTGTTTCAACTCTTTCAGGACCCCCGGGTCAAAAAAAGTCAGCCATATACAAATACATTTCCAATAAATCAAACACAAATAAAATACTTTTAAAATCGGGAGGGCATCCATTTAAACTTGAATTATTTTACCCCATGCTAAGCAATTAACTCATCCCCCGCAAACACGCGGCTTGGAAAACTGCAAAAGAAATACAGTACGTCTAGCGAACACACACGAAGCCTGGTGTCTGTACAACGACACGCAGTTACCGCGCGTGCACGTGACTGGAACGCAACGGTTTCCGCTATTAGGTAGCGAACTACTGAATATTAAAAGAAGTTAACGTCCTGACATCATGACAACGTTACGCATTATCCAATAGAAAACATGGTGTTGTCCGAAGGAAAGCTGTGATTGGCTCTATGGCCGGCAACCAGGAAATTAATGAATTGAAATACCGGCGAACGTTTTAAATGTTTTACGTTATTATGCATTTTTAAAGCTTTGTCTAAGAGCCATATGCAGCCACCAGAAGAGCCATATGACTCGCGAGTCATAGGTTCCCGACCCCTGAATCAGAGCAAGGAGTCAAAAAAGTGCCAAAAAGCTTGAGCAGAAGAGATTTGAGTGCACGCAACACAACTCGATCTACACACAGGTCGCTCGCGCACAAATCTTTTTGCCACTAATTTGAGCCCATATAAACACAGTGCGGCCAAATTGTGTAAATGCTGGATTAAGATTCTATTCTAGCAGCTCAACTAGTAGCCTCTAATCTCATGATGCTGCAATCGTCTCCAGACCTACATTGGGTTTGTTGTTCTCTAACTTTGTCTTTCAAAATTAGTTAAACATGTGGTTCAATCATGTGGTGTAGTCAGTATATCATGGTGTTTGGTTTGAATCCCAGTGAAACATTAAGTTTCAATTTAAGATGCACTGCTAAAATCCACATGTAAAAATAAGAAAGTAAAAAAAATTTACATAAAGTAAAATTGTCTGCCAATAGGGTGAGAACATTTTACTGTAAGATTTTTTTCAAGACTGTAAAATTTTACAGTAAGACAGCTTGAAGCAAGACAAAAAATCTTGTTACATGGAATAGTCCTTTCTTGTTCTCATATGCTTTAATATAATACATGTATAATGTACAATAATATAAGTTAATAAAAAAAAGGTTCTGTGTTAAAACACATTGTCTACTTTGTAAAAAGTCTCAATTCAGTGTAAAA
>SOMO01000017.1:1280627-1295632 GCA_028128575.1 Paedocypris carbunculus | reverse complement strand
AAAAAAAAAACGAGCATAATGTTCTCATGTGCGCGTTTTACGGGTCTTGCGCACACTAAAATAGCCGCTTTAAAAAACCGGCACATTACAGACATGTAGCGGCACAGCGCATGCGCGATGCATGCGCCTTGCGGGTGATCTATTAATTCAGTTTCTTACAACGCTTTCTGTTTTCGATTAGCAATGTATCCGTGTCGTAATTAAAAGTTGTAACGAAACAAATGTATTTTACTGTATTAAAGTGTTTATATACGTGTATAAAAGGTAAATTCATGAAAGTTCCACGGTGTCCACGATATTGCAAAATCCATATCGTGGCTCAACTCAATACTTGTATTCACGTTAATACCGGTATACCGCCCACGCCTAGATCAATATTTAATTGTTCTAAGGTTATTAAAAGAATAATTACCGTCGGTCCACAAGTCGACAATGTAATATCAATCCAAATACGTACATCTTCGATAACGTTAAGTTGAGGCGCTTCCCACTGCTCCGCAATGAATCATTGGATGAATCGTACGCTGCTTTTTAACCAATTAGCGTTTAGGAGCGGAGCCTCTTGTTCAAGAAGCGTGACTTCCAGACTGATTCTACCATTGTGTGACCGTCCTCAGTTTAACAACAATAAGTATAACTATAACAACAGTCGATTAATAACACTTGACCTGATGTTTCTCCTCTCAGTTCCTGCAGACGTCTGAGCACGCTCTGTTCTCCTGCTCGGTGGTGGACATCTTCACTCAGCTCAACCAAAGCTTTGAGATTATCAAGAAGCTGGACTGTCCTGATCCGGCGGTCGTTGGCCTGTATAACCAGCGCTTCGCCAAGGTGGGACTCCTCCAGCCTCTCCTGGAAGAGCCTCTATGTTTCTAAAACTCTTCTTGCTTCTCAGACCATCACTAAGGTGCTGCTGCAGTATTGTGGCATTCTGACCAAGAGCTTCGCTTCCTATTGCGAGAAGGAGAAGATCGTAAGTGGCACTGGAGTGTGTAACACTAGTTGTGTTGCAGTGGGTTGATGTGGTGTCTCCTTGTGGCCTTCAGCCATGCGTGCTGATGAACAACGTCCAGCAGATGCGTGTGATGCTGGAGAAGATGTTCCAGTCAATGGGGGCCAAACAGGTAATAATTCTCATTGTGTCTGTCTTGCAGTGTGTGTGTGTGTGTGTGTGTGTGTGTGTGTGTGTGTGTGTGTGTATGTATGTGTGTGCGCGCTCTAACCTTCTGTGTTTGCTTGTGTGTAGTACACGGTGGAGGAAGAGCGGGTAGGTGAAGTCACGTGGTCTTGTGACGAGGTTATCACTGACCCGCTCTTACTCCGCAATCTCTCTTCTTTTGCTCTCAGCTGGAGAATGAGGATGAACTAGAGGAGGAGGAGGAAGAGGTGTGTCAGATGATGAAGTTAGAAAGATTGGATTTGGAAATGTCTGGTTAATCAACAAAACGTCAAAAGAGCTAGTGATCCGTTATACTTAGAGTTTGAGTTTGTGTGTGTTTTTGTGTTAGTGTGTGGGTGTGGGTGTACGTGTTTGTGTTCTGTAGTAAGAAGTTGTGATGTGATACTGACCGTGTGTTTAAGAAGGTATGTATTAAGTGATACGTATACTGTTGATGAGATTCATGGCCGTGTTTGTGTGTGTGTGAGTGTGAATAAGTGAGTGACTGGATGGACGCATGTAAGAGGGAGTGTTTGAGTGAGTGAGGGAGTGTATGTGAGTAAGTGAGTGAGTGAGTGGATGAATGAATGAGTGAGTGAGTGAGTAAGTGTGTATGATTGAACAATGATTGAATGATTGAACAAATGCTAGACCGGAAGTCTGAGTGAGTGAATATGAATGGGTGTGTATGTAAGTGAGTCAGTGAATGGATGGATGAATGAATGAATGATTGAACGAACGAGTGAGCGAGTGAATGTGTGAGTGAGTATGAATGGGTGTGTATGTGTGTGAGTGAATGATGAATTAATGAATGATTAAACGAACAAATGTATGAATGAATCTCTGAGTGAATGTGTGAGTGAAAAGAGTTAGTGTTTGTTTGTGTTTGTTTTCAGTAACACTTAGTTCAATATTAATGATGTCCGTGTGTGTTTGTAGAGTGAAGTAGTTGGTCGAGTTTGGCTTTTGTAGTAATTGGTTTTACTGACCAACACACTGCGGGCGTGTGTGTGTGTGTGTTCTGCTCTTCAGGCCGTCATTGATGATGAAGGCTCTGAGGTCGGTAATCTCACTTTACAACAACCAGTGTCATTTTCAGAAAACCTTCCTTTTCTTTTATATTTATTTATTGAATTCATGTTTTATTTCCCACCATCAGTCGGACGAGTCTGACACGAAGGTGAGAGACACGTTGACTTGGTTTCTGAGGTCCAGGCATCTAAGTTTGTCTGTCGGTGACATCTTTGTCTGTCTCTTGTCTTTCTGCTTCCTGTCTTGTTCGTGATCAGTCCGCCCTGTCGGATTCAGAGGGATCGCAGGTACATCTCATCTTCACCATCACATGACTTTAAGTATGAATCGTGATGTTGATAGATGATCAGGTTGACCAACGTAAAATGCAGTACAGTGTCTGAGTTCCTTTAGTTAGCGTAGTTAGACCCGACACAACACCCGGAGAGCAACAGCGCCACACAGGACAGAAGGAGAACTGCAGTATAAATATAGTCACGTCACTCTCAGTGTTTAGCGCTGAGGAGGAGAGCTAGCGCGCTATTTGTGCACATGCCACATTAGACAATCAATAACAAACCCTGAACAAAATACCCAAAATTACGAAACGCAAGCTTTGAAAGAAAACGTGGAATTTGCTGGCGAAAAATTTAAAAGCGAAACAAAAACACTTTTTTTTTTAAATTTACGTTTGATATTTATGTTTTGACACCAATCTGATTCCATACAGAAGCGTCTCTCTCGCTCTCTCTCTCTCGCTCTTTCTCTTCATCTCTGTCTCTCTCTCTTTCTCTCTCCCTCGCTCTTTCTCTCTCTCTCTCTCCCTCTATTTCTCTCTCTATCTATTTCTCCCTCTCTCTCTTTCTTTCTCTGTCTCTCTCTTTCTCTTCATCTCTGTCTCTCTCTCTTTCTCTCTCCCTCGCTCTTTCTCTCTCTCTCTCCCTCTATTTCTCTCTCTATCTATTTCTCCCTCTCTCTTTCTTTCTCTGTCTCTCTCTTTCTCTCTCTGTCTCTCCCTCCCTCTCTTTCTGCCTCTCTCTTCCTCTTTTTCTCTCTCCCTTTCTCTCTTTCTCTATCGTTCTCTCTCTCTCTCTCTCTATCTTTCTCTCTTTCTTTGTCTCTCTCTCTCTCTCTCCCTCTCTCCTCATAAAGACAAACTCCTCTTTCCATTGTTGATGAACAGTGTGATACAACTCGTCTTTCAACCATTTTCTTCACCATAAAAAGGTTTCAGCATTTAGCTGTCCGACTTTTTTTTAAAAAGGGGAATTTCACTTCCCGACGTCACAACGACGTTAAGCATTATCCAATAAAAATGTGGTGTTCAGACACAGCCATCAGAAGAGCCACATGCGGCTCGCGTGCCACAGGTTCCCGACCTCAGACAGGTCAGCCGGTCATGATCAGGCCAGACAGCAGTTTATCTGCTCACTTTCTGACTCCGGATTCACAAGGTTTGGTAATGTTGAGGTGCCGTTTTTTTGTTTGTAGATGGACAACAGAGAGAAGGAGAAAAAGGTGCGTTGAGAATTAATGTTGTAGAGGTGTGTTAACCCTGAGAGATGTTCACACTGTGCTGGTGACGAGCTCCTGGAAACACACACACACACACACACACACACACACACACACACCCTTGTGTCTGTAGATGATGAGAATCTAGTGGATCATGTGACTGTGCAGTAATGATCGTCAACCTGAAGATACCATATCGTACTTGTTAGCAGTGTTGGGTGTTACTACACAACATGTCATTAGGTAAATATTAATTTATTATAGAATGTAACAAAAGATTCCAAAAGCTAAATGGCTCAACTTTGTAAGACTTTGTGTTTTACTGGTATGTATAAAATATTTATTATTTAAGAATAATAGGTATTTTCATAGGTTAGTTTCTGAGACTTTTCAGACACTGTGATCTGTGAAAAAAGTACCGTATTTACTCGACTATAAGTCGAGGATTTTTCCTTAAAATTTCGGGCTGAAAGTGGGGGGCTCGACTTATACGCGCGGTCTAACAAAACAGAAAATATTTTACTCAGAACAGTGCGCAGATATTTCACCCTTTCTCACAAAAATAAACAGCAGAGACACAAGCGCTGTAATTANAGAGGAAAACTAGAGAGAGAGAGAGAGGGACAGAGGAAAAAGACCAAGAGACAGAAATAGAGAGAGAGAAAAGATGGCAAAAAAAGAGAGATAGAAAGAGAAAAAGACAAAGATGGAGAGGAAAAAAAGAGAGAGAGAGAAAAAGACAAAGATAGAGAGGAAAAAAAGAGAGAGAGAGAGTATGAAAAGTTTCTGCTTCGTAAGACACGCACACACACACACACACGGAAAATCTTCCACGTCAAATAGGTTCGCAAAATGTTGAGGGTAATGTGAAACGTGTAATTAACCTGTAATTACTGTACGTGTGTGATTATTTGCACTTGTTGTGTTGTACGATGTTTAAAGCTGTTGGACACTTGACACCTTTTTAATACAGATTTCACTTTTGTTTCTTTCTTTGCTGCGTTTGCAGTCACGACAGTTTCTCTGTTAAGTCGGAGTTCAAACCTGCAATGTGTTTTTCGTCTGTTTTACTTTAATTGTTGTTTTTGTATGCGCTTGTAAATAAACATGTAACTGTTACAGTTAAATACTGTAGTTTAAACAGTGTAGAATGAAGTGTAAAACACGTCCGTAATCACCCTCGTTTCGACTNTTCCTTTACCACCAAGGATGTGTGAATAGTTTTATTATTTCTATTGGATTAAAGAGCATCTGAACAGGTGTTCCATCATTTTTTCCCAGTGCCGCTTTAGTATCCCAATGGGTCCCAAATATCCACAGTTGACTTTATATGAAACCCAAAATTGGGTTTCTACTCATTTCTATTTTTTCACTTTGCTCTCATTTCTTTCCCCCGACTTATAAGGGGGTATAAACAAAATACCACAATCTCACAGCTGTGAGTGGGGGGGTCGACTTATAAGGGATACAGTATTTCAAATACAAAATTGTAAAGTAACTAGTAATTAGTAGTGAATTGAATGAAAAGTAACTTACCCAACACTGATCGTTAGTGAACCAGAATGACCAGAACCTTCATCTTCCTCTGTGTGTGTGTGTGTGTTACGCTCTTCTTCTGGGGACACACTTCACAAATGTGTGTGTTCCGCTCTCACTAGTGTTCTTCTTTTCCACAGTGTGTTTCTCACAAGGAAAAGGTGTGTGTTCTTCTCAGTCGCTAGATCTTTAGCTGTTCCATTCTCCTGTAGTGGACTAGGGGTTATTTAATGGTTGCACTGCATCACACATTCAGAGCAATTTAATATAAGTGTAGAAGAGTTTAATGTTACAAACTGATCTGGAGTTTGTGTGAATACATCTTTTAAAGCTTTCATGTGTGTGTGTTTGTGTGTTATGCATCAGGGGGAAAAGAAGGACCATGAGAAAGAGGTGTGTGCAAACACTGGTTTCACTGTGGATCATTGTGAAATAGGCGGTAATTGTGTTTCTCTGTCTGAAGGATGAGATCAGGAGCGCGACTGTGTGTGATGGAGCCCAGGTAATACACTGATCCATCAGACAGTGTGTGTCAGTGTGAGTGAGTGTGTGTGATTGTGTGTGTGTGTGTGTGTGTGTGTGTGTGTGTGTGTGTGTGTGTGTGTGTGTGTGTCTGAGTGTGTGTCTGAGTGAGTGTCTTTCAAAGTGTATGTGTGTGCGCGCTCAAGTGTGTGTGTGAGTGTGAGAGCTCAGATGTGTTTTTGAGAGTGTGTGTATGATGTTTTTAAAAGATGACAGAACAAGGTCTCATTATTGTCAGTAGTGAGTGTGTGTCAGAATGTGAGCGAAGGAGCTGCGTTTGTGTGTGTGCATGTTCTCTGGGGCTTTTACAGCCTTTTTTATGCCTTGGTTTAAGCTGCGATCGGTTTCCAGCGGCTTGAAGTGATTTGAATCGCTGCTGCTGCGTGACAATTATCATGTGCTTGTTCTAATTCAAATTTTTTTCTGGCTTCTGCATTGGTTTCTTCTGTGTGCTTGTGTGTATGACACAGAAAACCGCATCAGTCGACCCCAAAAAGGTGTGACGTTCTTCTTGTACTGGGTAGAGCGACCTGTAGAGTGTGACATTCTTTTTGTACTGGGTAGAGAGACCTGTAGAGTGTGAAGTTCTTCTTGTACTGGGTAGAAAGACTGTAGGATGTGACGTTCTTCATCTACTGGGTATAGAGACCTGTAGAGTGTGACATTCTTCTTGCACTGGGTAGAGAGACCTATAGAGTGTAATGTTCTTCTTGTACTGGTTAGAGACCTGTAGAGTGTGACGTTCTTCATCTACTGTGTAGAGAGACCTGAAGAGTGTGATGTTTTTCTTGTACTGGTTAGAGACCTGTAGAGTGTGACGTTCATCTACTGTGTAGAGAGACCTGTGGAGTGTGATGTTCTTCTTGTACTGGTTAGAGAGACCTGTAGCGTGTGATGTTCTTGTACTGGGTAGAGAGACCTGTAGAGAAACCTTGTTTTTCCTCGTGGTTCTTGCAGTGTTTCTGTGTTAAGTCGTGAACTTTCCCTCTTCCTGCCTTTGGTTCAGAAGTGTCCTACAGCTCAGAATGAAGGTTCTGCAGGAGCTGGGATTGACGTTCTGCTCTGGTGTTTGTCTTCAGCTTGACACAGAAGCAGTAGAAGTTCTCAACGACCTGCAGACCAAACTGAACTCGGTTCTGGATAACATGAGCGCAGTGTTTGCCAAGAGGTGAGTTTCTCGCTCTCTCATCTGATCACTTACCCTTTCCTCTGCCTCACTAACTCTGACCTTCTATGTCCTGCTCACTCTCTGCTTCTTTGTCTCACTAACTCTGTCCTCTGTTTCGATCACTCTCTCTTTCTCTGTCTCACTCACTCTCTCGTTCTTTGTTTTGCTCACTTTCTTCTTCTCTGTCTCAGTCACTCTCTCCTCTGTCTCATTCACTCTCCTTCTATTTCTTGCTCACTCTCTTTCATTCTTGTTTTACTCTCTTCGTGTCTCTTTTTTGTCTCAGTCTTTCCCTCGCACTCTTACTCTATCCCTCTCTTTAAATTTCTTTCTTTGTTTCTTAATCTCTGTCTCATTTACACACTCTCGCTACTCCATTTCTTTTCTCACTTACTTTACTTCTCACTTTCCCCTCTCTAAATCTAGCTGTCTCTCTCATGCTTTCTGCCATTCTTTTTCCATGTCTCAGTCTCTGTTTTTAACTCTCTCGCTCCCCCTCTTGCTCACTTTTCTCTCTCTTTCTCACTATCATTTACTTTTTCCCTCTTTTTAAACTTCTCTCTTGTCTCTCTCACTCTGTCGCTCTCTTTCTGTTCCACTTACTCCCACTCTTTCTCTCTCCCTATCTCTACCTAAGTTCTTCTCATTTTCCCTTCTCTCCTCACTGATCTGTTTCTTCCTCTCTCTCAGTTTCCAGGGGCGTATGGGCGTGTGCATGCGTCAGGTGGCGGAGCTGCTGTATCAGATGCGTGGAGCTCTGAACCAGAACACTCGTAACTCGGCCGAAGCAGACGCCGACGTCGTGCTGCGGCCGCTGATGGAGTTTCTCGACACACAGTCAGTTCCCATCACCTCGCACACCTTTGAATTCACACCACAGGATCCATCCTTAATAAACTCCCGGTGGTCCCAGAGCTTCATCTGAAACCACAGCATCACATGCAGAAGTTGTGTTTTTATGCTTTTTATCAGATAGTCATAGTCATTTAATTGAATTGCATTAAGTCGAAAAAGCCGTTAATTGTCCCACAGCCGGGAAATTGCATGTTCAAATTTATTTATATTGCGCTTTTCTTAGTTCGAGACCAACGCAAAGTGGCGTTGAAAAAAATAGCGAAAAAAATAGTCTTTAAAAACTAAATTGTCTATCATTAATCTATGTTCAAAAACTGTTGTTCAGACTATGACCAGAAGAGCATGCTATATGGCGACAGAGGCTAGGAAAACAAAACCTCTCTGGCGGGGTGAGAGGAAAAAACCTAGGGAGAACCCGACTCTGTCACAACAGCAATAATAATAATATGTATATAAAAACATCTATGTAAAGAGTAAATGAGCAAATAAACATGCATTCATTAATATAAACATATATAACACAGCACACACTAGAAAAAAATAAACATGACCATAAAACACAGCACACAATATGATTATCAAACTATAAATATTATCAAACTATAAATAGCGCTGCACATGATAACTACAGTTCAAGTCACTAATTTAAATTGTGGAGTCTAATCGCAGCTGGTTGGAAAGATTCAAATTCAGTTTCGGTGCCTGAAAAATCAATACAGTGTTGTTATTATTATTATTATTGTGTTGCAGCCTCAGCATGTTCGCGGACACCTGTGAGAAGAGCGTCCTGAAGCGCGTGCTGAAGGAGCTGTGGAGGAACGTGCTGATCTGCATGGAGAAAGCCATTGTGCTGCCCCAGAGCAGCGACAGCATCGTGAGGAACCTCTCGCCTCCGCTCTCACTGGCCGTCTGAGATGTTTGAGACTGTGTGTTTTCCAGGGAGCTCAGCTTCTGACCGCCGCTAAGGAACTGTCCAAGCTCAAGGTAGGGAGCAGATGAGCCGACCTCGTCTCTCAGCGCGTCTGAACGCGGCCTTGTGTGTTTTCAGGGATCGGTGGAGCCGAAGAACTTATCTCCGAGGCAATGTGTGATCCTGGAGGCGGCGCTGGAATCGGTCAAGGTGTCTCCTGCCGTGCCGCAGCACGTTCTTCATCTGCTTTGCATTCAAACTGTCAAGCTGAGAGAACGCTTGCCTGCTGAGTGTGTGTGTGTGTGTGTGTGTGTGTGTGGGTGGACCGCGCTCGACATCGTTTTTGTTATTATTATTATTATTATTAATTCGAGACGTCAGATTGTTTCTCCACTAATCCCTCACCGCTGTCTCCGGAGCAGATGTTCTTCCACGCCAGCGGCAACGGTTTGAAGAAGGTCTATCTGGAGAAGAGCCCAGAGCTCTCGTCCCTGCGCTACGCTCTGTCTCTCTACTCTCTGACCACCGATGCCCTGATCAAGATGTTTGTGACCACACAACATGCTCAGGGTGAGATGCACACGTCTATAGTGTCACACACACTCCATTTAATACACATGCTATTAGAATCACAATCAGAATGGGGTTTTTTTTTTCAACCCTAGTGCTACCTTAACTCCTAAATTACACAACACACTAGAGCTGCACGATTCTGGATAAAATTGCTTAGAATAAATATCACAATACTGTCTGGATATTTTATTATTTTAGATATTTAACCTTAAAAATCAGGTTGTCAAACAGCAATATAACAAAACATATTACTCTTTGGTCTTTGCTTTAAATTGAAATAAATGGAATGATAAATAAAATGTCATGTAAAAGTAATGTTGTAAACAAAAAAATAAATCACCGTTAAACGTAATAAGAATAAACATTCCAAGGTACAGTATTATGTACAGTTGAGGACAAAATGATTAGTTCTGTTTGAACGCACTTTTGAAATACTTATCAAACAATGGTTATTTTGTAGGCGGGGCTAATAATTTAAACTCAACTGTAGAATTTTGCTGTTTGCTATGTGGTTTGCTGAGTGTCGTCTTCTGGTTTAAAACCGCAGTAAACACAGACACACACTTCAGATTAAAATCCTTTTTCAGGTAGTAAAATGTCAGTGTTTATAGCAGACTTACTTAACCTTTGTGATTCTCCTTGTTTATTATCACGTGCATTTATATCATAGTGGGGTCCCACTGTTGACTAACATACTAGTCAGTCCCCCTTCACTCTAACTTTAACCTAATCCGCCCTCTCATCTTGACCTTCAAACAGACATTCTAAGCGGAAAAAACTAGTAAATGAGTCCCCACTTTGACTTACAGTAAATGCCTGTACACACACTAGCACAATCACACACACGTTTAGTGAATTGTTGTACATCTTACTGACTAATTTTTATGTATTTTGTGATGTTTGTGTGTCAGTGCAAAATGGAATGGGTGTCAGAATTACACAGAAAGAGAACATTCGGCCCGACCGAGGTGAACAAACCTTTTCTCTGTCTTTCTCCTTTTTGTTTGTCTTCATCTTACTTTGTCTTTTTTTCCATACATTTTGTGATACTGTGGTGACTGTACATAATTCACCCAGGTAATAATCTGTGTTACATTGCCAAAGGCAATTCTGTTTGTTTTCCCGTTGGGAGTTAAGTTCTGACGTCATAGTGACATATAACGCGCGTGCCGGAAGTGAAGATTATTGTTGGAAGTGTTGAATAAACGACACACGCGTTCGTGTGCTCAAACCAGGATATTGTTTTTATCCTTATCTTTCGCACCATCCACAATACTCTCTTTCTCTTTATAAATAAAAAAACATTGTGCCGTAAAAAGAACGAAAATGGATTGTTGCCTTGTGGCTTAAAAAAATATAAAGAGTAAATACCTATAGTCTTATTTATTAACAGCCTCTTCAATCTCGTGAAGAATATTTATCAACTGTGAAATGTCAAAATGTGAATATTTATGAACACTTCTGAAATGGTTGTTTAACATGGAGCCGGAGATGTTTGACCCTGATCATGTGTTGCTGATGTTGCCAGGCTCGGGAATCGAGCATCCCATCGGTGAGGCTGTGATTCAGCTAGATGTGTCGCCCCCTGCTGGAAACACCGGGCAGAAGCTCAATCTCAGAGGTGAAAGGCCGAAAGTTGGAGCGCGGGAAGCCGTTCTAACATCAGGTCTAAACACGCCTTTCCCTCTAGTGATCGGCGTCAACGACATGAAGTGGCAGACGTCGGGGATGTTTCGTCCGTTTGTGGAGGTCAGCTTGGTCGGCCCACAGCTCGCCGACAAGAAACGCCGCTTCACTACCAAGTCTAAGAACAACAGCTGGTCGGCAAAGTACAATGAGACCTTTCAGTTGTGAGTAAACTCTAACCTGATTAAAAAGTGCTCAGTGGTACTATTACACCAATACAGTTGATTACTATCATTTGGGACAGCCACAAACTGATAGATGACTCACGTCTAGCAAATTGGCTCAATATCACAAATAAAAAAACATTAGCCAAATAATAAACGTAAAAAAATAAAGTAATAAAAACACTTACCTGTGTCGTAACTAAATACGTGCTCCTACACCGCATATGCAACCGGATTTAAAATATATTCATAATAAAAATACTTGAATAACAGAAAAAACACTATCGACACAGCGACACTTATGGCTAAATAACACTGATATAATTGAGAATAAATAAAATGTAATAACATGGGGAACGCGCTATGTCTGGAACCTACAGGAAACCCGGAATATATATGGACATAGCAAGTGGACTCACAGCACCCCCTACTGGAGATATGCTTAACTACTTTAATTTACTACGAAATTATATCTGATTGTTTCTACTTTTTTATTTATTATCCAAACGACTTATTATCGTAAAACGACATCATTGTGAAGTATGTGGTCGAGTTACAAGTTAGGTTTGGTAAAAGAAGTATCGTATTTACGTGAATATAAGCACCAAAAAACTTGTGCTTATATCGCCGATTTCAAATATGTGCCCCCATTGTTGTGTATTTCTAGTCAGGAACAATCACAAATAAACGGGAACACGTAGTCTTATGCGTATATAATGTTAAACAATGGTCCGTAGGCATACAGTATAGTACGTGCTACAGTATAGGCTTTTATTGGCTCAATAACAGAAATAAAGAAACATTAGACACGCTGCGACACTTAACAGAGACTAAATAACACTGGAAGAAGTCAGATTAAACTATATACAATACAATAATTTGCTAAACTTTACTTAGTTTAGCGCAACCGGCTACAAACAAGTCCAATGTGTCATCGCAGAAAGTCGAAAGTCGAAGAGAGAGTCGAAACAGTGGAAAATGAAGAACATGGGCAAGGAGTAAAAAAAAGGAACCGACACAATCAAAACGCTGGGTCACTGCACATTGTATAATAATCCTTCCTCTTCACACGGTGTCAGATAAACTGAGAGCTCTGGGCATGTGCGGAGTCTGACTGGAGAGCAAATGATCTTGGAAAATGAAGTCCTGACCACTAGAATCGACTTTTTGTTATCTATTAAATAAAACAATATCAACATGATACGAGTCACAAGTTTTTAAGAGAATATTAATGTAATTGAACCAGAAGTGTTAATGAATGAAAAATCATACTTTCTTTTTCTTTTCTTTTTTTATATTTTGTGCCTGAAAAATCAGAGGGGGTGCTTATATTCATAAGTACTAGCCAGAAATGTTAGGTTTCTGAGAATTTCGATGTTCGATAATCAATAACGATTTTTAATAAAAAAAAAAATGATATCAACAAACCAGCTTATATTCAAAATGTGCTTCTATTTGTCCTATTTTTTATTTTTATTAGATTTTTTTTCTCCATCAGAACAGCTGCAGATATGTGTGTATTTGACCAGCAGTGTGTGTGTGTGCAGCTGGCTTCCTCACGCCGTGAGTCTGGACGTCTATGAGCTGCATCTGACGGTGAAGGACTACTGCTTCGGCCGTTCGGACCGCGTGGTGGGGATCGCCGTGCTGCAGCTCCGCGACGTGGCCGAGCGTAAGAGCTGCGTGTGCTGGTGTCCGCTAGGCCCTCACATCTACTCGGACCAGACCGGCACCACGGCGTTACGGATCCTCTCTCAACGCTCTGCAGACGAGCTCGCCAAAGAGTTCGTCAAGCTGAAGTCCGAGACCCGGCCCGTGGAGGAAGGAAGATGAAGACAGACACCATCACCTGTCTCCTCAAGCCTTATTCTAGTGTTTGTGTGCCAGAGTCCTTCAGACCAGGAGTGGAGGTTTGCTCCAACGGACCAATCAGGGAGCTTCTCGTCATGTAGTTAATTTGGTCAAATCTGTTAGTTAGAAAGACTTGTTTCTGCCAGTAAATGTGGTTGTAGTTGTGTCAATGGCTAAAACAGGAGACAAAAGGAAACGTCCAGCAGAACTTTTGAAATGGAAGCGTGGGGGACTCACAGAATAGACTTATATTGCAGGTGTGTGATTATGTTGCCGCACGACCTTTTGATCCAATCAGAACTGACTCTTTGCACACATGAACTGTCTCACTTGAAGGATTTCACACTTTGCCAAATCTGCTTTACTCTTCTAAACTGGATTTTAGGATGAATGCTCTTGTGTTCACACTAAGTTCCCTGAAAATAAATTGGTTTTGTATATAGTTCTTTTTTTTTTTTTTTTTTAAAAGATGGTCAGTAGCCGAAATGCAGCGCCACCACACACACCAATCACAACAACATCATTCACTTCACACATCATTCACTACACACATCATTCACCACACACATCATTCACTATACACATCATTCACTACCAGGGGTGTAAAGAGTACCGGACAACCATACTTGAGTAAAAGTACAGATACTTACTGTAAAAATTACTCCAATCCAAGTAACAAGTCACCAATTTCAAAAAGACTTGAGTCAAAGTAGCAAAGTATCCAATTTTAAAAGAACTTAAGTATTAAGAAGTATTTTATTCGTGCTCAATATAAGCCCCAAAAAAAAGAAATGTGAAAACAAACTATCGTTTTCTAATACAGAAACAGAAATTAACCTCAATGTTTGAAAAATGGTAGAACAAAGTAGACAAAAAGTCGGTCTCAATCACTTAAATTTGCAAGTAGATATAAAATAAAATTCTGATTAGTAAATTATATATTATATATATATTATATAAAGTTATATATTATATAATAACATTTGTAAAACACATTTTGTGGTTTCTCTGCATTACAATTATACAGAGATGCAGTGCACTTAAACTACGTATAAATTCAATGAAAATCACATCACAAGCTCACAGCTAAATGTACTTTATGCAGAATGTATAATTTAAGTGACTCATTTATTCACGTTGCACACAAAAAATTAGGCGAAATTATAGTCATGTCACAGTGATTTTTGGCATGTTAATATTTGTTACATGCTTACAAACACTACTGTATAGTCACAGAAGATCTGAAAAGTTTAACTTGACAAAATATCACTTTAAAATTAAATTACCGCAATGTGTTTCACCAAATTTGATGAATTTTTAAAAGCGCTTTTTTTTGTTGTCCGTGGTAAACAAAGCTGACACTGCATCTTGTAAGGGACGTTAATTCAAATAAGGCTATGGATGATTGTCCAGCTCTTGATGTGCTGGCGTTTGCTTTGTCACTGGTTATACACCAAGAATATGTACATTTACGCCCCTAATTCGCGCTCTTGTGGTTTCTAATTCACAAATAGCGTCCATTACCTTCAGCAGCCTAAAGATGGCTATTTTCGCCTCGTCCGCCCAAGAAATTAATTGCGGTATAATTCGATTCTGGCTTTTCGTGCTAAATGAAAATGTAACGAGTAACGAGAAGTGTTCGTTCAAATGTATTGGAGTGAAAAGTACTGCTACTCAATCAGAAATGCAGTGGAGTAGAGAGTAAAAGTTGCTTATATTTTTGATACTCAGTGCAAGTACGAAGTAGTCAAAAACATACTTGAGTAAAGTAACCAAGTACATTTACTCAAGTACCTTACACTCCTGTTCACTAAACACATCATTCACCACACACCATTCACCACACACACACATCATTCACTACACACATCATTTACCATACAGATCATTCACTACACACATCAATCATTACACACAACATTCGCAACACATTAATCACAATTTGTTGAGATCTAAAAAGTGTTTCAGTGTTATGGCATTATAATGTAGTAATGTGATGTTATTAAGCAGCTGCAGTCACATCATACTGACTGTGTGTGCGTGCGTGCGTGCGTG
>SOMO01000017.1:1259334-1280319 GCA_028128575.1 Paedocypris carbunculus | reverse complement strand
GAGAGAGAGAGTAACAGCAAGAGAGAGCTGTATTGAGTTAAAGTTCAGCAGGATTTTGGGTAGAGGATGAAGAAACTTCATGAAAAACAAACTTCAGAGAATAAATTGAGAGAGAGACAGACAACGAGAGAACGAGAGTGTGAGTTTTCCGCCCTTTCTTCTTGTTTATATTGTGTGTGTGTCTGTGTGTTTAGGCTGCATATCTTCCATTAGCTGAAGCCGAGAGGAAGGGGAAGGCGGAGTCAGCCGATGAAGAGGTGGAGACTCTGTGGTGGCCCTGACGGCAGGAAGCCGTTTTTTACCAGACCCTCACAGCACAGCAGACTGAAGGTAAGACCCAAGAAGCTCCTTTTAGCTGACATCATTCTTCCTCAACGCGTGTTGACGCTCAGACTAGCACAAAGGCTTTTTTTCAGTGTGAGAGGAACTTCTGCGTGCAAGCTTTCATCAGCAGGGTGAAGGCCAAGTTCTCTGAGTTGGATCATGATAGTCGATGGTCTCTTCAGACTTTGCTCCTGTCTGCAATTGGAGGCTTGAGTGAAACTTTTGGTGCTGAGACTACTTGACTGAAGATGATGGAGAGATCTGGAGTGGAATTTACAGTAGATCTGACACACTTGAGAAACAATGGCCTTTGCCGGTGTGTGTGTGTGGGTGTGTGTGTGTGTGTGTGTGTGTGTGTGATGATGGTCCGAGTTATTGTGATGAATGAATAATTCAGAGGTCATTAAGGGGGACATGCTGTCGTCTGGTAAGCAGAGAAGCTCTAAACTCTCGATTATTAATGTCTGTTTTCTGTTTAGTTGGGATTTTTCGCTCTGCTGCCTGTTTTGTGTCTTTCCGACCGGATCAAGTGGCTTTTAAATTGGCGGCAAACAAATTCACTAAAGTGAAAGCAATTCCACCATGGGAAGTTGGTCAAGAAATGGCTGAAGGAAAAAGATGTGACTTTGTTCCTTAAAATCTAGTGTTGTGCAAACCAAAATGTGTTTTTCTGAGCAGATTGAAATGTCTCGGCAATCGAACACATGACCTTTAGTGTTGAGAAGTTGAGTGAAGCTGAGAAGAAGTTGAGAGAAGATTTGAGAAAGGATCTTCTCACGCTGGTCTGGTGGAAAGCCGGAAGCTTCCATCTGCTCCTTGTTAAGAAACCACCGCGTCGTGACGCGTCAGAAGAATCTTACTCCTGCGAGTCCCGACCTGTTTCAGCACGAGACCGTCGGATCTACTGATGACACATCTTGACTTAAAGATACCTGCTCATTCCACACTTGAATTCCCTCCATCCATTTATTCATTTCACGAATTCCTGAAAATAGTCATAAATTCCATAAATGAGACTAGAATTTGTGATTTCCATTCTTCTTCTCGAGAAGCACTAGGTTTTATTGTCAGGAATTTATAAATATTTTTTGTGATTTTCATTCTTATTTTTTCAATTTCCATTCTTCTTCTTGAGAAGCACTTGGTCTTTTTTTCAGGAATATGTGAATATTTTCAATAATTCGTGATTTTCATTCTTCTTGAGAAGCACTAGGTCTTATTTTCAGGAATGTATGAATATTTTTAGGAATTCGTGATTTTCATTCTTATTTTTTCAATTTTCATTCTTCTTCTCGAGAAGCACTAGGTCTTATTTTCAGGCATTTGTGAACATTTTCAGGAATTCGGTGTGTGTTATTTTAGGAGCTCAGTGTGTGTGTGTGTGTGTGTGTGTGTGTGTGTGGGACAGTGAGCAGATCCTGTCAGGGACACGCCGCTGATAACCGTCTCACTGCCTTCACGTATGAGGAAGGTGGAGGACCACGTCGCTTTCGCACACAATGGAGCTTCTGTGAGAGTAACTGGTACTAACAATAACCTGGTATTGTGAGTTACAGGCGGAGAGGAAGAGTAGTGATGAAGGACACAGGCTCCAGTCCCTCCTGCTCTTCTACAGTCTTTAAAAGAAGACAAAAGTCTGCTCAATCCTTTCCATTTCTTCTGTTTGCCCTTCTCTGTGTTTTTTTTCTCTTCGTTTTTCCCAACCTTTTTGCTTTTGCATACTGCATTTGTAATACAATTTTGCTTTTGATCTCTCTGTCGCTCTCTCTCTCTCTCTCTCTCTCTCTCTCTCTCTCTCTCTCTCTCTCTCTCTCTCTCTCTCTCTCTCTCTCCATCATTTCTCTTAGTGTCTCTATCTCTATAATTTTCTTTTGATTTGTATTCGGCAATATATTTCCATTCATATTCTTTATATTTATTTATTATGTTTATATCATTGTGGCTGCTGCAAAATGTATATGTCTCATTGTTGGGACAATTAAAGGTTTACTTCTTCTCTCGTCTTTCTTTCATTTCCTGTCTCTCCTTTTCTTGCACCTTTTCCGTCTTTCTTCCTCTGTCTCTCACTCTCTCTCGTTTTCTGTCTCTTTTTCTCTCTCTGTTTTTTGAGACGTTTATTTTCCCATGCAATTGCAAATACATAAAAGAAAAAGTTGCATATGCGGTTTACTTTTATCTGTGTATACTTTTTTCATGTCTTGGTCTTTGTTTGTGTGTGTGTGTGTGTGTGTGTGTGTGTGTGAGAGAGAGAGAGAGAGAGAGAGAGAGTGGTGGTTTGTGAGTGTTTCCTTCAGTGGTCCAGAATTGTGATGAACATTTCTCATGGGTTTAAGTGGAGCGTTTATTACCATTCTCGTTTTTAATGACAACAGATTTCCAGTGGAGGAAAGTGAGGAATAGTGGCCTTATAAAACACACGTGCACTTCTATATTTAGCTCTTGTGCTGAAGTCATTCTCCTCCGTGTCCAGACAACAAGCTGCTGTTTCCTGGGCGTGTGTGTGTGCTACATAATTCTCTTTTTTCCTTCACAGAGATGGTGACGTGTCCGTAAAAAGGAAGACGGGAATGTCGTTCTTTGGCTTGGACTGGATGAGAAAGAAAGAGAGAGGTAGAATACTTTATATAGTGTGTGTGTGTGTGTATATATATATATTATCTGTATATTGTATATTATCAGTACCAGGAACAACACTGAGCGTTGAGAAAACTGATAACGTGTGTGTGTGTGTGTGTGTGTGTGTATAGAGGTGGAGAGGAAAATCAGGGCGAACGACAGGGAATACAATCTGTCTTTCAGATATGCTGTGAGTTTCTACACACTCCACATCATTTGTGACGAGAATGACTTAATCTTCTTTTCACTTGTGCTTCTTTTCTGGTGGACATGAATCTTCTCTTTCTCCAGACCAACGCCATCAAGACCTCCAAGTACAACCCCTTCACCTTCCTTCCTCTCAACCTGTTTGAGCAGTTCCAGAGGATCGCCAACGCATACTTCCTGTTCCTGCTCATCCTACAGGTTCCTCTAGACGCCACTCTACGATGGCTTCAATCTCAACATTGCTGTGCTCTTTGTAACCCTTAGCATATGCGTGATTATGTACTTAAGATACAGAGATGTATTTCTAATGCATTAATGCGTTAATCACAGAAGCAGTTTTTTTCACTTTCGGTTTGGTGACATTCAATGAATAGACCCAGAGAGCAGTGCTAGTGTCACCCAGTTGTGGTTCATCAGGATCAGAAGCTCAGAGTGATTGCTTTCTCCAGCTGCTATTTAAGCGCAAAGTGTTTAAGGACAGACACTTGCTTGTCCCATCGACCTAGTGTCTGTCCACAGTGTTTTGAATGTCGACTTGTTAAAAACAGCGCTGTCAAAAGTAGTCACTTTTGCTACTTCGTTAGAAGTATAGATATTAGAGTTAAAAAGTGAAAGTTTTCTGTGAAAGTAAAAGTAAAATGCCCAATATTCTACTAAAGTAAAAGTAGCGTTACTAATACTGATAAAACTACTTTTAAATATAAAAGTAAAAGTAATGCGGCAAACTATAT
Source organism: Paedocypris carbunculus (assembly GCA_028128575.1). Lineage (NCBI taxonomy): Eukaryota > Metazoa > Chordata > Actinopteri > Cypriniformes > Paedocypris > Paedocypris carbunculus. The sequence continues at coordinate 1,276,441 of SOMO01000017.1, read as the reverse complement.
TGTTCTATTAAATTGTTGTAATTACATTGAAAATTAATGCATTTTATTACAAAGCATCTGTGCAATCTGCGTGGCCTCAAGACACTATATCACACAGGCTTCTCAGAGGTTGATAAACCTGTAAAAACTTGTAACAAAATAGATTCTTTTCAAATACATGTTATAAAATAATGACCTAAATATGAACTCTTATGTTCGAAAATCTAGCTTCAACATTACATTATCTCCTTTATATAAGATTTTTATAAGATAAATCATATCTCTCAAAGTCTCACAAAGATACTAACTGAAATGTTTTTCAGTGTTCACGTGAGCTTTGAGATCTCGGGACAGTTAAAACTGTGAAAAGCGCCTTACTTGAACTTGAGCATTTTCGCGCACGTTTTACTCGCATTTTAGCCGACAAAACGCGACGCGCAAGCGTGATGGACCACGCGCAAACCAATAGGTTGTCGGAATGATACTTGTTTATACGTCTCATCCAACCACAATCATTTATCGGCGTGATTTGTCCGGATGTTTTTTTTATATCGATGAAAATAAAACTAACCTATAACGCGGCTGGTTTTGAAAAAGTAACTAATAGAAAGTACCGATTTTTGCTTACAAAAATAAGAAGTAGAAGTAGAAAGTAAGCGGAAAAATAAATACTCTAGAAAAGTAAAAGTAACCCAAATTTCTCCTTTAGTTAGGTAACGAAGTAGTATTACTTCGTTACTTGACACCTCTGGTTAAAACTGAGACTCAGTTTCAAATGCAGTTTCAAATGCAAATAACTTGCTTGTCAGCTCTGTTTAACAAGCCACCACTTTAGATTCATAGGGATTAGATAAAGACAATACTGTATTTACTTTGACTTATATTTAAAAACAGACATTCTAAGCTTTATGTAATTTCTTCATGTACATTCTAAGACATGTGATTCATGTTAGAGTGATAAGTATTTATTAAGTTAGTTTGTTTTCAGCTAACAAAAAAAAGGCAAAACGTGCTTCAGGTTTTAGTATTATTATTATTTTTTTTTTTTACAAAAACCACTATGTCACAGTGTAACGTAAAAAATGAGTACTTTCANAAACCAAAACAGGAAGTGACTGAAGTTCAGGGTGAAATTCAAAATAACAGCTCAGAAAATGTTCAAAATAAAAGTATCTCCACTGGTGTGAGTCACCGCCAACGTAGATCATGACAATAACTATGTATATCACTACAACACAACCATTATTATCAATGCCTCAGCTATTTATGATCGAATATGACTTAAGCTTAAAGTCTGTACAGATACAATAGACACAAAAACTATTTTTGCCGATTTGAAGTTGCACGCCTAAATTTACATGCGACTTTGTACACTGTGGTAAGGTCTGTGCTTCATAGTCATAGCCAGTATCTTCACACAAACAAAGGAATAAAGTGCATCAATCTTTTTTACATTTTCACACATGCGCTTTGAAACAGTTGTAACTGTTGAAAACAAAGCAAAATAATAACAGATGTGTACGATCAAATTGAACATAAAATTGACATTTCTAATTGAGCACTGATCACATCCAAATCACATCAAATAGTATATCGCACTTTTACCAATTTAGAATCATGCATGAACGAACATTTTAGTCTAATGCAGATGTACATTTACATTGATTTGCACACTTCTCAGTCCCAGGTTCCACTCACACGTTTAGTACTGTAATGTTTCCTCCTCAAAAAGAAAAGCACTTAATGATGTCAGCAGACGGTAGTTGATTACTAGTGGCGTCAGAAATGTTAATGTCACACTGATACCCGCTCAGTGGAAGGTCTCATCTCCATATTGACATCGTTTAATATCACAAACTCTTCTGACTGTTCTGCCGTCCCATCTAAACCAATGTCATCCAGGTCATTCGTCTCCTTCGTTCTGTGAATATAAATACTGTAGATATTAACACTCCTGCACCTCTTTTACTACATGGACACTACGGCAAAACATCATATTGGGTTTTTTCAAGCTTCCTCTAATTGCAAATNACATCGTTTAATATCACAAACTCTTCTGACTGTTCTGCCGTCCCATCTAAACCAATGTCATCCAGGTCATTCGTCTCCTTCGTTCTGTGGATATAAATACTGTAGATATTAACACTCCTGCACCTCTTTTACTACATGGACACTACGGCAAAACATATTAGGTTTTTTCAAGCTTCCTCTGTCACGCCCACACTCCAAAAGGGGAAACCCCGGAGGCGGAGTGTGGGTGACAGGGAAACACAAACACAGATGACGATCAAACACTGGGTTTAATGGCGGATTCACACACTAGGAAACACCAAACAATACTGACACGAGGAGACAAGGAGATAATTCTTGGGAATATACTCAGGACTTCGAGGAGACTTGAGTTCACGCGCTGACTGGAACAGTCCTCGGGAACGTGGGTACTTGGAAACTACTGGATCACTAGGAAACAGGTAGGACACGGAGGGTCTGGGAGATCACGCAGGGATGTGGTGACGACAACAGATAATGTCCAAACTGAGGGACGGGACTTTATACTGCTCGGGGNTATGACAAAGACAAAGAGCAGTGAGCAAGCACACATGCGACAGTGGCCAGGTAAAAAATCCTCATATATCTGAGAAAACCCACACGTCATCCACGTCTAATCGCAGCACTAAGAAGAAAGACTCTGATGAGAAGAAGCAAGACTCGGACAAGAGAAAATGAGCTCTTGCTGCTCTGTGTCAGACTTTATGGAATATACAATAACAAACAGTTCTTTCTCTGGTCTTTTCTGTCCAAGGTCTTTTAAGTTTTGTTAACAAAAAAAACATATCCTCAGTCCTCCATCGTCCCCTTGTGTTTCTCTTCAGAATCGCCACCGAAGTGACAGGCAGGTGAACAATCGTAAAGTGACCGTTCTGATTAATGGAAAGTGAGTCTCATAGCCATTTACTACTGGTTCCCCGTCTCAGTCAGTTGAGAATGTGTGTCATTGTGTTGGTGTGTGTGTTGATTAATGTGTGTAGTGAATGATGTGTGTAGTGAAGGATGTGTCTAGTGAATGATGTGTCTAGTGAATGACGTGTGTGGTGAATGATGTGTATAGTGAATGGTGTGTGTGGTGAATGACGCGTGTGGTGAATGATGTGTGTAGTGAATGATGTGTGTGTGTGAATGACGTGTGTGTGAATGACATTTATGGTGAATGACGTGTGTGGTGAATGATGTGTGTGTGTGAATGATGTGTGTGGTGAGTGATGGTGTGGTGAATGACGTGTGTAGTGAATGATGTGTGTGATGAATGGCATGTGTGTGAATGTGTGTGTCGTAAATGATGTGTGTGTGAATGATGTGTGGTGAATGACGTGTGTGGTGAATGACGTGTGTTTGGTGAATGACGTGTGTAGTGAATGATGTGTGTGGTGAATGATGTGTGTGGGGAATGATGTTTGTGGTGATCGATGTGTTTGGTGAATGACGTGTGTGTGAATGATGTGTGTGTGAATGACGTGTGTAGTGAATGGTGTGTGTAGTGAATGATGTGTGTGGTGAATGACGTGTGTGGTGAATAATGTGTTTGGTGAATGTGTGTCATTAATTATGTTGTCATGAAAGTTGATGTTAACATAAACAAGTTTGCACAATGCTAACTGGCTTTTTACAATCTGTCTGGTGTTTAATCCTTCACACTATAGGTTGGTTAGTGAGAAATGGATGAACGTGCAAGTCGGTGACATCATCAAGCTGGAGAACAATCAGTTTGTCACGGTAATTTATCACCAATTTAACACAGAAGTGAAATTTAATCCGTGATTGTGTGTGTGTGTGTGTGTGTGTGTGTGTGTGTGTTTCTTGAAGGCGGATCTGCTTCTGCTTTCCAGCAGTGAACCTCTCAACCTCGTCTACATTGAGACAGCAGAGCTGGACGGGTACGACCATCGACCACTGCAGGCGCTTTATAGCCATCTACATGACTAATCTTTTAATAATCCAATAATTGATGCTTTCACTGAGAAAAGCTTTTCAAAACGTGACAAACTGAATACAAAGACCAGTCGATCTTGCTGTGTGTGTTGTGCCTTAGTGTGACAGGCGAGTGCTGGGCATGGAAAATCTCTAAAAATAGATGAGAATAATAGAATACCATCGTTTTTGTTTGCTGCTTTCTGATTGACCGTGAAGCCACTTAACTTGATGCCTGTGTGTCCTCCACACAGAGAAACCAACCTGAAGGTGAAACAGGCCTTGACAGTCACTGGAGACATGGGGGACAGTTCCCAGGCTTTGGCGGCATTTGATGGTGAGAAGCAGTGGTGTAAAGTATTGAGTAAATGGACTTTGTTACTTTACTTAAGTGCTTTGGATACTTTTTCCTTGTACTGAGTATCAAAAATATAAGCAACTTTTACTCCACTTGACATGACATGAATTAGCAGTTGCCCTTTTTTGCAAATTTGTGTTTGACTGAGACCTACTTTTTGTTGTTGTTGTTTTTTAATCTATTTTGTTCTACATAAAGAACAACTTTTACTCTCTACTTGACTACGTTTTTGATTGAGGATCAGTACTCTTTACTCTGCTACATTTGAATGGACACTTATTGTTACTCGTTACATTGTAATTGTGCGCGACAAGTCGGCATCTTTTTCTACCACGGTTAATATCTTGTGCGGACGAGGTGATATCGCCATCTGCAGGATCCTGAAGATACTGTACGCTGATCAACTCAATCACGTGAACTAGCGTTGCATTATTTTGCACATTTCAGTTTGACCGAGTTTGAACCATTTTTTTCTGCCATTTTGAAACACTGACGTTTCATTTGGAAATAAAGCCTCATAGATAAAGAGTTTTGTCACGCTTCTCATGGCTGTGGACCAGGCAGACGACGATGGTTGCAAAATCATGTATTTAGTAAAGAAAAAAAATATATACATATTACATAATACATATTTTAACACATAATATCTTTTAACTGACTGACTCTTTTTTCTCCTAATTTTTGAACACAGATAAATAATGGACATTTTTCTTGTACTTTTTTTTCCCCCCTAATTTGCATTGCGACTTTGTGTTGGTCTGGTCTGGAACTAAGAAAATTGCTATAAAAATGAACTTGAATGACATGAACAACTCAAATGAAATGAACAACTTTGTTGTTGTTCACATTTCTTGGTGTTTTTGAGCCTAAATTCAATGCAAGTAAAACACTTAAGTTCTTTGGATTTACTCAAGTCTTCTTGGAATTGGTGACTTGTAATGGAGTAATTTTTACAGTAAAGTATTCGTACTTTTACTCATGTACTTATGCACATGTTCCTCTGTGGTTTCTGTAGGACTGGTGTGCTGTGAGCCTCCTAACAACCATCTGGATCGCTTCACCGGAGCCCTGATCTACAGAACACAGAAGTACTCACTAGATAGTGAGCGTGTGCTCCTCAGGGGCTGCACACTACGCAACACAGACTGGTGTTACGGCCTGGTGTTGTTTGCTGGTAAGCTCCACACACACACACACACACACACACACACACACACACACACACTCACACGCGATCTGGTCTGTGGTGGTTCTTTCAGGACCTGAGACGAAGCTGATGCAGAACTGTGGGAGAAGCACCTTCAAGAGGACCAGCATCGACCGACTCATGAATGTTCTCGTTCTCTTTGTGAGTTGGAATATTTTAACCCTTAAATTGACCCCCGTCTTCAAAGTTTAAATCTATTTAAAAAATACTGTAAGATTTAAAAAAAATTTCACTTTCTTAATTTCACTTTGAAACTTTTCCTGCTTGACTTATTTGGTGTAAATATCATGTATAAAATATAGTGTTTCAGTTGACAGACATGACACCACACTACATGTTTATATTACAAAGATACTGTTCGGATCAAATTGACCGGTGTTAAAAGTTTAAAAATAATTTAATAATAATAATATTTTTAATATAATTAATAATAAAAAAAAAAAAAAGTATTGTTTCACTTTGAAACTTCTCCTGCGTGTTTTAGTTAGTGTAATTGACCTATAAACAAAAAATGGTCCGTTTACATATTTGTAACGACCGCTATATGTTTCTGTTACAAAGATAACACACCACAGTTTCATACACACACGCACACACACAGTGTTGTGGAACCTTTTGGTTTCTGACACTTATATTCATAATATAATTTTGTGCGATTTGAGACCGTTAACTGTGAAAAGCGCCTTACAAATGCTCAGAACTTGAACTTCAGAACTTAATAAAAGGACTGGGTCAAATTTTCCTGAACAGAAGGGTTAAGCATCTTATTTATTTAGTACCTTGTGGACTATTCTTACACATCTCGCAAACATCATGCTACTGTTGATTTTTAAGATCTTTGCTCTTCTGGCGCTGATGTGTTCTGTTCTGGCTGTGGGGAACGGGATCTGGTCGGCGTTTAACGTTGTACTTCCACAAGAAGAGAACATAGTGTTCTCGGCCTTCCTCACCTTCTGGTCCTACATCATCATCCTCAATACCGTGGTGCCCATCTCACTTTACGTCAGGTGAAATACTTTTTTTTTCAAGCGATAGCCCCACCCTTCACGCTTCCAAGTGTGTTCGGATGGGTTAAATGCAGAGAACAAATTTCCCCACTGAGGGGTTAATAGTTTCAATTATTATTATCATAAGTATTATCATTACAGTAAAAGGTGCAACATTTTATGATGTGAATTACATTATAACTAGATCACTAGAGGGCGACTTGACACTGAGCACACAATGACCCGCTGAGAATAATTCAAATGTTTTGAACTAAAAACATCTTTTTGAGACAATAGTTAAACTCAAACTTTATTGTGCACGAGGAGATGAGTATGGCCTTTTTTGGTATGTGTGTGTGCTGTGTGTTTATTCTCATGTTTTGTGTGTGTGTGTGTGTGTGTTCGTCAACACTGTGGTATCTTGCAGTATGGAGGTGATTCGATTAGGAAACAGTTACTACATCAACTGGGACCGAAACATGTATCATGCCAGGACGGACACGCCAGCCGAGGCTCGGACCACCACACTAAACGAAGAGCTTGGCCAAATCAAGTACATCTTCTCTGACAAGACTGGAACCCTCACGCAGAACATCATGACCTTCAACAGATGCTCCATCAACGGCAAATCCTACGGTCGGCAGTCCCACAGTCACTGGATCTAAGTAGTGCCAGGAGTCTGTCTGATGTTCTGATGTTCTGCAGGAGATGTGGTGGACAGCCTGAGTGGACAGAGACTGGAGATCACCGAGGTCAGCAGCTGAGACAAGGACCTAGACCGAAGAAGATCTGCTGTTTAACCCCGAGTCTGTGACAGGAAACCGCCACCGTGGATTTCTCCTTCAACCGCCTAGCTGACCCGAAGTTCCTGTTTTACGACCGCAGCCTGGTGGAGGCTGTGACCCACGGCGACCCGGAGGTTCAGGCCTTCTTCAGGTCGCTCGCTCTGTGTCACACGGTCATGGCGGAGGAGAAGAAGGAGGGTGGGTGAATGTTCAGATCTGGTCCGTCAGAGCTTTATGTGATATGGTTCTTCTCCTCAGGAGAGCTGGTGTACCAAGCTCAGTCTCCAGATGAGGGCGCTCTAGTCACAGCCGCACGGAATTTTGGCTTCGTGTTTCGATCCCGAAGCCCTGAAACGGTGACCATAGAAGAGATGGGTGTCCAGACGAGCTACGAGCTGAAGGCTGTGCTGGACTTCAACAACGTGCGGAAGAGGATGTCTGTGATCGGTGTGTGATGTTCACGCGAACCTCACTGCGTATCTGCCAGTCTATACTCTACTCCTCTAAATCAAATCTAATTTTATTTCTCACATACATGTACACATGTGGTAGGACATGTAGTGAAATGCTTTTACAATCGCCAAGCTTTTAAAAAGGATGGGGCAGATAAAGTAAAATACAGTCAGAGGGGAGTAGTGCAAATAAAAATGTAAGTAGTGTAAAAAAAATGTAAGAAAAAAAAAATAATATATTAAAATACAAAACAAAATAAAAATGGAAAAAGAGAGCTGAGCCAAAAAGCAAAGCTGTGGATTTACCAGTCGATCTACATTCCTACCCTCAACTAAATTCAAATATCAAATTAAAATGTTTTTGTCACTTACGCATTATTTTGCAACAACGTGCATCCGACGTATAAACGTAGTGCGGGGGGGTACAATAGAAATACAATAAAAAGATATAAGAGGTAAAAAACGATAAAATACAATAAAAATAGAGATAAAATATAAATTAATCTAATACAAAATATAAAAATGTAATAAGAGGATACAAAATACAAGATAAGAAAGGCTAGGTAAAATAAAAAAAGGAACAGTAAAATAAAAGATAAAGGATAAAGATATGCAAGTAAAAAGTAAAAATATGCAAGATAAACTATTAATAAAATATAAAAGATGAAAAATACAATAAGGAGAGAAAGATACAAAAAACAGAAAGTGATCTAGGTAAGTTGTTGAAGTGCTTAATGTTTAAAGGGTTTAAACCTGTGGCTTTCACATGACATGAGTCAAATATGCACATGATGTTAACTGAAAAATAATATTATCATGTTGGTGTGGTTATCTTCATTAAAACTGGCTGAGCAGAGGTTTTTGTGTGTGTGCGTGCGTGCATACATGATATGCATGATATAAGTAATGGGAGGATGTTTATAGTATGTGTGCCCATGTGTATGATGTGGCTCTTTGCAGTAACACAAAAAACAAATTGGTTCTTAGTCTCTGACTAGTTGGCCACCCCTGCTATAGAGTATAGAAACTATACTCTTTACTCTGCTGAATGTACTCTATAGCTACAATTGCCATATTTGATATTACTACAGGGCACATAACTATACTGTACACTATACTGTACTTTACTAAATGTACTCTATAACTACAATTGACAAACATGTTCTTTTACTACAGAGTATAGAACTATACTCTATACTACTAAATATACTCTACTTGTAAGAAACAAATGCTGTGTGTAAGTGGCTCTTGTGAGATGAAGTGTGTGTATGTGTGTGTCGATACATTTCTACTACTAGTGTGTCGAGACAGAAAAAGCTAATCAGGAATCACGTGAGCAAACCTTCTGTCGATTCCTTTTGGTGTTGTAACAGAATTCAAATCTTCTTCACAGAGAATCTAAACTATTGAGTGTTTGAGTCCGACACTTCAGAGGAACCAGTGTTACAACACTGTCATGACCATCATTTTCACTCATGATCTTTCAGTGCGTGATCCAGACGGCCGGCTGACCCTGTACTGTAAAGGAGCTGACACCATTCTGTACGAGCGACTTCATGCGTCATGCAGGAAGCTGATGGACGTCACCACTGAGCATCTGAACGTGAGTGTGCGTGAGGACACCGGACGCTTCTCCAGGTGCTGAGCTCAAGATGCTCTGCAGGAGTTTGCTGGAGAAGGGCTGCGGACGCTGGTTCTGGCCCGAAAGGAGCTGAAGGAGGAGTATTTCTCAGAGTGGAAACAGCGCCACCATGAAGCTAGTGTGACCCTAGAAGACCGAGAAGAAAAGCTGGACATGGTTTACGAAGAGATTGAGAAAGACATGATGGTATCTGTTGCTTGTGTTTTTAATGAATGTATGGACGGATGGAGGAATGGCTGAATGAATTAATTATTGGACCGAAGGATGGATGAATGGATAGACAGATGGATGGATGTATTGATGAACAGAAGGATGGATGAATGGCTGGATTATTGGACAGAAAGTATGGATGAATGGATGGATTGACAGATGGATGGATGAATTAATGGACAGATGGATCGATGGATGGACAGATGAATGGATGGATGAATGGCTGGATTGATAATAATAATAATAATAATAATAATAATGAGTATTTGTAGGGCGCTTTTCACAGTTTTAACTGTCTCAAAGCGCACAAAACGCTTTGATGAACAGAAGGATGGAATAATGGACAGAAGAATGAATGGATGAATAGACGGACGGTCGGATGCGTTTTAGCTTCTGAAGATTTTTTGTGTTACTTTTTAAATGTGACAAAAATAATGAACATAAATGAATGTTTTATCTTTATTAAAAAGTGGAGGGAAGGGATGAAGTGGTAGTGCAAACATTAAGTAGTAGAATATAAAAAAAATGCAATACAAAAGAAAATACATTACAATATGCTGTACAATTAAATGCGATACAAACACACAAATGTATATACAGACAACTGTTTAATTATATAGCGCTTTTCTTGGTTCCAGACCAACGCAAAGTCGCTATGCAAATTAGGGAAAAAATTCCCTGTCTTAAAAGGAAAATTTACATTGTTTATCTGTGTTCAAAAATAAGGAAAAAAGAGTCAGTTAAAAAAAGAAAAAGAAAAACAGTAGTGCTGTCAAACGGTAAATTTTTTTTAAACCTGACCAAATTAAACGCGATTAATTGTAATTAAAAGACTGAAGCTTGTAATATTGGATATTGAGGTTTAATTGTTACGATCCTTGTTGGAATGTTAATGATCCGAATGTTGTCTGTTTATCTAATCGGTATGAATCTAAAGCTTCGGCTTTTTAAACAAAGTTAGTTGCAGTTGAAAAGGAACTGTGTATGTGTTTCAGTGTCACTTAGCACCTAAGTGCCAACACCTGAACTCAATCACTGTGAGCTGCTGATCTTAATGAGCCGCTCCTGGAGACAGCGCACAGCTCTCTTGGTTCTAATCATTGCTCGTTGCCAACCCGAAAGTAAAAAAAAATGTAATTGTGGTTTGCAAAAAGTTGACGCAATTAAGCACTTAAAATTAATCACGTGTGTTAACGCGTTAACTTTGACAGCACTAAAAAATATACAAACAAATAGTGTACTAGAGATATACAGTGTAGTGATTTGTGTGGTCTCTGGGTTGTTGGTCAGTTTGTTTATTGACTCATGTAAAGACATTGGTTGTGTTGTTTTCTGCTCAGTAAGTGGTGAAGCATTGTTTTGTGCAGTTGATTGGGGCTACGGCCATTGAGGACAAACTTCAGGATGGAGTCGCCCAGACCATCGAGAAACTTAGCAAAGCTGAAATAAAGATCTGGGTCCTGACGGGCGACAAACAAGGTGCTTCACTCTTCTCCACGTGCTTTCATTCATCTGTTCCTCACCAGTCAATCGTCATCAATCGTCTCCTCACCAGTATTTCACTGTTTACTGACTTTACTGACTGTTCATGTTACATGTTTGGCATACAATTGTTCTTAAACTGCTGTTAACTTTTACACAGTTGATATAAAATATTTTACTATAGTATTTGGTTCAGAATCCTTTTTTTCTAGATTTTCCTCCTTTAAAATTAGGTGCGTCTTATATGCCGTAGCGTCTTATATGGTGAAAAATACGGTATGTTTTTTGCTACTTTGTAAAATATAAGCAACTTTTACTTTTTACTCAACTGCGTTTCTGGTTGAGTAGCTGTAAAAATGACTCTATTACAAGTAACAAGTCACCAATTTCAAAAAGAATTGGGTCAAAGTAGAAAAGTATCCAATTTTAAAAGAACTTAAGTATTATACTTGCACTGGATATAGGCAAAAAAGGAAATGTGAAAACAAACTCTCTTCATTAGGTTTTGTTTTCTCCCACATGTCTTCTAAACATGTCATTAGTTAAACACCTGGTAAACATTCACGCCTCTAATTCACATTCACGTGATTTCTAATACATAAACAGCATCCAGCATCTTCAGCATCGCGCAGATGGCGATATCGCCTTGTCCGCCCAAGATATTAACCGCGGTAGAAATAAATACAAACTTGTCGCGCACATTCACAATGTACGTAACAAGTAACGGTAAGTATCCATTCAAATGTAGTGGAGTGAAAAGTACAGATACTCAAACTGAAATTCAGTGGATTAGAGAGTAAAAGCTTTTAAAGCTTATATATTTGATACTCAGTGCAATTACAAAGTAGCCATAAACATACTTAAGTAAAGTAACGAGTAGTATACACCTCTGGTTTGGATTTTTGTTCATCGCAGTAAATGAGCCAAACACATTGATTTTCAGGTTGAAAAAAAATTGTTTCATTTTTCTTTTGACAAAAACGATCCCGAACACCACACACGGGTTAAACTCATCTGTTGATTGGTCGGTTTCGTTGTCTGTCTCAGAGACGGCGGAGAACATTGGTTATTCCTGCAGTCTGCTGAAGGAGGAGATGGAGCAGGTCTTTATAGTGGCAGGTCGTTCCCCTGAAGAGGTGAAGCAGGAGCTCAGGTACTGGCACGATCAGCTCAACACACACCCAGAAACTGACCGCCATTGTTCTTAAGGCACGCTCGTCTGAAGATGTCTCCCAATACTGAAGAAGAGAAATATCTCATCCTGGGGAACCCTGGTGACATGGTTCAGGAAGAGCATGTGAGGGGAGAATATGGACTGGTGATAAACGGACACAGTCTGGTGAGAAAAGTCAAGCTCTTCATTTGTGGAGGTTGGGTTGGTTGTTTAATTTAACCAACAAAGCCTGTTAAAAGTACCGGGTTAGTCCTGGAATTTCGTGGGTGGGCGGACGGTCGCCAACAGAAACAGTTTGCGCAGTTGACATTTTCATGCTCACTTACTCAGTAGTGCTCACTCTTTAGTGTCCATTCAGTAGTTGTCAGCCAGCAATGTTCTCTCAGCAATCATCACTGGGTAGAGTTCAATTACTAGTACTCATTTAAACTGTCACAAAGCACCTGAAACCTGAACATTATTACTACGGTTGTTCCAGACTTATTCATTCTGAACTGAGCAAACCAGACAATGCAGGGGAACAAAATTGCTAAATAATAATTTGTATTAATTTGAATAGTTTGTGCAGCAGCTCAGTCAGTAGAGCTGGAGATGGAAACACAAGATCATGGGTTTGATTCTCTGGGAAAACTACAATTCTTTACTAATCTTGACACATTTTACATGACATGTTAGTTGCTTTGACATAATTGACAGTATAAAGTAAAAAACAAAAACAATAAATAGATGCGTAAAAAAAAATAGGGCCCAAGACACAAAATGTTTAACACTGGGTGCCACTGAGCTTGGCTACGTGTTTATTAAGTCTTCATCACAAGGTCAAATGATGGGTAAAAGAGAGAACGCAAGAAAGAGAAAAAACACCAAGGTATTGAGCAAAATTGAAAGAAAAAGGCAGCGAATCGCACTTGTTTTATGTTTTTCCTCAGTTCTGCTGCACGTTGCACTAAACCTACCTTAAACAAATTAAATGTTATCAATTTCAGTAGTGTTTACTCAATAGTGTACTCTGTAGTGCTCCGTCTTAGTGTTTGCTTAGTTGTGCTCAAAAAATGTTCACCCGTTATTGTTCACGTAGTAGTTCTCACTCGGTTGTGCTTCTTTGGTGTAGTTAGTTTGTTCTCTCAGTAGTTTCCACTCAGTAGTGTTTCCTCTCTAGTGGTTACCTCACTCAGTAGTGCTCATTCACGCTAGTTCATTCGACAGCTCTCACTCAATAAAGTTCACTAAGTAGTGTTCATTTAGTTTATCTCATTCAGTGGAGTTCCCTCAGCCTTTTTCTTTCAGTAGTTCACTTAGTAGTGTTCACTCAGTTGTGCTCTTTTGGTTGAGTTTACTGAGAATTGTTCTCTACAGTGTAAGTAATTCTCACTCAGTAGTGTTCACTTACTCCTGATTGAAGTGTTTACTCTGTAGTGGTCACTCATTATCATTCTTCAGTAGTCATTACTAACATTACTAAACTTAAATTTACTCTGTAGTTTGCTCTGCTCACAGAGTCATACACAAGTATGTATTACATAACAACATAAAACCCACATAAAAAAGGGCAGTAGCTCCTGAACTTTACAGCAGCGATCTACAGTTATTCTTAACCATTGGGTCGCGGCCCATTGTTGGGCCCTGAGCACCACCTAGTGGGTTGCAAGAAAAATGTCAGTTCTGTGACTTTGGGCCGCAAGGGCCACAGAACCACGGTGCAGCTCCCCACCACTAGGTGACACTGAGGTGTTAACACGCTCCAATAAGCAGCAGCAGTCAGTAGTTGCAGCCTTTTGACTGAAGACGGAAACGTTCTTAAAACGACCAAATGAAAATTAAACGACCTCTATACATTTATATTAATGGCAAAAATACCAAACGTAAGTTTCTATGAAATGCTTCGCATTTTCGTTTTGGAATTTTTAAGTTCAAATTCATTTATATAGCGCTTTTCTTAGTCCGAGACCAACACAAAAACGACATGTGAAAAAGTCTTTAAAAAGAAAAATGTCCATTCTTTATATGAGTTCAAAAAATGTGGGGAAAAAAAAGAGTCCAATGGGATAAATATGTCCATTGCTGTTCAGACTATGGGCTATGACCAGAAGAGCAAACTAGATCGCGAAAGTGGCTAGGAAAACAAAAACTCTCTGACGGGGTGAGAGAAAAAAACCTAGGGAGAACCCGACTCTCTGGTGCCAGTCTCCTCTGGCATGCTAACATTACAAAGTCATTGGTGAAGATGAAGACGGACGATTATGTCCTGCGGGGCGTGAAGTGTGGCGACTCTTTCCCTCATGATGATGCAGTGGCTCATGATAGAAAATGGTTCGAAACAACGTCGTCACCGTCCTGGTGAAATGACACTCAATTGTCTCCACCGGCAGGGACATGTTTTTTCCGGCAGGTATGTGGTACGTGGCGTTGTCTCCTCCGGGGGTAAGCGGCGTCCTCCCCTCTGGCGGGTATGCGGCATTGTCTTTGGCGGTTAAGTGGCGTCTTTTTAGCTTGCAATCATTACATTAAAATGCAGGGAAAAAATCTGAAATGACACAGAAATGAAAAAAGGTTTCCAAAGAAAATGTGAATATTACAAGCGAAAAAAAAACAAAAAACAAAACAAAATGTGAAGCACTTCATAGAAAATTACGTTTGATATTTTCGCCACTAATCTGAAGTCCAGTGTGTTACGTGTGAGCGGAGCTTTGAACATTAAGGCGACATCTAGAAACCAAACATCCAAAACTCGTTGGAAAGCCGTGGAGTAAATAAAATTGGCTTTGTGTGCATTAATATAAATTATGATTTCGATTGGCTGACATAATGTTTGTTTTAATGGGCCGCGGGATACTTTGATCTGGTAAATTTGGGCCCTGAGGTCAAAAGGGTTAAGAAGCCCTGGTCTACATCACTGGACAGCGTGTGTCTGCAGGCTTTTGCATTGGAAGGCCATATGGAGCTGGAGTTCCTGAGGGCCGCCTGCATGTGTAAGACGGTGATCTGCTGTAGAGTAACTCCTCTTCAGAAAGCTCAGGTCGTGGAGCTGGTCAAGAAACACAAGAGAGCTGTGACTCTGGCCATCGGAGACGGAGCCAATGACGTCAGCATGATCAGAGGCAAGTGAAGGGGACACAAAGAAGACACCAAGCTGACAGATGTGTGTGTGTGTGTGCAGCGGCTCACATTGGCGTGGGCATCAGTGGTCAGGAGGGGATGCAGGCCGTGCTGTCTAGCGACTTCTCCTTCGCTCAGTTCAGATTCCTGCAGCATCTCTTACTGGTCCACGGCCGCTGGTCTTACCTGCGCATGTGCAAGTTTCTGCGGTACTTCTTCTACAAGAACTTCACCTTCACGTTTGTGCACTTCTGGTATGGATTTTTCTGCGGTTTTTCTGCACAGGTACGTGACGTTGGCTTTTTTTTCCATGTTTTACTCTAAAATAACAAGCGTTAGTGAGGCTGAAGAGTAATGGAAGACATGGCTACTGTAGAGCGGGGCTACTTGGGCTTAGATACTTGCTCGATTAATTGAATATTTTATATATTAATATCATATTGATGAATGTATATTTTATTGCATTTTTTTGCCCTCAGTTCTTTAAATGTAAAAGTAAATAACTTGCACGCTTGCAAACAAAATACATAATTTTCAATATTTTCTTATTAAGTAATATTTTTTCATTTAGTATTAAATGAGCAGTAATATATTTTATTTAATATTAGGTAACAATGTTTCCACCGTAACTGAAACTCGCTCTGATGAAAAATGTGTCGTTTTTCTGCAGTGTTACACTCGACTTCATTTTGTGTATTGCCACCCTTCCTGAAGCCAAAATGTGTCCAAACTACAGAGTTGTTTTTTTGTTTAAGCTGCTCTTGTGTCTTAACACTCCATGCTCGACATGTTGGTAGAATAACATAATGTGACGGAGTGGGGTAACGTCACATGACTCCATGTGCGGTAGGTTTTAAGGGAATTTTTTAAGTAAATGAAATAATTAACCTGGGAAATTTTTACAGATTACAAGTTCTGAATGTCGATTACTTTTCGATTCATTTGCCTTATAAAGAACACATGTGTCATTAAAACTTCTTCAGCTTTGAAGAAGAATGGGTGATTGTAAAAGCCTTGTTTGAGAATCTAGAGCATTACATTTGTGGGTCAATCAAACGATCACAATTCATGTGAACTTTCACGTGAAACTCGACAGTCTATCCTTGTTCTTGGAAAATAAAGTGTGACTTTTCATGGTGTTGCTTCTTTCGAACTTAAACTTAGCAGACTCAACTCGTTCTGTGGATTTTCACAGCCATTATATTTACCGTAAACAGTTATTGACAACACATACCACATTGGCCTTACACATTCAAAAGCAACAAATTCAACGTCACAATTCTTTACAAACTCTTCACTTCTTGCGACTTCACCACACAAAACTCACCGGAAGCAGTCTGACGCAACCGTTAAATGTTCCTCAAAATGACGCAAAGAAAAGAAAGGTACCCACACCCCTTCTGCGATACCTGTTACACCAACGATTTAATGAAACAATATACAGTACACCTTCATAACAAAATAAATTATATATAATAGATGTGTTGGTATTCTTTCCTCATTGTTACTTTACATACGTATTTGCCATGCTTATATTGTGGACTTTTTATGGAATACTCTTGAACATGAAATCATATTGTTAAAATTATATTACGCCGTATATGCACTAAATTATATTACAGTATTCAAACAAGTGTTTATTTTGTGTTGAGTTTACATTTTTGTAACATTTTACATATTACGTTTTTTATTTTACACAAGTAAACACAAATATTGAAATTCAATATTGCAAGTTTCAGTTATGTATTTGTTTAATAATATTTCATTTAA
>SOMO01000017.1:1229109-1240026 GCA_028128575.1 Paedocypris carbunculus | reverse complement strand
TAAGTTTTGAAAATTTGAAAATAGGGGGTGCTTATTTTCGCGTAAATACGGTAACAGAAATGCAGGTAAATAATGAGAAATTAGATTTTTTTTATTGAGTCGTTTTCACTGGCCCCACGGGGCCAGCAGTTGGACCGGTCTGGTGGCCCGGTAGGTTTTAAAAGTACGTCCGGGCCACCGGGTCATTTATATTGTCCCCAGCTGTGTCTCTTTATGTGAGTAAAGTCTCGGCTGCATTTCCACGTGTTTGCCATTTTCTTTAGGGGAGGCGCTGTTGCTGCCCTATATAACTATAGAGTCTATACAAGTTTCTCCTGCATTCCCCCAAATCTCAGCACAACATAACAAAAGAGTAAATGAAATATCACTGAATATTGAATACTTCTCTTATTTTGTGCAGTGTGCCTATTGATTGGTTTTCATCGCGTTCTGTCATTTGTGAGAGTGATTTTCTAACCGTTCTTCCCGCAGATGTTTTGCTGCCGTGTGGACGTTGTCGCTTTCTTTAGCATCCCTTTCTCTCCAAAACGGCGGATCGGCATTGCTCACATGAGCTGAAGTCCAACTCACCACAGCGAGAAGAAGATGGACAGCCCGTCCAAACCTACGGGAGAGACCCTAATCGTCCATCACGTCCCTCTGGTCCACTGTCACGTTTCCAACGCACACCAGTTCAGTCTGCGGAAGAGGAACCGGAACCCCTTCAGCTGTCCGGAGAACCTGGGCCTAAGCCGGACCATGTCCCTGCCCGAGAGAGACATCCTCCAGAGGGAAGCGCTGGTCTACAGCAGCCTCATCCAGACCTCCAGCAGCAGCTCCAGCGAAGGGGATGGAGGGATGAAAGCGGGCAGAGGAAGTGTGGCCAGCGACACGTCGTCCACCTCCAGCAACTCTGAAGAGCAGCCTCACGCTCCGCTGGAGAAGACGCATGGCTCCAGACGCAACCCCTTTCTGATCGACCCTGATGAAGACGAGGAGGGTGATGACGATGATCTGCGCGGATATTTGGAAGACTCGTCCTTTCACTTGCACGGGGACTCTCCGCCCTACCTTCACCAAGTGGACTTCCCTGAGCCCTTTCTCCTGCACTGTGCTGACCGCAGCCTGCAGGGGGTGGCGGAGAGCAGGGATTCCTCCCAGCGCCTGCTGAGGTCGCACGGCCAGCATCGGCATGGGAGCAGCGGCTCCACCTTCTCCATGGACTGTGGCGAAGAGGAAGACGGCTGCCGAGGAAGCTCTCGCTCTGCGGCCCACTGCTCCTGCTGCTCCGACTCGTCCTGCAACAGCTCGGACGGCGTTCTGGTCAACTTCAGCACCATCTACAACAAGATGAACAACGTGGTGGCAGCCACGCCCCTGGTCCACATCAGCAGCTCGGCCTCATCGCCGTCGGGCAACGGAGCGTTCTACCTGGACTTACACTCCTCGCCGTCCCAATCCCTCACACGTGAGCTGGATGCCAACTGTAACTCCTACCAGCCGGAGAGCGAGGGCACGGCCGGTGACCTCTCCTCCTGTCTGGTGCCGGCCACGCAGAACTACTATAAGCTGGTGACCTGTGACCTTTCCTCTCAGTCCTCACCTAGTCCAGCGGGGTCGTCGGCCACAAGCTGCTCAGAGCAGAGCAAAGCAAGTCCCGCTCAGCCCACAGAGTACTTTCTGTTTCAGAAGATGCCGGAGAACGAAGACACAGATTTGGTAAGGGTGGGATTTGGAAGTAATATATAGACTTTAAAATAATTAATGGCTCTATATATTGATTTGTTTGGCCATCAGTTAATCTGTCGATTATTATTATTGTTATTTTATTTATTTATTTTTACTAATATTTACAGTATTAATATAAATTATATAAGATAATACGACAAATTTCTGGCTTCTCATCATTGTTACCTATTTTACCTAGAAGAGAAGCTGATTTTATACTTTTAATAAGAAAATATTGAAAAACAATAAATTTTTGTGTGCAAGCTATTAATTTGTACATTTAAAAAAAGAAGAACAACAGAGGGCAACATGAATATAAAAAAAGAATATTTCATCAATCGTAATCATGACAAAATGTTCAATTATTTGAAATTTACTATAGATGGTAGGCCAATTTGCCTATTAAATCTATTAGTACTATTTACTTTAAAAGCGTTACTCTATTAAAATACAACATGGATAGTCTAAAACAGGCATGGACAAACTATTTTAATCCGGCCCGCGGAGCTTGTAAAAAATTAAATCAAAATCATATATTTTTTTCAATGTTCCATTATGAAGGGTTTTTTTGCTTTATTTATGAACACATTTAAAAAAGCAGAACCATATACACAAATGTACGTTAATTAAATGTACTAGCATATTTATAACATTTATTTTTACACTGTCAGTCACAAAACAATAAAGGTTTGCTCATATACGTTTATGGGCGTGCAACTCCGGCCCTCCGATGTCCAACTCCCTCCACCCGGCACTTTCACTGAGATCAGTCGGAGGCCACGATATTCCAAAAGTTTTTTTCATTAGTTCAATTGCTCTCGCGTTTATTATTTCTGCACATTTCATTCATTGCATTAGTTTTCGCGCAGTCTGCTTTACTCGTTTCTCTTCACTGTAAAGCAGTTAAGTTTAGTAAAACAAATCAGATTACTGCCAAACATTTCAAGCGCAAACAAATGTATTTTAAAAAACGATACGGAAATTATTTACATTTTCGTTTTGCTTTTTAACTATTATTTTCCTTCGCAAGCTTCACATTATTGTTAGACAGCAGGTTAAAGGCGCCTTTTCGTTCCAAATCGGACTTATCTCGAATCTTCCCGCATGCGCTCTTGTAGCAGACAATTAATATTATTATACTTATACCCACCAAAATAATGGCAAAACTAGGCGTGTCATCTATCTGTCGAAAGTCAGTCAAACATATGAAGAATCTTTGTATTATTTTTTTTATTTTTGCAATGTTAAGTGCAATGAAATCTTGACGCTTTAGCGGTTATTTTTTTTAAATGTAAAGTTTAATAAAACATCACGTTTTAGCGGTTACTTTCTCTAAATAAAGTATATAAGCAAACTTATCACCGTCCTAGATATAGTCAAAATGCTTTATTATGAACCGGTTAAATAGTGAAGTGGCTCAGCGCATTATTGCTGGCACATAGAGTGCCGTAATAACATGATTAGAAGCGCAACAAAAATGTTTATCAATTATTTTGATATTTTATATTAAAAAAATTCAAATATCATAATGGGACCTTTCCTGCATGGTGAGTTAAAATGCTAAATCACTTAATTTGTATTTTAGTATTATATCTGTTTTTTTGTTTGTTTGTTTGTTTGTTTTTTATCTTGAATGCATTTTAAAATGCAAATAAAGACTATTTAAATTCAATTAAAATAGTTAAAAGTCAAAAATGTGGCGAGTCAAAAAGTTTGCCCACCCCTGGTCTAAAAGCTGAGTTAAATCAATTGAATTGTTGTCTGGTGGTTTTGTCCTCTGTGTCACTAGCGCCTTCTAGTGGAACACTCGGGTAATTCATATCTGCTATATGTGTATATAGTCATTTCGCTTGTGTTTTTATCCAAAGCGACTTACATTACAGACAGTATTAATTATAATTAGTGCTGTCAAACTATTAATTTAAATTTAAACTAGTTAATCGTACTTTCCTGACCAAATTAATTGTGATTAAATGACAAAAGTTTGGATTATTGTATAATGAGGTGTGAAATTAATGTAAACTCAACACTAAAAAAACTGCAATATAAACTGCAGTTTAAATACTGCAATATAATTTAGTTAGATTTTTGTTCAATTTGCTAAATATTTTCTTTATTTTGCTATTATATTTTAGTTTTTTAACCCTCCGAGGTCGATTCACTCTTTTCAAGAAAAAACACACACAAAAGTCAATTTTGGACTTAAATATACATCAATTAAAAGTTTGAAGTACCAATTTTTTTAACAACATTTAACAAGTCCGTTAAAGAACATTCAAAACACAGCTAGATCGATGAGACAAGCAAGTGTCTGTCCTTAAACACTTTGCACCTAATGCCGGGTTCAGACTGCACGATTTTAGCCCCGATTTTGAGTCGCCGACAGGTTTTGAGAAATCGCCGACAATCGCAGACAAATCGCTGCTCGCTCCCGCGAACGACAATCACACAGTGTGAATGATCAAAGACGCGATTTGGAGAATTGCCGACGAGTCGCCGACGCCCGAGAGATATTTGGCGTGCTAAATATCTGGAGCTGTCGGCGACTCACAATCACGCAGTGTGAAATGTGTTTTGACTGAAAATAACGTCGGCGATGAGCTACAGCCAATCAGTGAGCAGATTCGGGGTAGCGGGAAATTCGGGGAGGAGTTACGGAGATACAGACAATATGAACAAACGTGGTTTCGAGGCAGAAAATATCTTCTTCTCGGTCTTTTTGGACAGAAGATATTGAAATGAAATTAGTAGAAATATGGCAGGAGCACCCGTGTCTGTATGATGTTTCATCGATCGGGGCTGTACCACAACCGGGTGGAAAAAGAGAAAGCACAGCAAGCGTCTTTCGGGCTACCATGTTTAATAAATAATACTAAAATCTCCCGGTTTTTTTTTCGTGACATCGCGTTATTTCCCTCACTTCGCTGGGTTTGGTTGTGAGACGCAGTTTCCAGACCGGTCGGAGGTTGAAGTCATGCAGTGTGAAACCCTCTGTCTGCAGTGTGAACACAGCAGTGACCGATCGCTGGCCCAGAGAGTCATGCAATGTGAAATGATCTGTGACCCGACTACTGTGAAGATCGTGCAGTCTGAACCCGGCATTAATAGCAGCAGGTTAAAGCAATCACTCTGAGCTGCTGATCGTAATGAGGCGCACCTGGTGACACCAGCACGACTCTCTGGGTCTGATAATTGCATGTCACAAAACCCAACGTGAAATGCAAAAAACTGCAACTGTGAATAACGCAGTTAAAAATAATTTTGTTGAGCAGATGGACAACAGTGTAGCCGTGGATCAGAGTGGTTTCCACAGTCTGGAGGCGGACGTGTATGTCAACATCTCCGCCCGGCCGCGGTCCCGCAGCTACGACCGCCATCTGGATAAATCTCCATCTCCTCGTCTGGGATCCTTGGAGCGGATGCTGAGCTGCCCGGTCCGTCTCAGTGAGAAGGCCAGAACCAGCT
Source organism: Paedocypris carbunculus (assembly GCA_028128575.1). NCBI lineage: Eukaryota > Metazoa > Chordata > Actinopteri > Cypriniformes > Paedocypris > Paedocypris carbunculus. The sequence continues at coordinate 1,234,854 of SOMO01000017.1, read as the reverse complement.
CGCCACCCGCACCGCGAGTCGTGACGTCTTTTGCCGAAATGGCGAGGAATAAAAGGAGGAACGGAGGGTCGGAGGGCACGTCGTCTGGAGAGTTTTCGCCCGTCATGGAAGGCCTGGCACCGTGCCACAGCTGTGATCTGCCCTCTCCACACAGGCCGTGGGTTGTTCCGCTGCGGAAGCCACCAGGGGGAGCCACGGCGCAGGGTAAGAGATAAAGTGATCTGTGATTGGCTGATTGGTGCCACCTGAGGACCAGAGATGCTGTAAGAGATAAAGTGTTAAAAAAAAATTATTTTAAAGAGAAACTTAAAGAAATTTAGCCAGAAATAATAATAATAATAAAAAATATTTTGTGCCTGAAAAATCAGGGCAGCACTTATATTCACATAAAGATAGTTGTAATTTTCACATTTTTGTGAAGTCAACACTCTAGCATACTAGACTTGGTCACTTAAAAGTCTGTTCAGGGCTGTTCAGTGTGAGTTATATGGCCTGATTTCAGCTACTTTCTTCCCCCCAAACTTTACTAAGCATGCATGATATTTTTTTTTGCTAAAAAACGCAATCACGTGCATTCATCTCTCTCACATATTATTGTAGCACAGCTTGTGCCTAATACGAAAAACTATTATAATTGTCATAAATATTATAACTAGTTTTTCCTCAGACTGTCAGAATGCTGAACATAAAGACGTTTAAACATTTAACGTTTTTGTAGCTTGTATCTTGCCTGGTCAGTATGTGTATTTGGCACCGAAGCTTTTCACTCATCGCAGCTTACACATTAAAATAAAAGATTTGATTTGATTTGATTTGAAGTAGCCAGGGCCGGCCCAAGCCTTCAGGGGGCCCTATGCAGAATTTGCTTGGGGGCCCCTTGCTAAATGGACAAAGCACAGAATAATAATAATAGTAATAATAATAATAACAATAACAATAATGATATTTATTTATTATTATTATTAATATTATTACAACAACAACAACAGTGGAGTGAAGTCTGAAGGTTTTTTTTTATGACAAAAGCAGCTTATAACAGCTGAGCCTGCACCTTTTTTGACCCACAAGATTATCACCTACAGTCCAGAAAAGATGTGTTCAATTCTTTTAGTTAATTCTTCCGCTTGTTGTTTTTTCATGGAATAATGGATTTCAATACTAATATGATATTTATTGAAATATTTTGCATGCACAGTTGAGAACAAAATTATTACCCCCCTCTACAAAATGGTTATTGTTTTAAAGGATTTACAAAACTGCTATTAATCAGAGAAAAACAATAAAATGTAAACAGCTTCATTAGACATTTAACTGTCTAAAAAAAGGATTTGCTTTGTTTTAAAGCAGATTTTTGCAGAAACCTAAATGCAGAACCGAATTTACTGTCCCTAGCGCTGAATTAACCAACTCATGTAATTCCAAGTATTTTTGGCATTTTTTGTCATATTAATTAATAAATTGATATTGTATTGGTTTAATTTAACATTGTATTAATTATTTTGATCGAATTATGACAGTATTCAGTCAAAGAGCAATCATAGACTAAGATAACAATTATTATAGTTGTAAATTGTTTAATCTCAAGCAAACGCGAAAAATGCAAGCTAATGAAAGCAGCGTTTTCATTAGCTTGGAAAGAAAGAGCTCAGAAACAGAACAACAAACTCTTTAAAAAACTGTAATATTTCTCTCTCTCTAACGTCGCAGCTTTAACTGTTGTAAACGAGCGCAAAGGCGTTTCTAATATTGATCTGACGCACCAGATGGATTGTACCACATTGTAAAATAGTGGAGGGGTGTCGAATTCTCGAAAAAGCGGTGTTTATGATGCCCGGCGGCTTCTAAAAGCTTTCTAACTTTCGCCCGCTTAACGACGTCCTGCATATAGAATAATGTTTAAAATGAAAATATCTCCGATATAATTAATGTAATCTTGGGGGCCCCCTGGTTCACGCGGGGCCCCACGCAAGAGCGTAGTCCGCGTATGCCTCGGGCCGGCTCTGGAAGTAGCTGAGAAAAGCACAAATATCAGAGCATGTCGAAACATCCCCCTCAGACCCCAGAGGGATGAAGCTTAAATACGTTTGGACTGTTCTGTTGGGACCACAGGAAGAATCGAGAGTGAAAAAGGTCTTCACTTCCTCCTCTGTGCTCGCCACTGCTCTCCCTGGTGAAAAATGTGAACTGCAGTGCCGGTGGAGAAAGCAGATTGCGCAAGAGCCTGTGACGTTTGTCACACATACACACACACTGTGCGCGGGTTGAATGACAGGTAGCAAAACACACCACGGCTTGATTCTGTGGAGCGGTTTTTCGACTAAAGGTAGGCTCTAGAAACGTGCTTCTCTGGTGTGTGTGTGTGTGTATTCCCAGTGAGATTCCGTGAGTGCTAATGCTACAGCTAGCGCCACTGTTTTTATTCCAGCTGTGTCATGGCGGTGTCTCAGCTGACAGATTGTTCTTTATTGTTTAAATGTTTGAGTCTGAGTTGCTATCATCCAGGACGGAGGTCAGGAACCAGTGACCCACGAGCCGTTTGTGGCTCTTTGCGACAAAGCTATAATAAGAATATAATAACTTAGAAATATGAAACAACCTCTGTTTTTCGATCCTGCCGCTCATGTTCATGGTTGCGGGGACTGGAGCCAATCACAGCCGTCCTCAGGACAACACCACATCTCTATTGGGTAATGCTTAGTGTCGTCATGACATCAGCACGTGAACTTCCCCTCTTAAAAAAAGTTGCTAGCTAAATGCAGTAAGAAGATGGACAAAAGTCGTTTAGAATGAGTTGGAAGTTAGCTTGTTTATGTGATCAGATTAGTGTCAAAAATATCAGACATAAATTAATAAATAAAAATTTTTTTTGGCTTGCAAGCTCTACATTTTCCCCGTTGCGTTTCAGATTTTTGCTTTTGGTCTTTTGACACTAGAGTAGCAGAGTGGGCGGAGCCTGCGTGTCATTGGTTGCCTCATGTGGCATATGCACCACAGGGGTAGACAATAAGGGAAATGTTTTGAAGTTCACTGGCCCGACTATCAAAATTGATTATTGATCCCAATAATCACAAAAGAAATAAATAACTGTTTGCTTGAACAACACGAAAATCATTTAATTTGTTTAATGTAGTTTTAGTGCAAAGAGCAGCAAAACTAAACAAAAACAGAAGAAGTGCAATTCTCTGCCTTTTCTTTTCGTATTCTCTTTTGCTTTCCCTCAATTCCTCTTGTGATTTTTTTTTTTTTCTCTTTTCCTGAAACATGTCACAAAACATTTTTGTGTCTTGGGCCCAATAACAGTTGAAAAACATCAATAATAAAAGAACATTTATTGTCCATGTGCAAATCATGTAACATGTTACATATAAAAAGAGCAGCATCACAGCAGTGACTTAATCAAAGTGCCATAGTAAATATAAGTGGTGTTTTTATATAACTGGAAAAACAAAAATATATTTCAATTAATCATTTAATTTAAACTAACTCCCAGAATGTCTGGATATTTTTATTAAAGACCATCAAATAAAGTATTTCAAACGTGTGTTTAGACGTTTGAAATCTTGGACAAATGAATCACTTTTGTGACGTAATATTCATGATAGTAGTTTGGCTCTTGTATTATGGTTTAATAATAAAATGTGTCGTTATTGCACAGTTGTGGAAAAACGTAAAGAAAGCCACGTTAGCGTTTCGTGATTTAACAAACTTTTCTTTTAACTAATTATCGCTAAGCAGTTGCTGCCTTTTTTCACCCGCGCTGCTTTATTTAATCTAGCTTTTCATTTTTGATGCCCAGATTTAACGAGATTATTTGCGAAGAAGTTGCTACTTGTATATACTATATATGCCGCGGAGGCGCATGCACATCTGCGGGACTTGGCACTTCGGCAGGAGTGAGTTTGGTATCATATGGTATTGGCTCTTAAGGAGGTTTTTTTGTGGCTTATGGCTCTCAGCCTAAAAGGTTCCTGCCCCCTGATCTTGTGCGATAGTTGTAGATATACTGTAAATGTGATCATGTCTCATCTGTGTCTCTCTCTCTCTCTCTCTCTCTCTCTCTCTCTCTCGCTCTCTCTCTCTCCCTCTCTTTTGCTCCTCTCTCCTGTCTCTATTTTCTCTCTCCCTTCTCTCTCTTTCTCTTTTCTGTCTCACGCTCTCTCTCTCTCTCTCTCTCTTTTCTGTCTCTCACTCACTCACTCACTTTTCTCTCTCTTTGTCTCACTCTCCTCCTCTCTCTACCTTTTCTGTTTCTCTCTCTTCTCTCTCTCTCTCTCTTTGTATCTCTCCCAATTTTGTCTCTCTTCTTTCTCTTTTTTCTCTCTCTCTCTGAGTATTCTCTGTCTCTCTTTTCTGCCTCTCACTCTTTTTCTCTCTCTGTCTCTCCCCCTCTCTCTACTTTTTCTGTTTCTATTTTCTCTTTCTCTTTGTATCTCTCTATTTTGTCTGTCTCGTTCTCTCTCTCTCTTTCTCTCTCTCTCATCTCTCCTGTCTCTCTTCACTCTCTCTGTCGGCTGCAGGTGGGCTGACGGTGTCTGCAGACTCTTCTCCGTCTGTGTTCCGCTACAGTAAAGATCAGCGTCCCACCTCTTTACCCATTCAGCCCTTCACGTTCCACCATCAGTTTGGTCAGACCCAGACGAAGCCTCTTCTCCCCCTGCTGGACGAATACATCAGCCACATGCAGGCCCGAGGGGCAGCAGAAGCGGAGGGGGGTGAGGACGACCCCCACTCGACCCTCGCGGCCCCGTGCGGCGCACCCACCGCCGCCCGCCCGTCTCCTCTGGGCAGCTATTCGCCCATCCGCCTCCAGTGCGCACCCGGCTCCCCCAGAGGTCCCAGACCCCCACCACTCCTGTCCCGCCCCGTCTCCACAGCCAGAGCCGCTCCTTTACCCCCGACCCCGCCTCCTCTGTTGTTGCCCGCGCCGCCTGGCCGTGCCCACTGTTTCCACCTGCCCAGCTCTGCCCAGTTGGAGCCGGCGCCACAGGAAGACCCGGACGACGTGTTGCCCGTGTCGGTGATACAGAGGCCGGCGAATGGTGAGATTCCTTCCTCCAGCGGAAGAAAGAACATTTGCAGCAAATATTTTGTGAAATAATTTCGTAAAGTGAGGAACCACTGAAATTATGTATGATGTTCGTGGGCTCTTTGCTTAGTAAAGGTTAGTGTTCAAAATTCTAAAATAAATCAGATGTGTTGGTGATTCTGCGGTACATCTGATATCCACAATATAATAATGTTAAAAAATGTTTTAAAATCACCAAAACTTTATTTTTTTAAAATCACTTTATTTATTTTTCGAATCATTTGTGAAACCCTGATGAAATTACAGCAGAACGATTTCAAATAATCACGGGTTGTGCGTGATGCACTCAACAGCACGACAGTATTTTGGGAATTATTAATGCAGTTTTCTGTCAAATACAGGCGACGTTGTAATACTAAAATCTCTTTTGAGTATCTCGGTTTACAATCTGTCCGATCAAGTTCAAACAAAAGTATTCGAAAACTTTGATTTGTTTTATTTGATTTTCTTGGTGATTTTCTCTGACGTTTTTAAAAATGACCAACACAAACCTTTCAAAAAATGTATCCTTTGAAACAATTGGTGCGCTTTGATACAGTTAAAACTGTGAAAAGCATCTTACAAATGCTCAGAATTTGAATTTATAATCCTGAACGGACTATAGCAGAAAGATTTCAATTAAAATTTCATTTGTCACATACACAATTATTTTGCAACAA
>SOMO01000017.1:1167788-1182977 GCA_028128575.1 Paedocypris carbunculus | reverse complement strand
CAAAAATTCTCGCGATATCACGAGATGCAATCGCATGAAATTTCCCCCTTGTGAAGACGAATAAGGGACTTTCAATTCAATTCAATCAATACTGAAAAGACCCCTCCAGTTCACCTAGCTGAGGAGTATTCAGTGGATCTTCCACAGCATCTAGAGGTGGGCCTTGCCCGAAGGGTAATAGCACTCGCTTCCCCAGGGGCAACCAAGGAATCTGTTGGCTCTCGACTCTTGCCGTGTGGGACCCTAGCCAGGGTTGATGGAGAACACCTCTCACCCGGTGCGAAGTGTTGCGTTGAGTTAGCGCGAGACGTCACTCTTCGAAGAAAGCCAAGTGTCTGTCGTGAACAGAGTCAAGCTCAGGAAAGGGAGGAGAGCATGGTTCTACTACTCAACCCAAACCCCTCGGAAAACACAGGCGTCATACTCTGGAGGAACACAGCCAGGAACTAGGCAACTAGTCTGGGCTCAATTGCACTGGGAGACCCCCCCTTATGCTTATTCGCCTGTCTGGGGAACAGAGGCTGGGGCCCCCTTGGGTCTCGGCCATCCGTTGGCCGCGACCCCTCGTGTGCTGAGCGGACTGTACGTGTCTCTAGCCTAGCTTGAGGGTAGAAGATCACCGAAGACGGAGGCTGGACCCGGAGACTGGGCTTAGCTCTGCAGGCCTCCACTGCAGAGAGCATCTGCGTGGATAACGACGCCTTATCTAATTTGTAGAACCGAATGAAGGTGTTGGGTGTAGCCCACAGGCGTTCTTGGCTGGTCTCGGCAGGGAGGCAGTCTCGACCCACATGGGAGCAACAGACTGTTGGTTTGATGACGTAATTCCTGGGAAAGACACTCATTGTTGAATGTTTCTACTAAACTTTGACCAAGTTCAAGTTTATTTATTTAGCGCTTTTCTTAGTCCCAGACCAATGCAAAGCCGCTATGCGAAATTAGGAAAAAAGAAAAATACATACATACAAAAAATAAAAATACACCAGGGGGCAGTAATAGTTAAGTTATGAAAAGGTTATGGTGAAACTCAAAATACATATTATTAAAAACATAACAGTAACAGCTTGGTTGACACAAAGTTAAATAATTCATAATTTCAAAACGTATGTTTCGGTGAAACATCTGGTACGAAACGTATGTTTCGTTTTGTATGATACAGTTCAACAGACAAATGTATTAGCCCCCCACCCCTACAAAATTGTCATTATTTTTCCAAAGTGATTTAAAAACAGAGCGAATAAAACTGTAACACAACCTAATTTAGACGTCCTAGTTAGATGACAGCAGGAATTGGCAGAAGGTTGAATTTACAACTCATTGATACACATTGTTGACATTTTACAACCATGACCACTTAAACCAGACCTGGGCAAACTACGGCCCGCGGGTCACAACTACGGCCCACCGAGCTTGTTAAAATTAAATGAAATCCGGACATTTTTTTTTCCAAATGGTTTATTTGGACAATGGCTGTCAATGGTTTTTGTTATGAGGTTTATTTTCTTTTCTTTATGAACACATTTTAAAAAGCAGAACCATATAGACCAAATGCACGTGAAAGAATTGTACTAGGGTATTTTAACATTAATTTCTACACTGTCAGTCACAAAACAATCAAAGTTTGCGCATACTTTTATGCGCGAGCGCACGTTTTCTGAATTGCGTTTGAAAATGTGTATTTTTAACACCCAATGTGGCACCGCTGCTCTTTCCAGCCTCTCACCAACTTTGTTTCAAAACAATACTGCTCTTTAACACAAACTTGTAAAAAAAAAAAAATGGAAACAAAGTGATGTACATAAGATAATATAAATAAAAGCAGAAGATAGTAAAAGAAAAATCACATAAACTAAATAAAAAGACAGATAAAATAATGTCACGACTCAATTTGCATCAAACGCAAATGAAAACAGCTGGATTTTGAGTGTACCAATGTACCAACGCAGCATCATCCTATAGCTCGTTCTATAGTTTTAGACCTCAAAGCATAAAGAAACACAATTAATATTATGCAGAATTGAGTTCAGTGTTTTGGTCCGGCCCTCCGCAAGATTTTCTGTTTCTCATGTGGCCCCTTGGAAAAAATAATTGCCCACCCCTGGCTTAAACGAATAGTTAATGGGAATATATTTACTGTCATTATAGAAAACAATGAAGACACAAAGTAAAGACTCAGATGCATTTTCGAAGATTGTAATACACAGAAAAAAAAATGATATTTGAACGGCAGTAAAAGTTACACACAAGAAAACCATAGCACCTTGTCAACATGTACAGACAATCGTCAATTTGTTTCAGATGTCAAAAAGTACAAACACATGAAGAAGCATTATTTTTATATCTCAAAATGAAGAGAGAAAAACAACAGGAATAGAAGCGCAAATTTTCACATTTCTTTGAGCACATGTACAATATACATTACAAAAACGATGACATGCAGCTTGTACGATCCACGTGAAGCGTTAAATCACACTCACTGACCTGTCATCACCAAGCAAACTGAGAGACCTTACATACCTCCTGTTCTTTTCCTGCTTTTAGGAGGCCTCGTTTGAATACCTGCAGAACGAAGGCGAGAGGCTTCTGCTCGAGGCGATGGATGAGCTGGAGGTGGCCTTCAGCAACACCCCAACACGAACGGACTGCAACCACATCTTCCTCAACTTTGTCCCCACTGTTATTATGGATCCTTCAAAGGTTTGAATCCAAGAGCGTAGACTTGTGTAGCCCTGCTTATGTTACCGATAACTCCTTCTGCAGATTGAGGAGTCGGTCCGCTCTATGGTGATGCGCTATGGCAGTCGTCTGTGGAAGCTGAGGGTTCTTCAAGCTGAGCTGAAGATCAACATCCGTCTCACTCCCACTGGAGAGGCCGTTCCCATCCGACTTTTCCTTACCAATGAGTCGGGCTACTATCTGGACATCAGCCTGTACAAGGAAGTCACTGACCCCTCTACTGGACAGGTACAGCTACTGTGGGGGGGCGGGGTTATAACACCTTGGTACCTCGACTTACAGATGTCTCTAAGTTTCAAGTTACAAAACGCATCGTTGTTTCGAAATTGTTTCACGATACAACAGGTCAAGTGTAGTAGCGACTTGTGTTGTCATAAACTCTAAAGTTCGATACAATACTTAAAAGAAATATCGATACTCAATGCCATTTTTGATACCAAGCTGCAACAATGTTTGGGCCTTTTTCATTTCATTTCTCACTCACATCACTTTAGGTATTGCACATAAATCAGTGACATTTTGTAATACTAGGCACGGGCAGTTGTTTTTGCTGTAACATTTATTGAGCATGTTTAGTGTTTTCAAACTGTTTTAAAACGTGAGGCCAGAAGCATGGCATTTTTTATTTAAATGGTTTAATGTTGTTTAATCAGACGTCGGTGACGGACAGAACACAATTGTGAACAGAAAAGGATTGTGTTCAATCACAAGAACACACGAAGTGTGAAAACACCAAAAACAAAAGCCACACGGGAATGACAGCAAACACAAGCTGCGAGTCAGTTCATTTTCATCATGGTTTGATTCGATTGCTTTTGACTGAAGAATGAAAACACGCCCGCTCATGTGCCTACGGGTTTAGGAATGTAAAAAGAAATGGGCCAACACTCATCGATAAAGAAAAAGGGCTTGAGAGAAAGAAAAGCTAAATGGTTATATTTCTATTTGTTGTACTAACATAAATCTACTACTTCTCTTTCGGCTTTTCCCTTATCAGGGGTCGTCACAGCGAATCATCCATTTCCACCTCATTCTATCCTTAGTATCTTCCACCCTGACCCCAGCCAACCTCATGTCCTCTTTTATAACATCCATATATCTCCTCCTTGGTTGTCCTCTTGCCCTCTTTCCTGCCAGCTCCATCTCCAACATCCTTCTACCTATATATTCACTATCCCTCCTCTGCACATGTCCAATCCATCTCAGTCTGGCCTCTGACTTTGTTGCTAACACAAGTAACATGAGCTGTTCCTCTGATGTGCTTGTTCCTTATTCTGTCCAACCTCGTCACTCCTAAGGAGAACCTCAACATCTTCATCTCTGCTGCCTCCATCTCTGCCTCCTGTCTCTTTCNGCGCCTTACAAATGCACTAAACTTCAACTTGAACTATTGACGTCAGAATGTTTTTCATCCTCACCAGAACTGAATTAAAAGTGTTTCCGGTAAAGTGACGTAGCGTTCTAAACATCAAGCAGCTCTAGTCACAGAAGATTCTCATAGAGAGGATCATTGGGATTGAACTCCCATCGATCGAGCACCTGTACCGGACCAGACTCAGGAAAAGAGCCGTCAGCATCACCGCTGACCCCACACACCCCGCCCACAGACTGTTTAAACTCCTCCCCTCTGGCAGGCGTCACAGAGCCATAAGCACCAGAACCACCAGACATAGAGTCAGCTTCTTCCCTCAGGCCGTGTTTGAGCTGAACTCTACAGGACACACAGTCTGAAACATGTGCAATAACTGCTGCAATAACGTTATTTATGTTTCCCTTATTTCATGCCATTGTTTTTATTTTCCCTTTTCTTGTTTCTTTCTTTTTCTTTTTATTTATATATTTATGTTTATATTTTTCGAAGAGGGGTAAAGACGGAGTCAGTCAAACTCAATTCCCTGTTGTCATCGCAAATTGGCAAATAAAGTTTCTGATTCTGATTCTCATGCTATTCATATAGTTCAGCATCCTTTGGTCTTTTCCTTAGGTTTGATCTGATATTTCGGATACACTGGTGCCTCGACTTACAAATGTCCTAGATAACAAAAATCCTGAGTAACAAATTCGCCGCAAAAATGTCGTCCTGGTTCTGAAATATTTTCGCTGTACGAAAGGAGCGCGTCTTTCTCTTACCGCTAGTTAGAGATTTTAAGAAAGACACTCGTTAGTTTCAGAGATTCTGCTTCCAAAATATAAAACAAGCTTGTCTTATTTTTGAATAAGCATGTTTTTTTTTCATGTAGAGCCGCCATCTTGAAATGACATAGTGAAAATCTGGGATTTACGTATATGACGTCATTTCAAGATGGATTTAAAGAATCATTATTTTTCCTTGGCGTTTTAAACCAGTGTGAGATGTTGGCTTTTATGATTTTTATTGTTTTACCCTTGATTTATATTTGTTTTTATATCGTAAATGCGTTTGATGGTTTTATTGGTTGTGTACAGTACTTTTGCCAACTTTTGTTGCTTTTGTTTAAGGTGCTTTGTAAATAAAGCTGAATTGAATTGAATTGATGGCAGTAACCATTCTTGTGAGATTGTGCGCTGTATTACTATGTACTGTATTAAACTTCTGCCATAGGACCAACTAAACAACTGCTATGTAACATGTTTATTACATTTGTTACCAATATTTATCATTTATAAAAAAAAATTTGTCTGAATACCGTATTTTCTGGACTATAAGACGCTACTATTTTCTTAGGTTTTGAACCATGCGGCTTATACAAAGATGCGGCTATTCTGCAGATTTTTTGATAATGAAGATAAATACAGTAGATACCGTTTGCTTTCTCTTTTTCTCTATCCCATTTTAATCAGCAAAGTTGCTGCCGTGTTAAAATGCAGGTTAGAAAAGGATCTATTTAGTTACATACATGTACATTTACAATTCAAAATCGTTCATAGAGCGGATGCGGTTATATACAGGTGCGGCTTATAGTCCAGAAAATACGAAGTCATGGCACGGATTAGATGGATTACGTGAAAAACGACATTCTTGCCGCACAAATTAATTTCTACCACTGTACTAATAATCCTTCCTTGTATTTATTTCAGAGGAACATGGTTGTATTATCCAAGTCATTGTTTTCCATTGACCCATCTTTCTGCGTTTCAGATCATGTTTCTGTCGTACGGAGATAAAATCGGTCCACTGAACGGCATGTTAATCAACACCCCTTACGTGACGAAAGACTTGCTGCAAGCAAAACGCTTCCAGGCTCAGACGCTCGGCACCACCTACGTCTACGACTTCCCTGAGATGTTCAGACAGGTGCGGCGCGCCAGGACGGCTTCTCCTCACAGGCCTGATCCACAGTCTCCTCCGTCCTCCAGGCTTTGTTTAAGCTGTGGGGTCCCGGGGACTGTCACCCCAAAGACGTGCTCATGTGCAGCGAGCTGGTGCTGGACCCCCAGGGCACGCTAGTGCAGATGAACCGACTGCCCGGAGACAACGAGGTGCGAGGAACGTGTGTCACAAGGTGTCCCGAGAATCTCAATGCTCTTCTCCGGCAGGTGGGCATGGTGGCGTACAGGATGAAGATGAAGACCCCAGAGTATCCGGAAGGCCGGGAAGTCATCGTGATCTGTAATGACATCACCCACATGATCGGCTCCTTTGGGCCGCAGGAGGATCTGCTGTTTCTGCGGGCATCAGAGCTGGCCCGAGCCGAGGGCATCCCGCGGGTTTACATCGCTGCCAACAGTGGAGCTCGGATTGGCCTGGCGGAGGACATACGACACATGTTTCAAGTGGCTTGGATTGACCCTGACGACCCCTATAAGGTACAGCTCTACATTTACATCTGTATTATACAGTGAACCCTTGTTTGGAACACATCTAGTGCGATAGCTGGAAATCCGCGAAGTAGGGACACCATATTTACGTATTTATTTAACATGTATTCAGACTTTTAAAACCCTCCCTTTACAGCAGAGGTGGGCAAACTTTTTGATTTGCGGGCCACATTGGGTTAATTTGACAAAGGGGCCGGACCAGGCTTCCGGGTCAAGCGGCTGTCAATCACATTCTCACCAGCCAATCTGAGTAAGGGCCGCCACCACGTGAAGCCAGTGTCTTAAGTCCAAACGGCTTCTAACTCCAAGACTGACAATGTAAAAATAAATGTCAAGAACATAGTACAATACTTTTAGGGTGCTTTCACACCTGCCTTTTTTAGTTCGATTGAATCGCACCAGAGTTTGTTTCCCTGTTTGGTACGGTTCGTTTGGGCACGTGTGAAAGCGGCAATCGAACTCTGATCCGCACCAAAAGCGTACCAAACAAGCGTACGGAGACCAAGAAAAAAGCTGGTCTCGGTACGCTTCCAAACGAACTCTGCTACGGTTCGCTGGTGGTGTGAAAGCGGTCTCGGAGCGATTGAACTTGAACCGTACCAAAAGCAAAAACGACTGCGCATTTTGACTAAATTCCGCTGCCGTAGTGACGCTGCGCTGCGGAATAACCCCTGGAAATGTACCTCTGAGGTGAAGTGCGAAGCGCCTTTGCCGCGTGCAGCATTTAAATATTCTTTTGCAGTCGCATCCGCGCTACACTCTCGGAATATAAATGTGTGTATATAATAAACGTTTGTCTCAAGCGATCAATACAAACTACATACGATACTTATAGTATATATTTAATACTTATAGTTTAATACAGGCACAAAGCCATTGCAGTCGTCTCTCCAGACTAAATAACGACATATTGTCTATTTGCTTTATTTATGAAATTTACCCACAATTCTGATTAGTGGAAAAACAGTTTAAGAAAAACTGGCCAATGAGTGAATTTTGACTAAACTCTGTTGCCGTTGTAAAGCTGCGCTGAGGAATATCTCCGATTCCGTGTCACGCTTTCTCCTGAAGTGAAGTGCGAAGCTCCTTTGCCGCGTGCAGCATTCAAATATTTTTTTTGCAGTCACATCCGCGCTACACTCTCGAAAGATAAATATGTGTGTATATAATAAACATTTGTCTTGCGATCAATACACGCTATATACACTATAGTTCTACAGTTTAATATAGGCCAGCGCTCTCAAAGTCGTCTCTCCAGACTAAATAACGGCATGTTGTCTTTTTGCTTTATTTATGGAATTTACCCGCTAAATAACTAATTCTGATTCGTTGAAAAGAAGTAGAAATTTTAAAGGGACACATCTGGCTAACGAGTGACGTGAATGTTGTGACATGACTGAATTTTGGTTCGGTTCGGATGAGAGCAAAAAGTGTGGTGTGAAAGAGGACTAAAATGCCAGAGAAATGTATCATTATAGTCCCTTGGTCCGGACCAAATAAAACCGAACTACAGGTGTGAAAGCACCCTTACGTACATTTTGTTTTTATGGTTCCTCTTTTTAAAATGTGTTATATAAAAAAAACTAAATAAACCATCATAACAGATTAACCGGATTTACATAAAAATAAAATCTGACTTTCATTAAATTTTTACACGTTCTGTGGGCCTTATTAAAACATGCATGTGGCTTTACAGTAATGTGCAGCTATCTACAGTATGTACATAGACGTTATACTATTGGCTAGACCGGCTGAAATGTAAATGTATAAATGATTCTGCCAAACAGCGCATCGAGCGAAACTGTTCCTTGGAATGTTTTTTTTGTGTAATGGTGATTATTGAACATTACTTTTACATTACATTATGTGTTTCATTCAATGTTTTTACATTTGAAGTATTATAAATACAGTAATCCCTCGTTTATCGTGGTAGATACCTTCCAAGCCCGACTGCGATAGGTGAATTTCCGCGAAGTGGAGGAACAACATTTACGTATTTATTTAACACTTATTCATTTCGCGTAGTATTCTTTATTAATAGTAATGTTAACAAACATCTCCCCACCTCACGCGTCGTCCCCGCGGAGATATTAATTTTTTTAATAAAGTGTTTGAATGGGGGAATCGGGCGGGAGCGCTAGGGCTCGTGCGGTAATGTGCCATGTAGTCATAATGACGTGATGACGTTGACGGGTGAGGAGCATGCAGCTCCGACGCCGTTTGATCATCTCTTTGGTTTGCTTTTGTGTTATTTAAATGTTTTGTGACGCTCTCCACCGGGTTGCCCGGACGGGAAATAACACTGCCTATTAAAGGTTTTGGTGAGCTTCCCATCCTCTGCCTTTTTATTTTTGGCAAGACACCCGGGGCCGGGCCGACGCGTTACATCGGGAAAAAATGAATCCGCGAATATAGTACGTATTAAAGAAAAAAAAATCAGCGATGCAGTGAATCCGTGATACTCGAACCGCGAAGTAGCAAGGGATTACTGTAATATGTGGTTTGTTATATTGTTTTTTGACAACCTGATTTTCAGGGTTGAATATCCCTATATATTATTTATATATAAAATAATAAAATATCCAGAAAGAATAGTGAAAAGAATCGTGATCTTATTTTAAACCAAAAACCGTGATTCTCATTTGATCCAGAATTGTGCAGCTCTAATTTACAACAAAGGTGTCCAACAACAGACAATCGATCAAAGTTTTAAAAAAGCAACAACCGTGTGAAAAAACATCAAACCGCCATCACAAACTCACAAACGCCGTCACACGCTTTTTAGTCAAAGACTTAATGCAAGATTGCCAGTTAACACCAGGTTTTTAGTCAAAGTAACTACTAGACAGTTTTAGCCCAAATTAAACTAAATTTGATAAAAACATGTTGCCTGTTTATTTTAGTATGAGGATTCATTTTAGTAATCAGTAGTTTTACTTTTCAGACAGTTTTGGGTTTTCTTACGTATATGGGAATATGCAATATTGTTATTTCAATATTCAACAGCAATATCGCATATTTTCTCAATATTGTGCAGCCCTACTGCGAAGTCGTAAATCTGCGATGGTGGAAGTAGCGAGGGTTCACTGTACAGAGAATGATCTACACCAGTGGTCACCAACCGTTTTGTTGTCGTCTTTGTTGTCATTTTAGCGCGAATTTGAGTCTCCGAGCAAGACGGCCAAGCAGGCACCTCCTTTTTTTATGTTGCGCTCTTGATTAGTTTATTACGGCGCTTAGTGTGCCAGATAACCAGTGCCAGTGTAATGCGCTGAGCCACTTCACTCTTTTATTGGTTCATAATAAAGCGTTTCTACGTACTATATCTGTGATATTATTTACCTAAACACTTGATTTAGAGAAAGTAACCGCAAAAAAGTGAGGTTTTATTGAGCATTACATTTAGAGGAAATATCCTATAAAGCGTCAGATTTCATTGCAGTTAAACTTGCAAAAATTTAAATTGGTTTGACAAGATTCTTCATAGGTTCGACTGACTTTCGACAGACCGATGACATGCCTAGTTTTGCCATTACTACTACAATGGAGTGTAAGTAAAGTCGCTGCTACAAGAGCGGTGCAGGGGAGAGAATGTGAAGATTGCTAACAGAAATAATAACAAAACGAAAGTGTAAATAATTTTCGTTTTTGTTTTTTTTTTTTTTTTTGCACATTTTTATGGAGAACTTATGAAGAAATATTAATTAAACATAGAAGGATGATATAATATTATATAATATAATGATATATTACAATATTAATTATATTTTTTTGGTTGGTTTATTCTGGAATAATTGTTATAGTGTGTTTTCGTTGATATTTATGTTTAATAAATGTTTTAGTATGTTTTGTAAATCTTATTCCTCTTAATCTTATTCCTAGTTTGGCCCACGTTTTAAAGAGTTTTGTCCTTCGTGCAATTGAGTTTGACACCACTGCTATAATTCTGAACTAAAATCAAAAGTTTTACAGTGAGCCAAGATTTGCTGATTGAGCCTCCGGATAGTTCTCTTCCATGAATGTGACGTCTGTTGGTCGTCTTCTGTCCCTTGCAGGGTTTTAAGTACCTGTATCTGACACCTCAAGACTATACGCGCATCAGTTCCTCTAACTCTGTTCACTGTCGTCACGTGGAGGAGGGAGGAGAGTCCAGGCGAGTAGAAGTCCAGCAGACTCACGATAAGCCACGGCCGTGGAGCTGACCAGTTCGTGGGTGTGAATCCCTCAGGTACATCATCACAGACATCATTGGGAAGGAGGAAGGACTGGGAGTGGAGAACCTCCGCGGCTCCGGCACCATAGCAGGAGAAACCTCTCGGGCCTACAGGGAGGTGGTCACCATCAGCATGGTGAGATGAAGCATCTGTAGCATATGAGCTGTCTTGTGAAAGTTACTTCAAAATTGTAATCTATTACAAATTACTTATTACTGTTTGTGAAAAGTAATCCTTTACATTACAGTGTTACTTTCTCACAATTGTAATATGTTGCATTACTTCTGTGTTACTTTTAGTTACTATCCAGGCTATAGTTTTTTGTTATTATTGTTATTGGTAGCTTGGATAACGGCCTCGAGACAGATTCAGACAGGCTTCTTGGAGGTTGATGAACATTGTATGCTTTATATACGTTTTATAACTTTAATATGCATCAATGGTAATCAAATTTTCTGGCAATAGTTGTGAATAACTTGTGTATATTTATATCAGACACAACAGGACTGTGTAAACTTCAGTGTCGTTTTATTCATTTTGAATGACTTATCACACAATACTGTCCTGCTTTCTGGGCATGAAGTGCAGAGGAGATTGTCGAGATCGAGTGGTGGTATGACACCGTTTGAGGTTTTTTTTTTTTTATTATTGGGAGGGCTATTTTTTTATGTCAATAATTGTGTTGCGTTTACACTGAGGTTGTATTTCACCATGTTCTTGTTCTTGTCTTTTACCAAACTGAAATAATGACTGTAAAACCATCTCACGTAAATACCGTTGTCTGTATTACGCGCCCATTTTTCTGTATTTCAAGTCAGGAGGAATCACAACTACACGGAAGCACGTCGTCTATGTAATGCGGCAAAAAGGAATTTATTACTTTGGTAACACGGTTTGTGCACTTTGAGACAATTAAAATTGTGAAAAGCGCCTTAAAAATGCTCACAACTTGAACTTAACACGTTCCTCCCAACACTGACCTGGAGTTTTCCAATAAATGGTGTTCTCATGTTCCACTAGGTGACATGTCGGGCCATAGGGATCGGTGCTTATCTGCTGCGCTTGGGCCAGAGAGTCATTCAAGTGGAGAACTCGCACATCATTCTGACCGGCGCTGGAGCTCTGAACAAGGTGAGGGATCCTTCATGCCCTTCATGCCTGGCCGCTGAACTTTCTAGAACTTTCGCAGAACCTTTTTTCTGTTTGGCTGTTTGAAAGGTCTTGGGTCGGGAGGTTTACACGTCCAACAACCAGCTAGGCGGCGTCCAGATCATGCACAATAATGGCGTGACCCACTGCACCGTCCCTGATGATTTCGAGGGGGTGCTCACCATTCTGCAGTGGCTCTCCTACATGCCCAAGGTTCTTCAGCAGAAAGAGCGAGAAAGCCTTCACATTGCTTCTAGAACATTTGATTTGTAGAAAAATTCTATCCATGTTTTCCCAAAATTAAGGCATATGGTTGTTCTTCCTGAAGCCCCGTCTGTAGATCAGTGGAAGGTTGTGGGTTCAGGAAAATCATTGTTTCAAAACCCTTCTGCAGCGCATTTTACCTTTCGAGAAATTAATCTAAGCTTAATTATCTAATTAAGAATTAAGCTATTCTGTGTTATGCTGTTATTTCTAGTTGCTGTGCTTTTGGTTTGTACCTTTGGACACAGATTAGTGCCTGAAATACCCAACGTAAATTATTATTCTGGAGTAGTTTTGCCACCACAAAAATGTAGCAATTTTGTGTAAAAATAACACCTTAATCACAGTTCATTTTGGAACTAATATTTATTTATCGCTGAACTCCTCTCACACTTCCTGGTCAATCAGCTGCCAAACACTTTCTAAACAGCCAATCACAGTAAGGGCCCCCCCAAGCACCCCTGAAATCCAAACGGAAAAAAAAGCACAAAAAAAATGTGAATGTGAAGCATTTTCAATCGTCTCATAGAAATGTACATATTATTGGCACTAATCTGATTCCATATGTAACCAGTGGAAATGTGGCTCCGCCCAAAAGTGGTTTGTGGATGGAATCAATCTGTCTTAAAGGAGGCACTAAAGCTTTACAGATGTTTCTGCTCTCCAGAGCAATCAGAGTCCTCTCCCGATCCTGTCTCCAACCGATCCTGTGGAGAGGGAAATCGACTTTGTTCCCAGCAAAGCTCCGTACGACCCTCGCTGGCTGCTGTGTGGACGACCGCACCCCAGTAAGAGCCTTCCGCACATGCTCAGACCGCGTCAAGCCTGACACCGCCTGCGATTGTTGCAGCTGCCAAGGGGGCGTGGCAGAGTGGATTCTTCGACCATGGCTCTTTTATGGAGGTGATGGCTACCTGGGCACAGACTGTGGTGGTGGGTCGAGCCAGGTACTGTTATGTTGGTGTCGTGATTATAATGCCAAATCAGTATTAGATAGTGGTTGGTTAAGCTGCTTTCCACTATGGAGCCAGATGCCAGCATGTTCCGGCCAGTCCTGTCTACTTGAGAGGTCGATAGATGGATAGATGAATGGATGGATGGATGGATGGATGGACGGACAGACAGACACATAGCCAGAGAATCTATCTATAGATAGATAGATAGATAGATAGATAGATAGATAGAAGGGCGTGTCAAGGGCGGAGCTCTCGCTTGTTTGCTGAGACTAGTTTCACATGTGCACCGATGGGAAAAAAAGATCTTGTGAACTGAGTGTCCAACAGGCTGGGCGGAATCCCTCTCGGGGTCATTGCCGTGGAAACGCGCACGGTGGAAGTCGCCATTCCAGCAGATCCTGCCAACCTGGACTCAGAAGCCAGAGTAAGAACCTCAGGAACCTGTGTGTCCAAATTCCTGCTGAAGCCAGTGTTCGCTTGCAGCTTCTTCAGCAGGCCGGTCAGGTGTGGTTCCCGGACTCTGCGTATAAAACCGCGCAGGCCATCGAGGACTTCAACCGGGAGAAGCTTCCGCTCATGGTGTTTGCCAACTGGAGAGGCTTTTCCGGGGGGATGAAAGGTAAATCCTGGTTTCACTGCCAACCGGTTCCAAAAATCCGATGCGCTTTCTGCTCCATCTCCTTCAGACATGTATGACCAGGTGCTGAAGTTCGGTGCCTACATCGTAGATGGCCTACGGGAGTTCAGCCAGCCGGTCCTGGTTTACATCCCTCCCTACGCCGAACTGAGAGGAGGATCATGGGTAGTGATCGATCCGACCATCAACCCTCAGCACATGGAGCTGTACGCAGACCGAGAGAGCAGGTGCCGTCTGGTCTTCACTTTGGTTCAAGGCCTTTGCTGAAGCACCGTTTGCTCTCCAGAGGTGGTGTTCTGGAACCAGAAGGAACCGTGGAGATCAAGTTTAGGAAGAAAGACCTGCTGAAGACCATGCGGAGGATCGATCCGCTGTTTTCCAGGCTGGCTGATCAGCTGGGTACGTCCATCCGTGCATCATCTACAGCACATGTGTCCAACTCAAGGCCAGATGTGGCCCGCCTTGTCATTTTGTTGTAGCCCGTGAGAGCTTAAAAGGTCTGAGTGTCTAAAAAAAAAACCCCAAAAAAATTCAGTAAGTGTACTTTGACCAAAAACTACATTTCCCACAATGCCTTTTAACTATGGTAGCCTCCCCCGCAGCAGTGTTTCCACATCCATGCCAACGAGTGTAATTTAAATATAAATAATATGGAATCAACTAGAAAAAAACGTTTCTTTTTCCGAGCATTTTGGGATTGTTATTTATGTGTACCTGAGTTATCTAACATTAAGGAGTTATTATTTATACATTCAGGATTATTTTACAATATTTCAATTGTGTGTTTTCAAGGCCTTAAAAATGCTTGACTTTTAAATGAAGTGCTCGAAAATGCTTGAAAATGTAATTACCAGTAGTTAGGTAGTAGTTTTTTCACAACAAACAAATACATTGACAAAAATGTCATGAATCAGGACACAATTAACAAGTAAATGCCCTAATAAGATCCAAGCCCCTGTAAAATCAGACGTTTTATTCGAAATATAATAACAGTTACATAACAGTTATTAAAAAAACACTACAAATGAGTACTGTGTTACTAAAGTAAAAGAATCAAAATGTATTATCCGTCTTTGTTCCTTCTTATTACAGTAAAGGAAAAAATACACAAAATTTTGACTCAAATCTTTATCTCTTGAACAGTTAAGTTAACAAATAATTTTGAGTAATTCGTGCTCATTTGTTTTTGTCATTTTGTTTTATATCAACTTAGGGCTGGGCGATTATGCCTAAAATCAAAATCACGATTATTGAACATGTTAACACGATTACGATTAATTAACGATTATTTTGTTGATTTTTCTTTTCTGCCCTCATAGTTCAATGACAAGTTTTATACTTGAGATTACTTGATAAAAATTGAAGGAAACACACACAGATCTTCTTTATGAAACATCATAAACATCAAGTAAAATCAAGTCACACATTAGAACAC
>SOMO01000017.1:1149590-1160767 GCA_028128575.1 Paedocypris carbunculus | reverse complement strand
TGAAGACACACGTCTGGACTCTCGTCTCCCTGCACGCTAACGGTAAGATAAAGACTCCTTCCATATAGTGAAAATATTTAGAAACTGTGAACGAAAACACATTTCGTTTCATGGGATTTTCGTTCTCTAGGACATGGTTACGTCGTGTACGTTTGTCTTGCTGCTAGCGAGGGATTGTACTGCACTAACCTTGCCAGGAAAAGTCCATAATACTGGGATCCAGTGCATCCACCTCGGAATGCCCCTCGGAGTGCATGGCGTAGAAGTCTGGGCCGTGCTGTTTGGTGGGGTGATGCAGGGCGGAGTGTAGAGGAGGAGTCTGTGCGGCGGCCGGAGAGACGGGGGCGGGGCGAGACTGGCTCTGGCTCTGGATCTGCATCTGCAGGTGCTGGTGCATGGGAAGACACTGCAAAGACAGAGTCACCACCGGCTGCATCTGAGGGGCGGGGCAGCTGGACAGGCGGCTTATATCCACGACGTCCGCTGCCTTCTGTCTGCAGCTCTCCGGACGGTCTGTGATTAGTTTGTCCAGTTCGTCTGTGGAGCACAAGCACAGGACGTCACGTCACTCAAACAGGTAATAAAAGTGAGCGATATGTCGATTCATCAGCGCCAGTGTTCGGTTTGTTCTAGAACCTGCCAGCTCTCGACTGTGATTAATAGGCTGATAATGTTTTGATGACTTCCTGTCCTGCACTGAAGCCCTATAATCACAGATAACTGCACAGCTGCTCATGATTAATCAAGATTAACTGCACAACTGATCATGATTAATCACAAATCACGTCAAAACTGCTCATTATTTATTCCAATTAACTGCACAGGTGCTAATGTTTATTCATGATCAATTGCACAACTGCTTATGATTAATCAAGATTAACTGCACAGCTGCGCATTATTTATTGCGATGACCTGCACAATTGTTCATTAATTATTCACAAACAGCTGCACAACTGCTTATCAATCAAGATTAACTGCACAACTGATCATGATTAATCACGAATAACTACACAACTGCTCATTATTTATTGCAATTAACTGCACAACTGCTCATGATTGTTCATGATTAACTGCACAACTGCTCATAATTAATCGGGAATAACTGCACAATTTCTCATTAATTATTCACGATTGACTGCACGACTGCTCGTGGTTGATATAATCAGAGCGCGTTAAGGTTATGATTGTCTGCGCCTGCCTCCTCGCAACAGTAGCATCTTTTGATTAGACATCTATAGGCGAATCACTGTGAGTACTAGATATGTCTACTAGACCTGGGTTTGCCATGCTGCGTCGAATGGCTGGCAGGTCTTTACGCTTCCACTTCTGCATTTCCTCCTCCATTTTGTCGATCTTGGCCGGGTTGAGGGCCCAAAGGCAACCTTTTCTGGAGGAGCCACTCATCTTGTTCTCCACCTTCTCGAAGCACTTGTTCAAGGACAGGTTGTGGCGTACGGAGTTCTTCCACCCGTCTGGTGCCGTCTTAGTAGGAAACGCACGAAGAACGCCATAAGTCCTCAGTGTTCTACTGAATTCTGGCCTCCATCTCACCTTGAAGTAAGGGAAGTGCTCCTTCATAAAGCTGTAGATCTCGCTCACAGGAAGGCTCCCGCTTTTGCTGTTCTTTAAGGCCATGGCTATCAGACAGCTGAGGACAGGTGAACACAATGAGCGGACGAATGGGACGTGTAGGACCTCCGTGGACGTACCTGTAGGAGTAGATGGGCTTAGGAAAGGTCTTGGGCTGCAGCTCCTGATTGTGCGCTGTGAGACGAGGCTGAGGAAACAAATTTGGGCTGGTGTAGTTCCCGTACAGGCCACTTTGTGAACACTGAGGAGAGCATCGGAGTTAGCATTGTATGTAGGGATCACGTAGTCCTCCGCCATATTCCACCTACCTGCTGGTTTGTCTGGGTGAAGGTTAGCACTTGCTGTGGAGTCGTTTGGAACATGGAAGCCGCGCAGGGGAAGCCGGGCGAGAACTGGGGCATCTGGTGATGTGTAGTGTGAGGTTTAAAGCAGGTGTTATGGAGTGTGACTGTTTGTGTGTGATGCTCACGCTGCTGATGGCTAAAGGACTGTGCTGCATCTCACTCTGAAGATGAAGAGAAGATACTGCTCCTGTCATGTTGTTCATCGGACCTGAAAGAGATTCATTCAAACGTTGCTCAAACCGATGACTCGGATCAACGTGGTTGCTTGATATCTGTCTGTCTGCCTCTCTATTTTTGGTCTACCTGCCCCCTTGAATAAAGTCTATTTCTCTTTATCACTCTGTCTCTAGCTCTCTTTATCTGCCTCTTCCTTCCTCTTTTTTGTTTTTCTTTTCTATGTCTACAATTAAGTGTCTATATCTCTCTTTATATAACGCTCTGTCTCTAGCTCTCTTAATCTGCCTTTCTGTCCTTCTCTCTCTCTATCTGTTTTCCTTCCCCTTTTTTGGTTTATCTGTGCCTATGAAGTCTGTCTATCTCTCTTTATCTCTCTGTCTCTAGCTCTCTTTGTCTGTATCCATGTTTGTTTGTCTGTCTCTCTGGCTCTCTTTGTTTGTTTGTCTCTTTGATCTCTCTGGCTCTCTCTGTCTTCCTTCCTCTATTTTTGGTCTTTGTGTGCCTATGAATAAATCTGTCTATTTATCTCCTTATCTTTTTGTCTCTCTCTCGCTCTCTCTGTCTGTCTGTCTCTCTAGGTGTCTGTTGTCTGTCTTCCTTCCTCTTTTGTCTTTGGTCTTTCTGTGCCTATTAAAGTGTCTGTCTATATCTCTCTTTATCTATCTCTCTGTCTCTAGCTCTCTTTATCTGCCTGCCCCCCCTTCCCTGTCTTCCTTCCTCTTTTTTGTTTTTCTTTTCTGTGTCTATGAATATGTGTATATCTATCGTTATCTATTTATCTAGCTCTCTTAATCTGCCTGTCTGTCTGTCTTTCTCTCTCGCTCTCTCTCTCTCTCTGTCAACTTTACACCACTTCAATGGCTGTCTCCTGACCTGTCTGTCTCTCCATCGGGCTGGTCTGGGCCGAGCTGCTGAAGTCCGACTGTCCTGCTCTCATCTGCTGAAGCCGAGGAACGTCTACAGACGTCAGCCAGGACAGTGACTGCAGGTCCCCGGGCAGGTCGTCCTTCAGCTGGGACGGGTCAGTGGTCAGCAGCCTGCCAACAGCACCCAAGCACTTCACTTAACAAAGGTTATTTATTACAAGACTTACTTAAGTCCCATGTATGTAAAGCCTTTATTTAAGTTTGTTTTTTTAGAGCGGCGTTCACCTCTCTATTCTCTCCAGACGTCCCTATTCAGCCCTGTAATTGAGGTCGCTATGACAACCCTAACTTTTCGGTTATTTTGTGTCTGGACACTCCAGTGCCCCCCCACCACCATGGTGGTCATGTGACTACAGCCTCCTCCCCTACTATTGGCTAAATCATATGTAAACAACGCATGAGATCGTTTGAAACGAGGGTATGTAGCACACGTTGCCTGCAACAGTTGGTCCGTCCCATTGAAAGATGATCACCTATTGTGTCCCCAACCACAAATCTGCAGGGCGGCACGTGCCTCCATTGTTTCCCCCAGACCCTTCCTTGATTGTCTTTACCGTTTTTTTTTTACCAACCCTTGCATTAATCTACTGGAATGACAGGCCTCACACAACAGAAAAAAAATAGGATGCCATCTGTTTGACCCCCTCCCCCGCCCGAGGTCAGGCCAGAGTGAGCGCGGAACAGTCTAACGCACCAAGAAGCGTGGACCAGTCCCTTGCCTCCTGACAGACAGACACCTGAAAAACTATCTTGATGACATCACACGATAGTTGATCTCCACAATATTTCTCAAATATTATGAAAGTTATAAATGTTAATCATAAGTATACGTCAATTCAAAATAACTATTCGGGAAGGATAAATAAAGTAAAAAAAAATCTAATTTTTTGGAAAAAGCGTAATAAAACAGAACGTGCATTTTCTGCTGGAAAATGTGTTTTTCATTGAAAAATCTTTATTTTATCTGATAATTTATTGCACACTAAACAATTTCTGTGCATTTTCACATATTTAATTATTTTTTTTCCCTTGCATTGATGCATCTATAAAAAGAAACTTGAATTTAAAACATTCAAATTTCAAAATGTTTTGTAGGTTTACTGCTATGTATTTTTAGGTTTCTGTCATTTTTTTCTGTCTGTCTGCCACTTTTTCTGTGTTTACCTGTCTGTCTCTTCCTCAATGCATCTGTCTGTATCTATCTGTCTGTCTATTAGAACAGTATTCATTATAATAATGATACATCAGACGTTGGCTCTCAGTAATGGGGCGGAGAAGGAACTCGGGGGCCACGTCCTCGTCCTCATTAGCATTTCTGACGTGTAATTGTAAACCCAGATGTGTATTGTACAGTTTTTACGCTCATTACGCTGCAGTTACACAAGTGGAAGAAAAAATGATTTTCTTTGCTCATTGATGCAAACCGTTCCGTGTCCCAGAGAACGAGGAGGCGGCCGCACGGTCACGCTTTATCCGCTCGCACTTCTTCACATTCTAATTGGGAGCCACTTCTCCTTGGTGACCCGTGGGGGCCCCGTCAGGGCCCCGATCCCCCCATGTGCCGACAGCAGGCGTGTAAACAGAGCTGATGCTTTCTGACAGATCCATTCAGAGCAAAGATGATGTATTCTCTCACTCCACAAACCCCGATTCCCTGCCTCTCAAAACACACCTTTATTCGGCAGAACAGCCAAGGTGGGGACGGTATCAGATTCACCCAGAACCATCTTTGTTCTTCTCTAATCCACAAGTGGCGAGAGCGAGTGATCCAGGCCATATACCTGTAGTCCAGAGCAGAGCCGTGCTGCGTCTGTCCCGGGTTTTCCTGGATTCCCAACATCCTGCTCGTAATTCCACTCTCAATCATCATCTGGTGAACGTAAAAGGCAAAGTCGTTTTTGTTGGCAGGGACTGATGTGACATTTTACCACATTTATAGATAATTTTTGCTTTTGTGAATCTGCCTAAGTAGGTGAAAACCACTTTGTAAACAAGCACTTGAACTTGAAACTTTAAAATAAAGGTAATCATATATTTGCATACACCTAATATATGTAAATCTTTTTCATTTTCTCCATAGCAACACAAAAAATAATGACAACAGCAACAGGAATAATAATTATTAGCATTATTAAACATGCAAATGCATAGTGACTTGAGAAACACTCTAAAAACTATTTTAATATAAAACGAGCAGTGTGACTCTATTTAGCAATGGCTTTTAGCGAAAATGTGTATCACTCTATCGTACACAGCACATATAACATGCTTTACAAAGACTTTTAAAACCGACGGAACCGTTGCATTTTAAAAGTAAACACGCAGACAGACAACAAAACGTCTCGCAGATCAGCATTATTTCCACATTATTCACGACGTCTAACAACACACAGTGTTTAGGTACATTTCCCTCCTGCACTTGATTTTTGACCAAGAACCGTTTCTAGTCTTTTAAAAGTCGCGTTACAGCGCGCGCGGTAATAACGTCCGGTGAGTGTAATAAACGCAACGTACCTGTGTGTCTGTGTGTGTCTGTGCTGGAGCTGAGGTGAGACGGACGGAAGACTGACTGCTGCTGCTGTTGCTGCTGCTGCTCGAACGCTGCTTCTCCCGCAAGAAAAGGTTTTTTTAAATTTCCCTCTCCAGTGTGGTTCTCTGGTGACGGGCATGCGCACTGTGCACACGCGGGCGGCGCGGGCACGCGCAGGGGAAACTTTGACAGACGTTGTCTTCGCCCCGACTTCAAGAGGTTTTTACCTGTTGTTATTTTGTTCCACTGTGGTACTATTAATATTGTCCTATTTATTGTCCTATAATATTGTACACCGTTATTTTACCGCCAAAGAAATTCAGCCGTTTTAAAAAAACCTCGTAATATTTTAAATTCTAAAATTTAGAACTGTATTTAAAATTGCGTGTGTGATTTCTCTCACGAATTAAATCGTTTGATTGTGACAAAACGTTCCAGCAGCTCTGTCGGAGCTACTGTGTCCGTCACGCGCGCGCACGTGCGGCTTGGAATCGAACCGCCTTCAGTCCCGCGTCGCTCGGACGAGAACGGCGGGAAAGGCGCACGGAGTGGCGCGGGTCATCGAGCAGAACAGACGCGCAGCCGGCGTAGGGATGGGAACGGAAAAAAAGCTTTAACGCGCAGTGATCGGATTAAACGTCCCTTTTCACTTAATTTCAAACTACCTGTATCAAGAGATGTGCCTGTATATTGCATAGATGTAATTTAATGTAATTAAGGTGTAATTGAATGTATACCACACACATATGCCTATACATATATATTACAAATAATTAATATAAATACTGTATATATAAATCAAATCCATTTTATTGTCACATCACCACTATGAATATTAATTAGTTATTTTATGTTGTTTTTTATTTTTCCTTTCTATTTTATTTTTGTTCTGTCATGAGGTAAGTTTGAGGTTTCAGTTGTCC
This sequence comes from Paedocypris carbunculus, assembly GCA_028128575.1. Classification (NCBI taxonomy): domain Eukaryota; kingdom Metazoa; phylum Chordata; class Actinopteri; order Cypriniformes; genus Paedocypris; species Paedocypris carbunculus. The sequence continues at coordinate 1,154,277 of SOMO01000017.1, read as the reverse complement.
TGCAGCAGAGGTTAACCTGAGCTGCTGTGACGTCATCGCGCAGCGGCGCGACGTTGAGCGCCGGCGGACGTTAATTGAGCTGAGCCACATGGGACACTACAGATGGCGAGTCACAATAGTCGCAATCAATGTAGCAACGGACGAAAGAACGGCTCCTGGAGAAGCGCGCGGGGCCCTAAAGACCCTCACATAGTAAACAAATATACAGATAAGCAAAATAAACACTAACGTTTACAGAAGACATTTTTCAGGGAACAAAACATAGTAAAAAAAAATATGGGTAAAAAAATAAGACATGCTACATTTTTAAAACACACCACAATCTTTGGATATAATGGTATCATGTAAAATTTACTTAAAATTCACTTTTTACAGTTACAAAATGTACAATTACAAAAACAAGATATTTTATATATGTTTTATATTCTTAATTCCAGTACAGGCACAAGTATTGGTAAAATATCTAGCTGTATTAATTATGTGCAAAAAATGTATAATGTTAAGTCATTATATACCAGTGTGTGTGTATGTATGTATATATATATATGTGTGTGTGTGTGTATACACGCACGGTACTACAGAGTATGTACATTTACTTGTTAGAATATTTTGTTATTGAAAATATTCAAACAGAAAATATTGTTTCATATATTTGATATATTTATTTAATTAATAGTTGAGGACAAAATTATTACCCTCCCTACAAAATAGTCATTTTGTCAAATAGTCAATAGTCAAAACTACACCTCAACTGTACGTATATTTAATGTGTATCGTGTGACTTTAACACTGGTTTTGTGTGCTGGCTCTTTCCCAGCAGAAGGGTCCACCTGTGATGTCATGTACAGGACGGCTCATGTTCATTAAAGCTGCTTGTTGTTGGACCGGTTCTTCACACGTCCTTGTCACAACACACTTCACACTGCAGCTCAAGCCGTTGTGATTCCCACATTGTTTTAACTCACCCAGTGTAAAGAGAGGTTACACTTCCCTCATAATGAGAGACCCCCAGTGACCCTTCACACGAGACCCTGAGCGTCTTCTACACGGACCACCTGCCAAAAATACTGGAGGGACTGGTCAGTGTGGAGACTAAACTGTAATCACATCAGCCATTGTTTTGTTTCGGGTTTTTTCAGTTTTCATTTTACCTGGTTACAGCAAGAACAAATGGAGAGATGATTCCATCGAATGTGCCGGTGAAAGAGACGTGAGGATGTCGCTCACCTCCCACTATTCTATTTAGATCTGACCTTCAAAGTTCCAGTTCAAACACCACGTCTTAGGGGTCACCAATCACGTGACCTCCTGCCCATCCTCTTGACCTTTGGCCCGATTAGCAGGTCACGGTTGATTTAAACCATTGACAGGACGAGTGACTGAACGAGAAACCGTTTTTTTTTCTCTGTGCAATCAACACCTCTGAAAGGGACTCCTGTCATCGCTCTCAAAGTCACATGACCCAACACAATCACTTTTATTATATCTGGAGGACGTTACTCAGTCTTTACAATAATAAAGTAATCAGTACGTTGACACTGAAGATTACTGGAATGTTCTACTCCTTACGAAAAAACCACAAAAGCAACACTGGGCGAACGCTGGGAAGACGAGAGTGAGCCGGTGCGTTTGGTGGGAACGCCAGTGTTATAATACACCCTTATTCTTCTCGGAATCTCTAATGGGAAAATCAAGTGCTGTGACTCCTGTATAATGGGATTTGCCGGGTCTCGTGCTGCATCGAGCGCAGTAGGCAGCACAAAGCCTGTTAGGGCTGGACAAGCATCACTAGCGAGGGGGCGGGGCAGGGCGGGGATGAAAGTTGCCTTGACAACGGAGGTTGTGAACGGGACCACTATAGGTTTGACTGACTCGGGTTGCTACAACAAAGTTGAAGCGGCGTGTTTCTGTCACCTGGAGTGGCGTTTACCAGGATTGACATCAAGTATCTCTGGCACTTAAGACTCCAGTGCGACTGGAAACTCGATCTTGGCCCGATGGTTCGGGCCTTCCGAGGAGCGGAAAGAGACACCGTGCGTGAGTCGGGTGACGAGAGGCCTCCTCCTCCTCCTCCTCGTGAAGGCCTCACGCGAGCTGTGATTGAGCGGCGGGGACACGTGTTGATTGGATGAGCTGTGGTTAGTTAGGCATTAATGTATTTCCCTAATCAAAGATCAGAAACTAGAGCCGTTCTCTGCTGTTAGGGATTGTGGGAAGGCTTGATGTCCACGTCTGCCCGGCTTGTGTTTCTGTATCTCGGCGGTGAAGGGCCAGCCGGGTAAGAGCGCTGAATAAGATCTGCTCTGAACCCCCTCCTGACTGGCCCATGAATCATTAAGTATCCAGGCCTTGCAACCAGAACATGGGTCATTACTGTGAAGCGCGCAGCAATAATAGATGTCTGAGCAGCCCGTGCAACTGACTGTGGGTTCTTCGTAGCGTGGCTGTTTCATGGCTCGCCTCGGCTCCGCTCGACTTGGCGAGAATCGAGGCTGATTTGCTTGTGTGGGAACCAGCAGCCGACTGGCTTTCATTCGCAGGGGCAACTCAGCTCTCACCATGCAGGTATGGATCCAGCTAGCAGAATCTAGAGGTGGTCTATTGGTCTAGGTGCATTCATTTTTATATTCACACTTTTAAGTACTGTATGATGGACTGAAACCTTCTGTAGCGGACTTGGATTGGGGAAATGAGAAAGTCAAATGAAAATGTGGACGAATTTGTAAGCTTGTTTTCCAAAATGTTCCTCAGCCGTGAAGTTCTAAAAACTACAAAATATCACTCAGAACAGGGGTGCCCATTACGTCGATCGCGATCGACTGGTCGCTCGCAAAGGCATTGTGAGTAGATCGCATGACATCGCAAAACGATCACGTGCGCCTATTACCTTTACTCACAACGTTGGATGCAAGTCTTGCCTTGTCTAGTTTAAAAGAACATACAATAAACAGAGAGAATGAGTGAGGAAACACAACGGTCAAGTAAGTCTGCTATCAATTCGGACATTTTCGTACCTGAAAGAGGATTTTATTATTATTTTTATCACTTATTTTTTAAGTGTGTGTGTTTACTCTGCGGTTTAAAACCAAAAGACGACACTGAACAAACCATATACAGCAAACATCTACAGTTGAGGACAAAATAATGAAATAATTTTATTAACATAAAAACATTTAGGTAATAAAGTATTAAATAATTATTTATATATATATATATATACACACACAGACACACAACTTAATAATTTGTGTTTTTATAGCCGGTAGATCGCTTTGACTAGGTCATTTGAAAAGTAGATCGCGAACCGAAAAAGTGTGGGCATCCCTGCTCCAGAAGAACTTGAAGGTCTTTGAACTGTGCAAAGTGAGTCTGACGGTTGTTACATTGTTGTAACACTGATTCGTCTGACTTACTAGATTAGATTTGGTGTTAAGATTTGAATATGGTCCCTGATGGAGATTCTTTCTTCTGCACTGAGGTCATCTTCTAAACTCTGACCACTGACCCACCAATCACCAGAGGTGTAAAGAGTACCTGAAATTAACACCTTACTGTGAAAGCTACTGCGTTTCAAGTTACAAGACAGTAATTCCAAGAAGACTAACTCTCTATTTATGTTTTGTTTACCAATAAATAAATGAAATTTAACAACTCTTATGTTTGAAAATGGCAGAACAAAATAGTTTAAAAAAGTAAATCTCACAAATGTGCAACCACTGATTGATGTGATTGAGGTGATAAACAGCATCCAGTACATTCATTCATCCTGCAGATGGCGATATTACCTCATACACCCAAGAAATTAACCGCCGTAGATAAAGACGGCAACTTGTCTTACACAATCACAATGTAACAGGTAACAGTAAGTGTCCATTCAAATGTAGTGGAGAAAAGAGTACTGATACTCAATCACTAATGAGGTCAAGTAGAGAGTAAAAGTTGCTTATATTTTTTATTTGATATACTCAGTACAAGTACAAAAAATACTTGAGTGACAAACTCCATTTACTCAAGTACTTTACAGCACTGCCAATCACTTCAGATCAAACACACAGCTTTCCCTTCTGACAGACACATTCATCATTTATTTTAACAACTTTCTGGACCTGAAACGGTAAAGCAGTGGAGTTGAAGACCATAAATGAAAGGAACTGAATCTCAAGATCTTCCGCTTTTGACCCCAGTTTGGCAAAAGTGAAAGCTTCCATCCTGCACTCACTCGATCGACTCCAAGCCTGTAAACTTCTCGACTCGAGATCTTTAGTCCTGACAATGAGGTGTAACTGGAGCTCGCCGAGCTGTGAGGAGTAGAATGTCTTCTCTCCTCCACACGTGACGGTCTCTTCGTTTAACGCTCATCGGCTCCTGAGCTTCAGCCTTTACATCTGAACACTTTACTGACACACTTGGCACAGGCTGGAACCTTCTGGTGCTCCACACAAGAGGAACAAGCCTTTCCTGTGCTCACGTTGAAGCGGTGCTGAATGTGTCACGCTGTAAACATTAGCATCCCCTGCATCCATTGTTCCCCATGTGACATTGAGTTCAGCGTGTTCCCATGTGGAAACGGGCCGCGAGAGGGGGCGTCTGCTCAGCCAGGCCCAGATTGAGATCAGTTCTGACATCTCAAATGGAGAATCTTCAATGATATTGTTCACCTGCCCTTTTGGCTTAGAGCGGGGGGGGG
>SOMO01000017.1:1130223-1147609 GCA_028128575.1 Paedocypris carbunculus | reverse complement strand
CCTACGGCTGTGATGCGGCGTCCTCTCCTCCGGCAGGGGTGTGGATCACGCAGGACCTCAGAAGGGCAGTGGAGTGAAGCGAGCAATAACAAAGCTATTAGCACTATGAAGGGCTCAAAGAGAAAAAAAAATAGCAGTGATGCTACGCTGCAGGTGAGGTTCGGTTCCGGGCTACTATCTAGTGCAGCCTTCCTCTTCGTTAATGTTAGTAATTTAATATTTTGCCATTACAGTTTTGTATATGCCTCATTGAAGAGATGGGTTTTTAATCTAGATTTAAACTGATTAACTGATTCTGATTCACGAATTGTGCTAGGCAGAGTGTTCCAATATTTTGGTGCTAGAAAAGCGAACGATCTTCCCCCTGTGAAGGTTTTAGAGATTTTTGGAATTACGAGCTGCCTGCTGTGCTGTGTTTGTGTGGTGGGCAGAAAGGAAAGGCCAAGCTGGGTCAGCTGGACTTGGAAGGAGCCTTGATAGCCAGAGACCGGGTTGGCATCCAGGACTTTGTCCTTCTTGATGCCCATAACAGCGAGACAGCGTTCTTGGAGAATCTGAAGAAGCGCTTTGCTGAGGACTTGATCTACGTGAGTGAGAACTTCTTCACAGATCAAATCTGCCAGGTACAGTCAAATCTTTATTTCATGCCTTTATAGACCTACATAGGAACGTTGCTGATATCTGTAAACCCCTATAAAGAGCTGGACATCTACACAAAGAAACAGATGGACCTTTACATGGGAGTCAACTTCTTCGAACTGCCTCCACATATGTAAGAGAAAAAAATGCCTCGACTTAAATCATTAAATCTCATATTTGATGGTGCATGGGCCCCGTGCTCTGTCCGCTACAGCTTTACCACTGGTTGTGCAATATTCACATTTCCGTCAAATTAAACATGTTTTATTACCTTTTAAATTGATAAAAGAAGAAATAAAACTGAACTTCAATAACATTGCTTAATGATATTTTGCAGTTACGCTCTGGCGGATAATGCCTACCACACCATGCTGTCCGAGGCAAACAACCACTTCATTCTGATTTCCGGGGAGAGTGGAGCAGGGAAGACCGAAGCCACTAAGAAGATCTTACAGTATTATGCGGTCAGCTGCCCCAGCACCAGTTTACTGGACACTGTGCGAGACCGTATGCTCATGTCCAACCCTGTGCTGGAGGTCAGTCCCACAACAACCATGAAATTTGTCCTGTCTAAAATATAACTTTAAATATGACATATTAAAGCCCAAAGGGAAAAAATAACACTACTAAACGTAATTTTGTGACTGTGACTTTCACAATGTAATTTGGAGAAATAAGGGCTCCAGCCACAAATGGTCTGAGGGCGGAGTCTGTTAATGGTAAAGAGATGCTGAAGTATTCACTGGAAGAGTCGATCAAGTAGAATCAGCTGAACTATTAAGGTAATCAATAGGCTAATATATCAAGCATATGACGTCATAGAACATTCCCCGCAATGATTGGATTTGATTAGTTCATGACTAAATAAGTTTCCAACTATTGTAAGGGTAAAATGAAATACGTGCATATCATACATTTACAGGAATATAAGCACGGTTTTTTACCAAATTTTAGAAGCTCAAGAACGTGGGGGTGCTTATACGCCCGTTTTTTCACATTTCAAATCAGGAAAAAAGTTCAAAAGTTTGGGGTCACTTATACAATTTTGTGTGTTCCATGAAAAGTCACACTTTATTTTCTATGAAACAAGGACAGACTGTCGAGTTTCACATGAAAGTTTCTCTATATTGACCGTTTGATTGACGCCACAAATGTAATGCTCCAGATTCTCAACCTCCTGAAAGGAAGGTCAGTTTTATAGCTTCTTTAACCAGCCAAACAGTTTCCAGCAGTGCTAACATGATCAAACAAGGCTTTTACAATCATCCATTATCCTTCTGACACCATTAGCAAACACAATGTACTAGGGGTGGGCGATAGGAGTGAAAATTCATGTTTTCTAGTGTCCAGGCAGTATCGGTTTTATATCACCGTATTACCTATATTTCTATTACATTATTTGTTCACAAAACCTCTATTGTAACTTTAAATTTAAAGAAATTAGATGCAGGGTGTAACCAGAATAAGCATCTGCCATTTTTAAATTAGAGTTTCGAAAAATGAGAGAGAGAGGGAAACAAAGAGAGAGAGAGAGAGAAAAAAGGAAACAAAGAGAGAGAGAAATGAGAGTTTACATTGTCACGCTTTCTTTCTTTCTTGCTCTCCCTCGTGCGCACACACGTTTACAAACAACCAGAGGTGTAAGAAATATCAGACAACCATACTTAAGTAAAAGTACGGATACGTAAGTTACTCCAATACAAGTAAAAAGTCACCAATGTAAAAAAGACTTGACTCAAAGTAGCAAGGAGTCTCAAATAAAAAAAAAAAACATAAGTATTTTACTCATAGTAAATGTAGGCTAATACAATAAACAAAGAAATGTGAAAACTTTATTCATGAGGTTTTATTTTCTAATACAGAAACAAAATTTTACACCTCCATGTTTCAGAAATGGTAAAACAAAATAAAGGACAAAAAGTATCAAAAAGTATAAAAAACAAAAAGTATCTTGTCTCAAACTCAAAAAATAATGTATTGATGACCTCTCAGTCATTGCCTACAGCAGACATTGGAATGGAATGGAATGGAATGGAATGGAAAACTTGTGGAAATTTGTCTTTGGTACTCACCACACATATAGCAACAAACATCCAGAAACAAATACACAAATTCAATGACGCATCCCTGCTGATCTACATCTCAAATACGTGACAACATGACAGATTATCAAAAAAGTTCTTATTCATGGACTTTACTGCTCTGGGCATAAAAGAGTTCTTAAAAGTGTTTTTGTTGGCCATAATTACGCTGTACCTTCTTCCAGATGGCAATAGCACAAAGCAGTTGTGCAGAGGATGGGTAGAGTCCAGTATGATATTCCTGGCCTTCTTCATTAGGAGCTCGTCATAGAGGCTACTCAGTGACTTCTGAGGCCGACCAATGATTTTTGAGCTCATATTAACAATGCGCTGCAGCTTGTTTTTCCTTTGTACACTTAAGGTACCAAACCACATCAAAATATTAAAAGTTAAGATACTTTCCACCAAGCTTTTGTACGCAACCTCTAAAATAGCTTGGCTGATACCAAAGTTGTTCAATTTACGTAATAAAAACAGCCTTTGTGAGCATTTCTTAAAAATGAAGTTTGAGTTTTCCTCAAAAGACAGTTTGGTATCTATATAAGTGCCAAGGTATTTAAAATTGTCCACCCTCTCAACAATCTGATTATTTAAAATCACTGGGAGCAAAGGTGTGCTATCGTACTGCAGGACAAGTTCCTTAGTTTTGGACACATTAATTTCTAAAAAACTTTCCGAACACCACTTTTGCACCATTGACAAAACCTTAAAATACACAGATACATCCTCTGTATCATTTTTTTTCAACAGGGCTACAAGCGCCATGTCATCTGCATATTTAAATAGTTTAAAACATTTGTCATCGACCTGAAAAGCATTTGTGTAAATGGAAAACAGCAGTGGGGATAAAATTGTGCCTTGTGGAGCTCCTGTACTTAGTATAGTCACCTCCGAAGTCTCGGAACCAACCATTACTCTTTGGGGACGATTTGTCAGAAAGTTCCTAATCCATTTGATGATGCCTCCATTAACACCAAGGTTCATTAGTCTCTCAATTAAAATATGTACCTGCATAGAATTGAACGTCAATGTAAAGTCCACAAAGAGAATTCTTGCATAATGGCCAGGTGATTGGAGATGCTTGGCTAGGGTGTTATACAAAGTAATACTAGCATCTTCAGTGCTTCTTTGACTTTTATATTCGAATTGTAAGTTGTCCAGACTGTCAGACACTGCGGATGTAATGTGTTTACTCACAATTCTTTCCATACACTTGCATAAAATAGATGTAAGCGCTATAGGGCGGAAATCGTTCAATTCTGATGCTCCCGATTTTTTAGGTACCGGCACAATATTTGACAACTTCCAAGTTATCGGACAAGTGTGTGTCTGGAGTAGAAGTTGAAAGAGCATTGTAAAAACCCCTTTTAGTTGATGCACACAACTTTTCAGTAGCCTTCCGGAAAGTCCGTCCGGCCCTGCCGCTTTTCTTGGTTTAATGTTGGACAGGCTAGCTGCAACTTCTAATTCATTAAAAACAATAGGCAGCTCATCTGGGATCAATTTACAGGTTTGTTCACATTCTATACTGAAATTCCTTGTGTCAAATCTACTATAAAAGACATTTAGGTCCTTTCCCAACGTGGTTGAAACCTGAGAGAGGGGGTAATTTCTTTGTTTAGGCTCCCTGCCCATTATATGATTCAAACCCTCCCATGCCCTTCTGATGTTGCCAGTGCAAAAATTTCTTTCCACTTTATTCTTGTAGTCTAATCTTGCCTTTTTGAGTTTCTTTCTTAATTCTTATCTTTTCTCATTAACAAGTTCCAGATTACCGCTTGTGAAGGCCACATTTTTCTCATTAATGCATAATTTTACCTCAGATGTTATCCAGGTTTTGTTGTTTGGAAAAATCTTAATTGTCTTTGTTTGAACCACATTGTTTTCACAAAACAGTAAATAAGACATTACATTTATTTACGTTGCACAAAAAAACATGCTAAAAAATAGTCATGGCACAGTGGCTTGATAACATTACAATACCATTGTAAAGTCAGGGAATATCTGTAGAGTTTAATTTAACATTAAATTCACATTAAATTAACATAAATTGACTTTTACCTCAATGTGTTTCCTCAAATTTGACGGTGAATTTATAAAAGCGCTTATATTTGTTGTCCACGGTAAACAACGCAGACACTGCATCTTTCAAGAGTCCTTCTGTTTTTTGGCAATGTTTCTTTCAACTAAGGCCATGAATGATGGTCCGTGGTGGCGCTTTTGCTTCATCACTGGCGTCAGTTATGTTGCTGTAAACCTGCTATACATTCATGCCTCTAATTCACATTCATGTGGTTTCTAATTCACAATTAGCTTCCAGTATCTTCAGCAGACTACAGATGGCAAAATTGCCTCTTTCGTCCAAGAAATTAAATTTAAGTAAAACGATTACGTTTGTCGTGCACTATCATAAATGTAACGTGTAACGATACATGTCAATTCAAATGTAGTGGAGTGAAAAGTACAGTTACTCAATCACAAATGCAGTGGAGTAGAGAGTAGAAGTTGCCTACATTTTTTATACTCAGTACAAGTACAAAGTAGCCAAAAACATACTTAAGTAAAGTAATGAAGTTTATTTACTCAAGTACTTTACACCTCTGCAAACAACTTTGATAAAAATGTTTAAAAGTAAGCATAAACCGCGGTGCTCGCGAATTTGCGGTTCTCTCTCTCTCAGTGTCGCCGCTCTTAATGACACAGCACACAGACGTCAGAGCTGCTCGTTGTCGCAGGTGTGATCTACTAATTCAGCCTGTTACAATGCTTTTTGTGTTTGATTAGCAATGTCCCTGTGTCATTATTAAAGGTTGTAACAAAACAAACGTGTAATAAGGACGTTTCAAAGTGACCCCAAACTTTTGGACCATAGTGTACATAAAAATACTTTAAACCAAGCTTCTCTCATTCGTTTCTAGGCCTTTGGAAATGCGAAGACTATGAAAAATGATAATTCCAGTCGTTTTGGCAAATACATGGACATCCAGTTCGACTGTCAGGTGATGGTGACGCTGTCCATCTCGTTTGCTGTGGCTGATGTGGAATCTGTCAGCAGGGGGACGCCGTGGGTGGTCACATCCTCAGCTACCTGCTGGAGAAGTCCAGGGTGGTCCATCAGAATCACGGAGAGAGAAACTTCCACGTGTTTTACCAGCTGGTGGAGGGCGGCGAGGATGACCTGCTGCGGCTCTACGGCCTGGAGAGAGACACCACACTCTACAGTTACCTCGTGCAGGTTCAACACCTTCATACTCCTGCTCATCTCAGGCTCATCCTCATGTGTACGGGATGTTTTCACAGGGGGAATGCTCCAGCGTTTGCTCCATCAACGACAAGAACGACTGGAAAACTGTGAAAAACGCACTGATGGCCATTGACTTTGAGAAGAGCGACACGGAGGTGACCAGAGATGCTCGGTGTCGTGACGAGCTGAATCATCTAAACTCTATTCAATCTGACTCTCAGCACCTCTTTGGGATTATAGCTAGTGTCCTTCACCTGGGGAACGTTCACTTTCAACGAGACGCCAAAGGTTTCGCCTTGTTGAACTCCAGCGCAGCGCTGCGATGGGTTTCCAAGGTATTCCTGGTTCTTCTTCCTCTCCATTTGCTCAATGGCACGTTGTCCTCAATGGGCCTTTTTGGTCTTCAGCTGTTGGGGATTCATGTCCAGTTGCTTCACGAGGCTCTGACGTTCCGGAAGATCGAAGCCCGGTCTGAGGAGGTATCGTAAGAGCCACGTAGTGTCCTCACACTCGTGTCGAAAAGCAGAATCATGAATCTGGTTCTCAGGTCCTGAGTCCCTTCACGGTGGATCACGCTGTCTATGCCAGAGACGCCTTGGCCAAGGCCACATACGGCCGCACCTTCACATGGCTAGTCAACAAGATCAACGAGTCTCTGGAGAACAAGGTAGAAGAGAAACCCAATGGTGATTTGAACTGAAGGTGAGTTTAATGCAAAGCTTCACTTCAGGATTCCAGCAGGAAGACGGTGATCGGACTGCTGGACATCTACGGGTTTGAGGTGTTTAGCGTGAATAGGTCAGTGTTTAGTGTGGTGTGATGTGCAGGACGGGATTCTTCCCGGTCCTCGTGACGTCTGCTTCTCTCTCAAGTTTTGAACAGTTCTGCATTAACTACTGCAACGAAAAGCTACAGCAACTCTTCATTCAGCTCACGCTGAAGTCTGAGCAAGAGGAGTATGAAGCAGAAGGAATTGAAGTGGGTTCATGTTTATTCATTTCTCTCTCTTGCTCTCAGTTTGTCGATCTATCTATCGATCAATTTATCTGTCTATCTATTTATCCATCTAGTTTGTCTGTCTGTCTGTCTGTCCATCCATCCATCTAGTTATCCGGTTTGTATGTCTGTCTATCTATATTTCTTTTTATCTGTCTATCTATGTATCTATCTATCTACATATCTGTCTACGTATCACTCTATCTTGTTTGTCTGTCTGTCTGTCTGTCTATCTCCCTCTCTCTCTCTCTCTCTCTATCTCTCTCTCTCTCTCTCTCTCTCTCTCTTCATACATATATATGTAGTGAGACACCTTGCAATATCAGCACCATGGACAGTGGTAGTGAATGCTGCAGGACCACAGACAGCACAGCCACAGGTATTGCAGACAACGTCTCAGTGGTAGAAAAGTTCACAGATGGTGGAGAATGCGGGCGTGTGAAGTCCTCGCAGCAAACCTGAGAATTTTGTTTTGATATATTTTGAAAGAAAAATGAAAAAGATTCTTGGCGCAATGGTAGAGTCTCAGACCACCCTTCAGGCCGTAGTGGCCGAGCTATGTCTGCGTCTAGGAGATCAAGCCACAAAGCCACAGAATTGTTTTGCTAAAATGACTGCAGATGATGATGTGGAAGCTTTTTTAGATTTTGTTGCTCGTCAACATCAAAACAGCAAGTAAAGAGGCTACAGGATTAGAGACAGTGGCAGCCGAGTCCTCAGGACCATGGACAGCTCTCAGTCACAGGTGTGGGAGATAGGCTGCTAGCGACGCAGCACAGGTGCTGCTGGCTTCCCAATCAGCCCAGCATAAAAGCCAGAAGACTGAGCCAGAGAGGGGGTGGAATTCTTGACGGTGAATCGTGAGGATCTGGTTGCCTTGTTGTCCTGTGAGTTGACTCAACCGGTCTAAGACTGTTTGCATTTTGCATTCCTGCTGTGTCTCCTGAAGTAGCAAGGACGCTGCATTGGAGAGTGAAGCGGATTAAAGAAGGAGTCTCAGAGGAAAAGAAACTGATAGAAGAAAGAGGGTTTATCGTTTTGTTTTGGCCATAACTGTTTTCCTGCAAACAAAGACATTTTTGTTATCCATCCAAGCGCCTCATTTGTGAAGGAGTTCACAATTTGTTAGAGAAGACGGCTTGAAGAGAAAGATGGCCTCGAGACCAGTGGGCCCACCACCTACATCCCCTGCTAACTTGAGAAGCCCAGAAAGCCTGCTGAGATCTCACTGTGGAAGAATCTTCCCAATTCGACACAGTTAAAAATGCCATCCATGCACAGTACGGGCTCAGTGTACCAGCCAAAGCCCAGAGGGTCCATTCCTGGGAATACAATGTGTCTGTTCCAGCTCGAACACAAGTAACTGCTTTACGTCGAATGGTGAGAGGATGGCTGGAGGAAGGAGATGGACCCTCAGCGGTGGAACGAGTTGTTATTTACTGCTCCCTTTAAGGTTTGCCACCAGAGTCTAGAAGGTATATGGCTCAGCAGGGTCCAAGAGATGTGGAGAGCCTCGTCAATCTCCTGGAGAATCATCAGGTGACCAACCATCTGCTTGACGCAAAAACAGACAAGAAGCCTACGTGGAAGCCAGAGTTACCAGCAAGAGAAGTGGCCGAGAGGTGGCCCCGTCGACGGATGGAAAATGGGAAAAAAGAGAAACTGTGGCCTTGGCCCATCCCGGTTCGATGCTTCTCCTACGACAGCGAGGATAATTTGGTGAGAGACTGCCCAGGCCAAGACAAACCCATGCCAACTGCCAGCGCGTCAGATTCGCCAATGCGACCATGTCATTTTGTAACCACCTGCTGGGCACACAAGGAACAGGTAGCTCTTCAGATCCCTGTCAGAATTCGCGGGAAAGACACAAGAGGCTTTATTGATTCAGGCAGTGCAGTGACGTTGATTCGACCCGAGTTTGCTACAGGAGAGCAGAGATCTCAGTCGGATGCATTCATGATCAGTCCAAAAGTTACCAGACCGCTGAAGTGAGAATCATTACTCCCCGTGGAGCATTTCGAGTTACAGTGGGGGTTGTATCTTCATTAAAAATGACGCGGAACAACCAACGCACTGATTTTGTAGTGTTAGAATGCCGGAGGAGACTGGCACCAGTGAGCCGGGTTCTCCCCAGGGTTTTTTCCTCGTTAAAGAGGTTTTTTTTTTTCTGGCCACTGTCGCGTATGTGCTTGCTCACTGCTCTTTGCTCTTTGGTTTGTCTTGTCATAACTGCAGTCACATAGTAAACACCAACAATCCAGACGATAAATTGAATAAAAAGCAACAATTCTCTTACATATTACACGTGCGCTTTGAGACAGTTAAAACTGTGAAAAGCGCCCTACAAATACTCATTATTATTATTATTATTATTGTGCCACCAGTCCCAGGGTCCCGGTCCTCATTGGCAGAGATTGTGAGGCGTTTTCTGCATTTTGGACAAGCATAAAGAAGGCAAAGAGGAAGACAAGGCGACTCAAGCGGCAAAGTTGTTTTGCCGACCAGATCCGGCCTCTGCGCAAGTTGGAGAGTTTCTGCCAAGAACTTCAGAGGCACAACCGTACACTGAAAGAGGACTGTGTGCAGCGTGGCCGATTGGAGGAAGAGAAGCATAAAGAATTGACTTGCATTTTCAGGCTCTGCTTCAGTACTTGGAGGATCGAAGGAAAAAGAAGGAAAAAGAGTTCCTCCTGAAAGAAGCTGCGGAGTCTCAAAAGAGGTATGAGCTGCTGAATCGACAGGAAGTGAAAAAGACAATCAAGAATATCATGAAGCTGGAGAAGGAAACATCCAGGTACAAATCACAGTTGGAAAGCAGTAACAAAATCTGTGTCGAGGTGGCACAAGAGAAAATGCGTCAAGATAAAGAGCTTGAAGGCCTCCATGTAAAGGTTCAGCGTCTGGAAAAGCTCTGCCGAGTACTACAAGCCGAGAGGAACGAGCTCGGTAAGAAACTTCATAATCTTTCTAACCCCAACCCGCAACAGGAGAAGACTGACTCTGCGGAAGAGAGCCTGTTCATCGCAGCACACGCTCCAGACCCTAGCCTGGAGCTGGAAAGCGGGGCGTGTGAGACACCTTGCCATATCAGCACCATGGACAGGGGTAGTGAACGCTGCAAGACCACAGACAGCACAGCCACAGCAGTAATGAGGCGGCACAGGTGCTGCCGGCTTCTCGCAATCAGTCAGGTACAAAGAGGAGCTAATCAAGCCAAAATAGGGGGGAAAGAAACTGAACGTATGCTGCTGAAGCTGGGACGTCTGCCTGCTGAGAGTCCTGAAAAGTGAGTAAAAGTCTCAAACCAGCAGTGACTTTCCTGTTTGTGACTCTGGCAGTAAAAGAAAAGTGCTGCAACAAAGAAGACGTGGAAACGAGGGAAACCAAAGAAGAAGACAAAGACTTTGTTGCTTTAATCCCGAAGCCCTTTTCCCCTGATTTTTGGAAATAAAAGCGATTTGTGTTGCAGACGTCTCAGTGGTGGAAAAGTTCACTACTATATAAATATATATATATATATATGTGCTGTCACGCGATTACATATTTTTAACTAGTTAATTGCACTTACCTGACCAAATTAATCGCAATTAATGGTGATTAAATGACTAAAGCTTGAAATAATGGGTAATGAGGTGTAATATGTAAATGTATGTAAACTCAACACTAAATAAACACTAGTTTAAATACTGCAATATAGTTAAGTATAATTTTGGTTCAATTTGCAACATATTTTCTTAGTTTTTTAACCTTCTGAGGTCGAGTCACTCTTTATCCAAGATAAAACACACAAAAATGTAAGTTTGGACTTACATATGTGTTATACATCAATTGAAAGTTTGAAGTACCCATTTTTTTATGTTACACTCTAATAAAAACAGGACATTGTGTTTTTTGTCTAAATAAATAACTAAAACTTGAAGCACGTTTTGCCTTTGCCTTTGTCAGCTGTAAAAAAATAATTTAATTAATACTTATCACTGTAACATGATACATATGTTTTAGAATGTACATAAAGAAATTACATAAAGCTTAGCATGTCTGTTTTTAAATATAAGTGTAAGTAAATACAGTATTGTCTTTATCTAATCCCTATGAATCTACAGTGGGGGCTTGTTGAACAGAGATTTGAATCTGACAAACAAGTTACGTATTTGCAATTAAAACGTCTAAATAAGGTCTCAGTTTAAACAGTTTATTCAAGAATATTTAAAACACCATGATGAGACAAGCAAGTGTCTGTCATTAAACACTTTCACCTGCTGCTATTTAAACGCAAAGTAATCACTCTGAGTTTCTGATCATAATGAGCCACACCTGGGTGACACTAGCTGGCTCTCTGGGTCTATTCATTGCATTTTCACCAAACCGAAAGTGAAAAAACTGCAACTGTGATTAATGGCATTAAAAAAAATTAACTCAATTATCCACTGCAACCAAAATTAATCGCGTGCAACCTTAAAACATCTCACATACGTACACACACACACACACACACACACACACACACAAACAAACACAGAGAAATGACCACATCACTCAAGTGTTGCAGGTTTGAATTTGAGTTTGCTTTATTAAATTAAAGGTTAATTATTTTTAATGTGTTCAGTGGGAACCGGTGCAGTTCTTCAACAACAAAATTATCTGTGACTTGGTGGAGGAGAAACATCGTGGAATCATCTCTGTGCTGGTAAAGAACTCCGATATGGGAGTGGAGTTGAGAATCACTGCTATGTGCGCGCATGTGTGTGTGTGTGTGTGTTTCAGGACGAGGAGTGTGTGAGACCAGGAGACACCACAGATCTCAGTTTTCTGGAGAAACTGGAGGAGAAAATGTCCAATCATCCGCACTTCGTAACGTGAGTGTCGCTAAACGTCTTCTGGCTGCTCTATCACTTTTTTTTTTTGCCAATAACGACGAATGAGAAGCGTTAAAGATTTTTTTAAAATGTGAATGCAGCTCAATCATTAACTTTATTACTCGATCATATGTATATTTGTATGAGCACACAGAAGACAGTCACACTGGTAACAACGGTAATTATGCAAATATAAGCATAATTACTTAATATTATTATTGTTATTATTTATTAATATTGTTATGTTAATTATTACATAATTAACTATGCGCGGAGAGAGACCACTCACGAGGGGAGAACCGAGTTCGGTAAATTTACTCGAGTATGTGTAACTGTTAGCGGACTCAAACACTTGATGGTCTTGATGCCACACATTTAATGAATCTTTGTTTCTGCAGAAAAATACAAAATACGCTCAGTACGGATGGCAACGAACATTCACAGCTTACTTTAGCAAAGAACCAAGTAAATCTCATCTCTAATATTGAAAACTCATAGCCGAAGCGTCACTAGGAGATGTCTAAGCGGGAAACCATACGCGGTTTATTCAAGACAAAAAGCACATTGGTAGAAAAGTACACGTCGCGACAATAAACACTAGCTTGGGCATGTTGTAACTAGGATTTCAGCTGGATTTTTATGGACAAACCGTTAAATCACAAACCGTTTGAAACACAAAGTTAATAAATTTAATTACATCGCGTTAGCGATTAGCAATGCTACTCGTAACCTTTGACTAAATATAGAAATGTGTACACATAAATAATAATGTTTGACCCATCATTGGTTTTATACACTTTATAAACACCATATTTGTCGGAACAGTGATAGTAACATGAAAAAATATTACCGAAACTATCGTCGTTACAAACTACTTTTAGCAATTGTTATGAGGGAACTTTCCACAATTCCGGGCACTTGCTAACAGAATGCGAACTGTGTCATGTGATAAATGTTCTTTTGAATAGTATTGAATAGTAAATAGTATTATCATATTAAAATAGCAAGGGTGTTAGTGCTGCAAACATGCGTGCTGCTCACCTTCTCCATTCAGCCCGAGTCCGAGTGAGGAAAGAGGTTAGGGACACTTTGGCGCCTTCAGTTTGAAAACGGGTTGGTTATGTCACGTGTCTCCAATACAATAATTTACTGTGATCATACTGTTTAATGCTGTGAAATCCCTATTTTTTTCACTGTGTTGCTGTGATATTACAGACCTTATTGTGATATACCAACAGGTTTTATATTACAATACTTTACTGTAAAATTAGAGTAAAATGCTGTGAAATCCAAGGATTGTTAGGTTTTTACAGGAATTAATTGGAATATTACAGGGAAACCTAAGTACAACAAAGTACTGTAAAAAAATACTGTGAAATGCTGGTAATTTCTAACAGTGTAGGCATAAGCTCAAAGACAACAGTAGAAAACAAAGAACTCGGTAAACGAGGCACAGGTGAAATCAACGAACCATTTAAGCAAGACCTTGACTGAAAATGGCTGCCACTGTGTTACACTGACTGGAATGCAAAGGCTCATGGGACCCGCTGAGGTTTCTGGGAGTCGGAGTTCCGATCAGGTTTTGTTATAAAATTTCTATTTTGTGTCTGAAAAATCAGGTGGGTGCTTATATCTGCGTAAATACCTTGTCCGAACATTCACACGCCAAATCGAACACAATGTCTCTTAACACACTCACCATAAATCACACACTCGGAATGAAGCCACGTGAAAAAGAAGGGGTTTGTGTTGTGGAGCGCAGTCACAGGTTGGCGGATAAATGGACCCGTAAGACCCTGGAGAGAGGAGACTTTCGGCTGCTCCACTACGCGGGAGAAGTGACCTACTGCGTCGTGGGTAAAACACACTTCTCTCTCTTCAGGCACGAGCGTGGCTCTCAGAACCCTTCTGATCTATTCTGTTTCTCTAGGCTTCATTGACAAAAACAATGATCTGTTGTACAAGAACATCAAAGACGTAAGTGCAGGATAATTCTGCTCCGGCAGATGAAAGCTCAACCATCCGACATACGCTCAAGTGTTCGCCTTCACTTTTCTTTGACCCAATTACAGTTAATAGAAATAATGGACTTTATGTTCACCAGGTGATGCAGAGCTCCAGAAACCCAATCATACAGCAGTGTTTCCCAGCCAATCAGGACAGCCGGAGGAGGCCAGAGACGGTGAGAGCCCTCAACTGATGCAGAAGACTTATTACATACGCATAACATTTGAAAAATATAGTTTTCTTAAAACACAACAATTGTTTCTGAACCTAACAATTTAAAAAGTCTCAGATTTAACAGAAAGAAATGCATAATATGGTGCATACGTACATTATAAAAAGCATGATTTTTAGGGTCACAGGGAATTCATGTTTCTCTTTGTCTCTCATGTCTCTCTTACATGAGAGACATGTTTCTCATGTCTCTCTTACTTTCTGTCTGTCTCTTTAACTCTTTTTCTCTCACTTTCTCTTTCTGTCTCGCACTGTCTCTTTCTGTCTCAAACCGATTCTCACTTTCTATCACTTTTTGTCCCAAATAAATGAGTTTAGTATGTGTTTAAGAGTTAGGCTCCTGTTATAAAATTACAACAGCTATACACACCACAGTTGTTCAATGTAAAGTAAAATTGAAACGTCTTTCGGCCTCTGTGTTGTAGGTGGCTACTCAGTTTAAGAATAGTCTGGTTCAGCTGACCGAGATTCTCACGGCTAAAGACGCCTGGTACGTCCGCTGCCTCAAGTCCAACGAATACAAGACTTCAGGTGAGAAAAGCAAATGTTCCTGACCTACTCCTATTAAGTCTGACCCACCAGGCCGAGTATGACCCTTTCTGGTCGAGTATGACCCTCTCTGACTCTGGTCAAGTTTGATCCACTTCGGTTGAGTCTGACCTGTATGTTTGAGTCTGATCCATATTGGCCGAGTATGACCCACTCTGGTTGAGATGACCCACTCGAGTCAAGTCTGATCCATTCTGGTTGAGTCTGACTGGCACGGTTGAGTCAAACCCACACTGTCCGAGTATGACCCATTCTGGTTGTGTCTGATTCAACTCTGGTTGTGTCTCACCTGTCTGGTTGAGTATGACCCACATTGGCCGAGTATGACTCGCTCTGGTCAAGTCTGACCCTCCTCGATTGAGTCTGATCCACACTGTCTAAGTCTGACCCACTCTGCTCAAGTCTGGTGGAGTCTAACCCACACTTGCCGAGTTTCACCCACTCTGGTTGAGTATGATCCTCTCTGGTCAAGTCTGATTCAACTCCGGCTGAGTCTGACCCACCTGGTTGAGTCCAACTCACACTGTCCGAGTATGACCATCTCAGCTCAAGTCTGATTCAACTCTGGTTGTGTCTGACCTGTCTGGTTGACTCTAACCCAGGGGTCTCAAACTCAATTTACTTGGGGGCCGCTGGAGGCAGAGTTGGGGTGAGGCTGGGCCGCATCAGGTTTTTCCGCATCATTTCCGCAATATACGTCATGTCGGCAATGTACGCCATTTCCGCAGTATACGTCATCCGTGGCGGTTCTAGGCATGGACGAACGGGGCAGTCGCCCAGGGCGGCATTTTTTCATGTCACATGGGGGCTCCACGAGCGCTCAGAACAAATTTTTTTCTGTAAAGTATCAATACGTTTGTGACGGCAACCTGTTTGTGTGTCGTGCGCAGAAAACGAAAAAAGTAAAAACGGAGGGAGAGGAAGAGCGCAAAAGGGATATGTGTGAGTGTGTCTCTCTCAAGAAGGGAGCAGGGGGGATTTACTCGCTTATAAGTCGACCCCCCCAGTTTAGCTGTGAGATTGTGGTATTCTGTTTAGACCCCCTTATAAGTCGGGAGAAATAAGTGAGAGAAAAATGGAAAGATAGAAATGAGTAGAAACCCAATTTTGTGTTTCATATAAAGTCAATTCTGGTTATTTTGGGCCCATCGGGATACTAAAGCGCCGGGCATGCACCCCCCTCCGAAATAAGATGAGAAGTAACCCTTAAAATGTCATCACTTTATTTTTAATAAACAACTTGTTCAGTTGCTCTTTAAGCCTATAGAAATTATAAAACTATTCAGACATTCTTGGTGGTAAATGTAGCACAAACTCAAAGTAACCCTGTTTATTTAGGTTTGTATTAATCAATTTAAGTTATTGTTATTTATGTTTAAGGTTTAATTTGTTATTGGTATGGTTGCATTATCATTTTAAAGATTTGTGGGAAAAATGCCCTGCCCCTTTAAGAGCGGTTTGAAATCCACCGTGTGAGTGTGACTCGTTCATTTGTGAAGCTCCTCCACGCTTTTACCTTAAAGAGCAGAGCTGAGGCGCACGCAGAGAGAGAGAGACAGAGAGAAAAGCTGAGCGCGGCACACGCAGCCTGTGTGTTTGTGTGTGTGTGTGTGTGCGCGCGCGCGAGAGAGAGAGAGCAGCATCACGAGATGTGGAGAGCTTTTGCTTGTGCTGTACTCGCGACTGTTCTGAGACTGAGTAAAATATTTTTTATTTTGGTAGACCTATTATAAATAGATAATAGATTTTTATAGATTTTCTATTTATATAATTATTTTATTTTATTTTAGTTTTTTTTTCTCGCGGGCCTCACTTACATTAAACTTTAATAATAAGATGGGGGCTACAAACTATCGTCTCGCGGGCCGCAATTGGATCCGCGGGCCGTGAGTTTGAGACCCCTGCTCTAACCCACACTGGTTGAGTCTCACCCTCTCTGGTCAAGTATGATCCACTCCGGTTGAGTCCGACCTGCCAGGTTGAGTCTGACCCACACTGTCCGAGTAAGACACACTCTGGACAAGCCTGATTCAACTCCGATTGAGTCTGACGTGTCAGGTTGATTCTGACCCTCTGGTCAGGTCTGATCCATTCCGGATGAGCCTGACCTGCCCGATTGAGTCTGGCCCACTCTGGTAAGTCTGACCCTCTCCGTCTGATCCGGTTTGGTCTAGTCTGACTCAATCCAGTTGGGTCTGACCCACTTTGGCTGAGTCTTACCTGCTCTGGTCAAACTTTGGTCAAGTCTGACCCCTGTTCGGTCGAGTCTGACCCATCCTTGGATCCACTCCAAGCCGGTCTTGTCTTTCACACTTCAGGTGGGTTTGATGAAGTTCTAGTTCGGCACCAGGTGAAGTATCTGGGACTGATGGAGCACCTGAGAGTCAGACGGGCTGGGTTTGCTTATCGCCGCAGATATGATGTTTTCCTGAAGAGGTTGGTGGTCCTCAAAGGACCGGATGGAACCGGGCAGGAAGTTAAGTCCGTGTATTGCTCAGGTATAAACCCCTGTGTCCCGACACCTGGCCGCACTGGAGAGGCGACCCAGCGGACGGCGTGCAGACCCTGGTCCAGCATCTGGGCTACAAGCCGGAGGAGTATAAGATGGGCAGGTGAAGTGACAAACCATCTGCTTCCTGTCATCACCTGCTTCACTCGCTCTCTCTCATCAGGACCAAGATCTTCATCCGCTATGCCAGAACGCTGTTTGCTACAGAGGATGCTTTTGAAATCTGCAAACATGAACTGGGTAAATGAACTAATAAGACTTAACGTTTGTTTTT
>SOMO01000017.1:1089447-1105668 GCA_028128575.1 Paedocypris carbunculus | reverse complement strand
GTGTGTGTGTGTGTGTGTGTGTGTGTGTGTGTGTGTGTGTGAGTGAGACAGCTGTGTTACAAATGTCAACTTAACCATTTTTTGTTTATATGTAGATTACACTCACTAAGACAAGCAGGAGAAGTTTCAAAGTGAAACAATACTCAAGTATTTTTATTTTGAAACTTTTAACACAGGTTAATTTGACCCAAACAGTATCTTTGTAATATAAACATGTAGCGTGGTCGTTACAAATGTGTCAACTGCAACTAGTTATGAGATAACTACAACAAATAAGTCAAGTAGAAGAGGCTTCAAACTGAAAACATACTTTCAAATATTTTTTTAATATTTTTAAATTTTGAAAACGGGTAAATTTGACCCGAACATAATAGGAGGGTAAATTGTGCTAAATGTGAAATGGAACATTAACCTTCACTGTCGGTAAGGACCTCCATACGGCCACTGAACATGGCCTTCAACATTGTGTCCTGCTTGGTCAGCGTCTGCATGGTTGTGTAATACAGAGCACCTCCGACGTTCAGCTTCACGTATTTGGAACTGGAACTGGAGCCCTTAAAGGAAGTGGTCCGGGTCGTAGCTGCCGGCACAGCCGAGCTCACCACACTTTCTCCTGACATTTCTTCCTACCAGTACAGAAAAAATGCGACATGTATGAGATGATGTACAGCCAAACACTGTTCAAACTAAACTTTTAAAACTACTAATTGAAAAATGACAGCAGAGCACTGGCTATAAGAAGCACTTTTCTCATATTATAACGGCCACTATGATGGAAGACACTGTCCAGCCTGTCTTTCAAAACTGAAATAAATCAAGTATTTTATTTCTGTCTTAAGTTGACTAAACCTGGTCCTGTCGATTGAGCAAGTCTGGACAGACACGTAAACTTCTCTGGGTAATGACAACATGAATAAAAATTATATTTTGTAATGTCCTGACATGTTTATTTGTTAATAAAAACCAAGAACAATACCAACAAAGCAAATATATTATTTATATCAGGTCTCGATCAAACATTGTAACCATTACATTTTGGTTTCGTGTTTGTTTTTGAAATCTAAAATGAACAATACATCATGACGTTTAAGGAAACGTTAGAAATGAATTCGAAAACTGATTATTAAAAGGGATGTTTTACAACGTTAATCATTGTATAAAGACGTTTATTTTATTAGACATGTTCTGTTTAAAGAAACATTTGTGGAAAAAGCTCGGTTAACAAAAAAATGGTAGAATGGTAGTAGTTTTCAGAAACTCCGTTTAAATCACAAGAATTGTTGTTGCATCACGTCTATATTTTTGGGAATTGATTATCGAGGACATTTCAGTGTGAGGCTGTGAGCTCACGATTTATGTTTTTCCACAGGAAACAGGCGAGTTGAAACATTAGCACAGCTCTAATGTTCATTCCCCTTTTGTTTCAAATGAGCAAGCACACGGTTCCTGGATTGCTAATAAACACGCCTTCTTACAAATAGCCATCGAACATATATCGTTTCAAGCGAAAAGTTAAAGTTTTATCAGTAAAAGTGCCACTATTTACCATAGAAATCCAGCGATTCCTCCGGGCCTGTGGCGTGAGTGTAGAATTAGATCACTTCCGCTCCCAGCCCGGACTCGTTCACGTGACCGCGCCTCACCCGCGCGGCAGCAGTTTGTTTCAGGGGACACGGGCACGCGCTTTAATGACGGAAACCTTGTCTAGCTGTCGTAAAGACGCAATTTACGCCGTTTCAGCGACTACAGACCAAAACAGTTCATGGCAGCACCACCTTATACGTAATTTATTCATCTGGACATTTGACAGTATAATAATGTGACTGAATAAGCTATGAAAAACATGAATCCAGCAGGTAGACTTATAAACATCACACACAAGCACGACTAGCAGTGATTTAATGAAAACCGCACGAGCTAATTCATCCCTGTACTCGCCTCGTCCTCGGATCTTTTCTACAAGTTCCTGCTCGTTATAACATGGTACTTCGATATCTTGAACTTCACGTCACGCTAAAATTACGTTTAGTAAAATGTATGTATAATACTTATTGAAACAACATCGGCATCTTTTAAAATACACGGCTCCGCTTCACGGGAAAAACGTTCAGCCGGAGGTTTTACGAAGTGACACCGCTGACGGATTAACACTGAGTCGCTGCATTGTTTACAAGTCTTTTTCCACATTTCCGCGAACTCCATGGCAATGGAAAGTCTGTCGAAAAGCTAAAGGTCTTGTATTCTTTTTAATTCATGAACATTTGGCTGATGACATTTTGCGCCTCGTCCGAGTGTTTATGTGACGCTAGTGTTTTCTAGCCGCTTCGTTAGTATGAAGCTATTGTCTCTGGTCAGTTCAGAGTTACTGATTTAAATCTCTGTTTCTGCTAATCAAATGTGTGCTTATTATGTTGCTTATAATGCGCTACTGCGTAGTCTGCATGTGTAGAGAAGGAATAACTGTTTTGGTCTGAATGTAAATGCTGTCTGCTTGTCAAAGGTTGTGTCAGATTTGTCTGATAGGAAAAAACACATTCTCTTAATATTTCCTAAAACCGTTTCAAACCAGACTTGATTGGTTCGTAACAAACATTACAGGCCGGAATAACTAGTCTCGTGCTGGAGAGAGAATAGTAGCTTCTCTACAGGAGGCAGTAATTGTGTAGTTGTTATTTATATTGTGATCAAATCGCTGCAGACACCAAAGAGAAAATCTCCACCAGAGTGAACTATGAGCATCAAATGCATGGAAATGAAAACCAGCATAATTATCATTGATGCAATCCTGCAGAGGTGTGTTTTACTGATTCACAAGTCAATTAATTAAAGAAGTTATGCTCAGTGCTGAAAAATGAAGTAAACCCTAACATGTGTAAGTGAGCCGTACATAGTGACCCTGACCTGAATAAGTGACCAATCAAAGAACCTAACCTGTTTGCCTGTAGAGATGTCAAATGCTCCTCATTTTGTACATAATTTTAGATAAAAGTATCTGCCAAATGACTGTGAAGTGAAAATGACCCTATACCTTAAACATGACCCTGATCTGTATAAGTGACACTAACACATATAAATATCACTAATCCATAATAAGCCCTAACTCTAGCCAGTAGAAGTGACACTAACTCGTGAAAAGTGACACTTACACAGGCTAGTGTCACTAACACAGACTAGTATGACTTACATGGACTAGTGTTACTTACACGGACTAAGTAACACTAACTTACGTCCGTGTAAGTCACTCTAGTCTGTGCTAGTGACACTAGCCTGTGTGACACTAACCTTAACCTGTATAAAAGACACTAGCCAGTGTATGTGCCACTAGGTCATGTAAGTGACCCTTTCTTGTGTAAATGACAGTAACCATAACCCAAGTGACACTAGTAACCCGTGTAAGTGAGCCTCTGCTAAACCACTTATTTTTAAATTATGCAGCGTAGAATTATTTTCAGCATAGAATGTAACTTCTCTAACTCACTCATTTTATGATTGACAGAATATTTATAATCAAATAAATCAAATGAAAATAATTTGGTCAAAGTAAGAATCTCATTAGTTGGGTGATGGTATTTCAATGATGGAATCTCACCGATTGTCGTGTAGATTTCTCTGGGCATCTGAGGATGACATAGGAAGCAGACGCGTTGCCAGTCCAGGAACAAGGTAATTTTGCTTGGCAATTTACTTTTAAACACATTTGATGATTTTTTTTTTAAAGATTGTTTTTTGCTTTTAAATTGTCACCAGCATTATTGTTACATGCACTTGAAAACTGTTTCTTGTAGTGTGCTGTATTCAGAACAATCAGTAATTCTGTTACTCTAAGCACAAGAATCACTTACTGAAAAATAAACAGACGGCAGTACAGGCTTCCAGTGTTGTGCAATCTTTGACTTGATTTGATTGGATGCTGCCTCACCACACCATACTTTTCTTAGTATTGTATTTAAAATGTAAAATGTATTTAGTTTGTAACTAAGAATGGTGACGTGTTTGGAAAATAATTTTAAAGTACAAAGCACTAAATATGTATAATTGAAAAATGTATTTTTTATCGCAAAGCAGTGTTCCCTTTATTATCACTTGTAGCAGGATTAGGATTAACAATAAACTTGCTTAAATGCATAGTAGGATAGATAATAGAAAAAAAACTGACGTTTGTGAAATAATTTCACAAATGTGATTTACTATATGCTGGATGTGTTTTAAATAATGACAATCATTTAGTGTTCTGGTTATGACAATATAATACTTGGAAATTAAAAATTCAAATGTAAAAACTTGTCATTGATCTTGTGACAACAGCTCTGAATGTGACTGATACTGTGTCTCTTCTGTGGATCCTCAAAAGACTCAATATGTTCACTGCTACTCAAACCTCCAAGTCCCAGTTCCTGGATAAAGCCAGACAGGCTCGAGAAGAGAGGAAAGGCAGCAAAGAGAAAGAAAGAGCGGCCACCCAGATCCAGGCTCTGGTCAGAAAGTTCCTGTGCCGATGTCGACTACAAAGAAAAATCAGGTAGAAGAAGACAACTGAGCAGGGATAATGAAAGGGACCAGTGTGGTGCAAGTTACTTATTACTGTTTGTAAAAAGTAACCCGTTACTGTACAATACACTTACAATACACTGTTACAATCTGTAAAAAAAATCCGTAATTACTTTTCAGGTTTTCAAATTACAATAGAAGTATAACTTAGCGTCCTAAAATGACAAAATGTACCTTTTACTTGTGTTTACATCCAGATGGTGAATTATTATATGTGACAAATAATTTGCCGTGACTGGCCAGTGCAGTGCGTAGTTACGGCAGGCCAGACGGAGCCAATAGCTGCGGACCTCAAACTCAGAGTGGCGTTATAAAATACAACACTAAGCGAAGGACAAACAACATACCTGTCTATTCACAAAGAGGAAATGTTACATTATTGATTCATTGTCTTGAGTGTGAAAGGTTTGATGTAACGCCACCGTTACTTCAAAAAATACACTCGAAAATACAATTAGTAACTGCGTTACAGCAAAAACTAATCTATTATTGTAATATGTTACTTTTGTAAGGCGTACCAACACTGAAAGTGATACACTGGAGTAACTGATGACCAGTGTTGGGAGTAACGCGTTACAAAAGTAACATATTACACTAATATATTACTTTTTGCGGTAACGTGGTAGTGTAACTTATTACTTATTGTATTTTCAGTAATATATTACTCGTTACATGCAAGTAACGCTTTACATCAAATCGTTCACTTTCAGAATAATAAATCAAACATTTAATATTTCCACAGGGTGGGTCGCGGACTCGCGGGAAATTTGATGAACATTTAATAAACAACAGCCGAAGGTACATTTGCGAGATGGTCTTATGCACATCGTTTCAGTTTTGTAAAAAACAAGAACATTGTGATGAAATGCGACTGCTGTAAAGCAAAACAATGGTCGACATAAAAAAAACAGCACTAGCAATTAAAAAAAAACACCTGGAGCGGTGCCATCTGACCGCTCGACCTAAAGAGAAAGAAAACGGCAACGACAATGTCCTCTGCACTTTATGGCCAGAAAGCAGGACAGTGTTGTGTGGTAAGTCATTCAAAATGAATAAAATGCATTGAAGTTTACATTGTCCTGTTGTGTCTGATATCAAATATACCCAGGATATTCACAGATATCGGAGGAAAGTCGCTTTATATCTACCATACTTTTGACACGTATTAATGTTAATTTTAGGGTTGCCAAATGTCTTTTCCCCAGACATCCGATTGATTATTATAAATTCACGATAATGTCCGGTTTTCCATCTTTTTCAAAGGACCATTACACGTGTACGTAGGTTCGCCACCCTAGCTTTATTTGAGAACGGAAAATTAACTAATACATTGAAACTTTCTATATTATTAAATTATCTGTCAAATAAAAACGTTTTAATGACAACAGCCCACTGATGTTGTTCACTAATAGAGACATTATAGTTATTATTAGGTATGTTGTTGAAGCTGTATTTTCAAACAAAAGAGTTGATATTTAGAACTTTATTTCATATAATTATTGTGAAAAAAAATCAGACTAAAATTGTTACATATTTAAGTTTTTACTTTTCTTTAGCATATTAAAGCATGTTCATCAACCTCCGAGAAACCTGTCTAAAATTTGTCGAGGCCGTGCCGGTTTTCCTCTTTTTTGAAAATCAAAATATAGAGATGGGGATAAGTCACATATGGTCAAGTCCAATTAAGTCTCAAGTCTTAACCATCAAGTCTCGAGTCAAGTCTCAAGTCACAGTTTAGACAAATCAAGCAAGTCAAGTCGAGTCATGATGAGTTTCAAGTCAAGTCGCAGTACTAAAATAAACAGAGGTTAAATTATTAATACATGTTTATTTTTGCACAAAAAAGATGAACCTATATACATACATTATGCATCTTCACACTGCTATATTTGAATTGAAAACATGCACTTGGAAAAAATGTTTGCCAAGACATAGGCACCAAGTTGTTGACGATTGGGGATTGTCAATAATAATAATAATTCTAATAATAATAATTCTTCTGAACACACGCCATTCGATTGGCAGGTGGTAGACTTGATATGTAGTAGTCTGGGGCACAATCAACTGCGACATGGATGGCTGCTGTAGAACACTGCAGTGTATCTTGGATTTGAGATATTCATCATATCTGCATGGATTAAAAAAAAAAACAAAACACAAAACCAATAAGGGAAAACTGTAAACATTAAAACAAAAGTATTTTCCTATGCACAAACATTAATTATTTTTTTAATGATGTAAGGAAATTAAATTGTAAATCTAAATTAAGTTTGAGTGATGATCACTTGCCTATGTATGTGTTTTAAGGTTCCAGCAGTTACAGATTTTCATGTTTACACACACAGAAATGGAAATACACATGTACTGTCAGTACAAGTGCAAGATTTGAGCATTTATATACAGTCTATGAACCTTATAAACCCAGTATTGTGACTGAAAATTTGCCTAGAATGTTTAACATATGATTTTTAATACTTATGCTGTCCATTATAGGGCACAGTATAGGGAATTTATACACTCTTTTTCATCTAGTGATGGGACACTTTTTCATTTCAGCAGAATATAAATTTAACGTATGTGAATACAGCCCAGTGATGCAGCTTAATCAGCACACATTTTGTTGTTATTATGAGTGTACACAAAAAAGTAGACGTTCAATTCGAACGATGAAATTATTCAGGTCAGCCTGACCAAAAAGTTTGGAAAGATTTTAAGGGCAAGTGATCGACGCGTTGATCTGGGATTTTCATGCAGTATGCGCGAGCTGATATTCAACAACACGCACACGCAGTCAGACGATACAAACACTTGAAAATGCGAACACTTAACATAGACGTTATAGCTTACATGTAATATCGAGAAGCCCCCTCATTTTAAGACGCACCAAACATTTAAATTCTGGCTGCGCCACTGTTACAGGCGTAAATGATCATCACATTTCTGATAAAAAAAAATAAATAAAACATGCAACCATAGCCTATTTATGACAAACAGAAACGATTCATTTATTACATTAGTAATATTCTTTTTTTTATTACTTTTATAAAGAAATTACTTTCTTACCTTTCCATGTAGTTCTTGAATTGCCGGATGAAATTTGACGTTGTGGTTGTCGTGTCAGATGTTCTTGCGTTGCATTCTCTGCATCTGTTCAATCTTTTTCTATTGGCACGGTCCAGTTCAACGTCTATATAGCCAAACGTGACTATTTGTGGAGATCGACTATTGTCTGCTGTCCACTGCGGTTTGTGCTGCGTTAAGGTCACAGGCAGGCGCCAATCACAATTGCACAGGTGCTGCTCATGAGGCACAATTAGTTTTTTATTTTTTTATTAATTTCGAGTCTTCCACTTAAAGTCAAGTCAAGTCAAGTCTCAAGTCACTTGCTCTCAAGTCAAAGTCAAGTCAAGTCATTTTCTTACTTTAATCAAGCAAGTCGCAAGTCATGAAAATTGTGACTCGAGTCAGACTCGAGTCAAGTCATGTGACTCGAGTCCCCCATCTCTGTCAAAATATATGGTCACTCTACAATTATAGACTATGTATATTGTAGCTTGGATTGGCCACAGTCACCAGGCTACATAACTATGACTTCCTACTGGATGTAACAAACTACTGTACAAATAAAAGATACACTTTGTTATTTTAGGTTAATTTTTTAGTTTGTTTCTACTTGAAAAGTAGTGAAAGTAACTTAAAAGTATGTAATATATTAAATGTAATATATTACATTTATGAGACATTAATATTCTAATGTAACTTATTACTTTTTTCAAACAGTAATAAGTAGTATGTAATATATTACAATTTTGAAGACTCTTGCACAACGCTGCTGATGACAACGATTGTGGTTTGAATGTCATTGACAGCTGTATCTGAATTGTCTTGTTTTAGGGAGGAAGTGGATGAGTTTTTAGCCGTCAGCGATGCAGGAGGAGCGAAGAGAAATGCGTTGTCCATCTTCAGAATCACCAGGAAGTTGCTTTTCATACTGAGCAAAGCTGATAAACTGGTGAGTGTGATGGAGAGAAGTGTGTCTGGTGCAGGCTGAGCGCATGTGTCCTTCCTCTGCAGCGCTTTGAGAAAATGTGTGGGATCATCCTGAGCAGCATGGAGGTGGACAACGACGCTAAAGTGAGTTCGTCTGAGCATGTGTTGTTTGGCCTATCATCTCATTGTCTCGTTCTCTAGGTGTGGTACGTGTCTCTGGCCCTGTCCAAAGATCTCACCATTGTCTGGCTGAAGCAGATCAAAGATGTGCTCTGGGTCTCCAGCGAGTTCCTCAAGAAGCTAAAGGTTTGAATGACAGGGTCACGCAATGATCATTGTGTTATTCTCATGGTTGATTTTGGACTAGATGTTTATTTGTAGGGATGCACCGATACCGGTATTGGCAGGGTTCTTACAGCTGCTAGAAATCCTTGAAAATGCTTGAAATTTTAATTCTACAGTGGAATCTGGATAAGTGCACGTCCTCGGGACCGGATCCGAGCTTAGGCGGTTCTCCTGCTCTGTGTCTGGTTTCTCGCTTTGGAATCACAGATTCCGAGAGTGAGACAGAGAAAGAGACAGACAGAAAGAAAGACAGATAAATAGTCTGTGAACAAACAGTTAGTGATCCTAATGATTCAGGTCTGATGTGCAGAAAGTGGGAAACACGAGGACCTTTATTGTTGCTGAACCCGAGGGAAAGCGTTACCACTTTTACAAACTTAAACACACTTTGCTAAAAATAGAGAAGAATGTCTAATTTCTTACTTTTTAATGGTTAGAATGCAAAATTTGTCTTATAATGTTGATTGTGTTTACATTGTAAGATTGTGCTTAAAACATATACTTTTGTGAATGAACATTTAACATATTTTAAAGTGAATGAACACTTCCAAACGAATATGGACAGCAAATTATGCTCAGGAAAATTGTCCAGAGGCTCAAAATGTAGCACGTTTAACACAAGTAATTTAAACAAGCACATATAATCACAGCACGACAACAAGTAGAAAGAGATTGCCTCTAAACCAACACAACTCACGCTGCAGCAAACTCTTGCAAGAAGAGAGAAAGATGTAAGTTTATTCAAATATTGTGCACTAAATAGCAAAGATTTATCATTAACAACAAACTGAGAAAAAATTCCTGAGTTGCACGGTCACTGTTTAAATCTTTTTTTATAAAGTATATTTATATTGTATGATTTATATTCTGTAATAAATTGCACAACAACATGCATTCCGTTTTAAATAAATGTTCTTAATTCCAAGCTTTTTTTTGTTAAATGATTTGACTTAAGCTGTTACCTATAAATTAAAATCATGTTTTTATTACGTATTCGGCATCGATAACGGCGAGTGCTGAAATATAAGTTGTCGTGCTTGTTTTCAAAAGTGTGGTATCGGTGCATTTCTATTTGTACGGCTTTAGGAGAAATGCAACAGCTGCCAAATGTGCACGTAATGAGTCATAAAGCCTCTGTCACTGCTCGTCTCATGGTCGGATGCACTTGTAGGTCAGACGTTGTTAGGAACATTGTTCATTTGTGTGGCTGTTGTGCTCCGGCGCAAGTGAGATGGATCTGCCACCCAGCCGTTGCAGGTTCAAATTAAGGTAGCCCACTGCTTTGGGTTTTGGATGAGTTTAATGCAGAGCACCACTTTGCTATGGTCCTTAGTGGAGATGTTGTACAACTCAATCTCTCATCTCCTTTGTTTCCTGTTTCCGCAGCCTGACATCATGCAGGACAATAAGCTGGTGACTTTGTACCTGACAATGCTGATGACCTTTACTGACACGTCCACCTGGAAGATCAGTAAAGGGAAAGGTTTGTTCTTCCTCCAGATTACAGGCCATAATTCCACTATTAAAAAAGGTCAGGACTTTAGGAAAAGTTTGCCAGACACAAGACAGGATGAGTATTGTATTTTTTTCTCCCACTGGGCACCGTGAGAAAAGGGGAATTCAGCTTTATTCATACTAAATTTAATATACTAGAAACTCCAAAACACTACATTGACTGTATTTATATTACGCAAATATAAGCACCCCTTTTTTTTCTTTTCAATGCGCACAATATAAGCGCCCAAAAACATCTTCGCCAAAACAACGTCTTTATGCAGCGGTCCTCTTATCTTTCTTTAAACAATGGTTTTGGAGGCAGATATTCATATATGCTTTTATTGGCTTAATAATAGAAATAAAGGAACACTAGCAATGCAGTGACTTTTAGCTGTGGATGAATAAAGTGTCAGAAGTAGAAATAAACTAAATGTAATAATTAATATTACATTTCTCGAATCGACTGCAATATGTGAGGGCCCGCCACTGTGAGTGAGACATGGTGGTCTGCAACACAGGAGCACCACAGGGGACAGTTCTGGCTCCGTTTCTGTTTACTGTCTACACCGCTGATTTCATGTTCAACACAGCATCATGTCACCTGCAGAAGTTCTCTGACGACTCCGCCATCGTCGGATTAATAAAGGATGATGATGACAAAGAGTACAGACAACTGACACAGGACTTCGTGGACTGGTGCCAGCGGAACTACCTCCAAATTAATGCAGGGAAAACGAAGGAGCTGGTGGTAGACTTCCGTAGGCACACTCACTCTGCATTGGTACCGGTGAACATCCAAGGAAGGAATATTGAGAGGGTGGATTCCTACAAATACTTGGGTCTTCACCTCAACAATAAACTGGACTGGACGCACAATACAGAAGCACTGTACAAAAAAGGTCAGAACAGACTATATCTATTAAGAAGACTGATTGGAGTCCGGGGACCACTCCTTAAGACTTTCTACGACTCTGTGGTGGCATCAGCCATCTTTTACGGAGTGGTCTGCTGGTGCAGCAGCATCTCAGCAGCAGATAGGAGGCGACTGGAAAAACTGGTCAAGAGAGCTAGCTCCGTTCTTGGGCTACCTCTTGAATCAATACAGGAGGTGGGAGAAAGGAGGATGGTAGCTAAGCTATCATCCATGTTGGAGAACGATGCCCACCCGCTGTATGAGACGGTGTCATCACTAACCAGCTCCTTAAGGGACAGACTGAAACATCCTAAGTGTCTGAAGGAGCGACACCGCAGGTCGTTTCTACCTGCTGCTGTAAGACTTTACAACCAGAGCTGCTCCCAGTGAACTGTGCAATAACTCCACTACATCCTGTGCAATATCCGTAATGAGTGAACTGTGCAATACCGTTACTTACTTTGTGCAATATCCGAGTGCTTTCCTTTTGTGTGTATAATATTGTATAATTTCTGTCATATTTTATATTCTATATTCCATATTCTTATTTAACTGTAATTTCTAGATGTATATACTTTTTTATTTGATGCTGCTTGTGTTTTCTTAGTGCTGCTGCAACAAAGAAATGTCCCCACTGTGGGACGAATAAAGGACTTTCTATTCTATTCTATTCTATTCTAATATTGGATCAGATGGAGACGACAAACCAAATAGCAGACGCAGATCAGGACTAATGGCTAGAAATGGTAGGCGAAAGCAGAGCAGGAAGACATTATTCAAGTAAAACCACACTGAAGTGATACGAGTCACAGTTTAGGTTTGTTAAAAGAAGAAAAAGAAGCATTTTGGGAGAAGTATTTGGCCAGAAATTTTAGGCTTTCCTTTTATTTTTCCTTTGCCTGAAAAAGGAAGTTCAAGTTCTGAGCATTTGTAAGGCACTTTTAACTGTCTCAGGAGGGGGGGTGCTTATATTCGCCGGGTGCTTATATTCACGTAAATAGGGCATTAACTTGTATAGGGCGTGTTTTTCATGTTCACCTTGTGTTTTGTTGGTTAATGTGACATGTCCAGAAGCCTGATCAGCAGTTCAGTTTTTATTTTTAAGCCAAGCAATCTGCTTTCAGCGGCCATTTTTGATTTAGATATCACATCAACATGTGATATAAATGTAAATAAATAAAAAACTTGGTATAAAACAAATGCAATTTTAGTCCATGCATATAGAAATGTACAATAAAATACAGTGGTACCTCTCAATGCGAAATAAATTTGTAAAATGTAAATTTTGTAAAATGGGCCGCATTTTGCATGTAAATTTGATAATTCGCCCCAATTTAAAAAAAAATGTTTTTATAATATTATAAAATATCGTAATAACTAATAAAAAGCATGTTACATCCGCCATCTCTAATCTCGCGATAACAGTGTCGTTGCCGGATCAGCTACAACATTTGGCCCGAGTATAGTGAAATAATTTAATATAAAGAGACAATATTTTCTCGACGACGCCCTTCGTAAAAGAAAATGTTTGTTAACAGTCATTCCTAAGTGGAGGTACCGTGTCAGGTATGTGTCTTTGGTGTTTTCCAATTAGCCTCACGTTGCAATGTGTTTCAGGAGAGGCCCTGAAGCCTGCTTTAAACCGGATTTGTGAGAATATAATGGGGCATCTCAACCAGAAGGGCTTCTACTCTGTTCTTCAGGTACTGCTCATCTAATCAGAGTCTAGAGAACCAGTCTGAGCTCCAGCTTTGGATCCCTTCTGTCATTTTCAGATTCTGCTGACTAACGGACTGGCGCGCTCCAGGCCGTCGCTGTCTAAAGGAACCCTGACGGCCATCTTCACTCTGTCCCTCAGGTCGGTCGCTCGCTTTATTCCCAGATTGTCTAATTCAGTCCGTTTACATCTGTTTAGCTGAAAAAGACTTCCATGTTGTCCCGCTGTCTTTCAGGCCTGTCCTTGCAGCACATTTTTCAGACAATCTACTGAGATCTTTCCTCCTCCACATCATGTCTGTTCCAGCGTTCATCTCCCACCTCAACACACTCACACCAGACGTAAGGAAAATCCCTCGCTTCAATCTGCAACTCCGCAGCTCTTGATTTGGATGCTGCAGAACGGAAGAATCATTGAGACTTCTGATTTGCATGATGTTTTGTAGCGCCCTCTACCTGCATGCTGCAATTTATAGGTAGAAAGTGAATTTAGATTCACTGCACTGAATGTATATGGAAAAAAAATACCCAGCAATGCTTTTACTAAAGACACGATATGCATTAATTAAACATATCTGTAGCATAGAAGAAAGTAAACAATAATATTTATATATATTTAATGTTTTTCCCATTAAAAGTGTCTTAAATGGGAAATATTGCACTTGAAATGATAACCATTATTGTGTGGCTATTAAAAGGCATGAAACGTAAACCAGTATACAACATTAAACACTTGCAAAAGTGCACCTGTTACTGGCACGTGATTTGGATTCTGGGGGGAAACTTGAAAAAAAAAAAGTTAAATAATAAATATTATTGTAGTGGGTCACACTCACAAATACAGTTGTTTTTTCTCATACATTTTTGTGAATAGTTTTTTTTTGTTGTACTTTAACGTTATCAATTTATTATAACGTAATAAATTAAATTCCTCCGACAGAGAAATGCATCACTTTCGCGCTGCAGTGTATTTCTACTGTGGTACTAGATAATATTGACTGATTGTGATGTTTGTGCAGTGTATGGTCACTATCCAGACACACGACCTTTTCCGCAAGTTTGTGCTGTTTCTGAGCCGAGAGGAGCAGTGTTCCGACATCTGCGTCTGTCTGGAGGGAAGCCACACGCTGTGTTTACTGGGTAAAATTTACTCAGACTAATGGTTTGAACTGTTCTTATTCAATCTGGAAGTCTGCACATGCATTTACTAGATATATACACACCTTTACACTACAAATATATACGCTATGTTTTTGACATATTTGTATAAACAGTATATACTTTTTTATACAAATGGTCGGTATATACACTGTGTGTGTGTGTGTGTGTGTGTGTGTGTGTGTGTGTGTGTGTGTGTGTGTGTGTGCACAATAAGCATACCTGCAGAAACGGCACACATGCAACAACTATGATTTATTCACATTAAATCAAATCAAATACAGATCATGCAAATGTAAATACGTGTACAAATAATAACACACATTACATTCAAACACAAAGTAGCAGAGTTACAAACACTCAATATTTTACACAACTCCCTCTCTCTCTGTCTCACACACACACAATAACACATTTGTATACAAAGATCATAGTTACATACACACGTATTACACAACTCCCTCTCACACACAAACACATGTATTCAAAGATTATAGAGTTGCATACACACATTTTTACACAACTCTCTCTTTCTCTCTCTCTTTCTCTCTCTCACACACACACACACACACTTTGANCACACACACACACACACACACACACTTTGAAGACTATTTTTCTCCTTTAATTCCACATAGCAACTTTGCGTTGGTCTTGAACTAAGAAAAGCGCTATATAAATAAACTTGAACTTGAACACACACACACCCAAGTGTGTGTATTGTTTAGCCGCTCTGATGACCTGAGGTCTCTTCTGTGCTATCAGGTAATCTTATTCAACTGGGATATTTCAACGTTAAAGTCCTGGAGCAGGAAGCCAACCACTTTGTGAAGGACTTAACAGACATGCTGTCGTACTGCCAGAGATACGTCTCTCAGAAGAAGTCCAACCTCACGCACTGGCACCCGGTACTAGGCTGGTTCTCCCAGACGGTGGACTACGGGTGCGTGTGTGTGTGTGTGTGTCCCCTAACCCCAGGTCTGCGGATCGCCACCGCTCCCAGACACTCCTGTGTCAGATTAGTGCAAAATATCAAATTAATTAAAAAAAAAAAAAAACGAGGAAATTATTCACTGTTTTGTTTTGTTTTTATTATTATGTTTGTTGCACAATCTTCACACTTTTGTTCGGCAGAATTTTCATTCTAAATCGGAAGCTTTTCTTCTTCAGTTGCGTCACCCGCATCTATAATAATAATAATAATAATTTAAGTATTTGTAGGGCGCTTTTCACAGTTTTAACTGTCTTAAAGCGCAAAAAACTGCGCATCTGCGCATCGACTTTACACACACACACACACACACACACACACACCAGTCTGACAGCGAAACTGTACCAATAACACTGACACCGAAAGTCAAACGGATGGAGAATCTTTGTTATATGAATTTTTTTTTGCAATGTTAAGTGCCATGAAACCTGACGCTTTAGCAGTTATTTTTTCTAAATTAAGTATTTACGTGTATAAGCAAATTTATTCCAGATATAGTAGAAATGCTTTATTATGAACCAGTAAAAGAGTGAAGCGGCTCAGCGCATTATACATGGCTGGCACACTGAGCACTGTAATAACAGAATCAGGAGCACAACGAAAATCACGGTGGCTGACTTGACCGACAGCCTGGGATGTTCTCAGCACAACATTTTCCAATGTTTGTTGTTAATGTTAATGTCTCTAATGTTTGTCGTGATGCTGTGTGACGCACACACGCAGCTGATGAGAGATCTAGCATCTTTAGAGAACGAAAATGCAGCCTTTTTTGTTTCTAAGCTGTAGAACTTTCTTTGTTGGAGAAAATAGAATCAAGTCAATTTTAAAAAGGTGTCTGACATTTTAAAAGAGAAAAACACTTTTCTTTTTTTATGCAAATAGAACCTTCAAATAGCGTAAGTACACGACGCCCTTATATGTTCCAGCGCGTTATTTATCTTTAAATAAGATAAATATATTTATCTTTTGGTACAACTGTGTTTAATTTTGAATGGCTGTTTAAATACAAATAATTTTTGTATTTTATTGTAGCTACAAACTACACACACTAAAAAAAAAAAGA
>SOMO01000017.1:1033314-1073927 GCA_028128575.1 Paedocypris carbunculus | reverse complement strand
GGTACATGGCGGGCCACATCTGGCCCCTGGGCCACGAGTTTGACACATGTGCTGTACATAATCACAACTCCACCGCAACTGTGACTGTTTATGAAGCAAACCCAGTAAAACCTGTGGAGTTTATTTTTGTTGAAGGAACACAGAAAAATGCATATGTCAATGATAAATAAGGTAAATCGCTGAGGCTGCGTGTCTTTCATGTACTTGTGCCTTGTCTTATGTGCCAACGCAATGTTTTGCACAACGACATTATGGGTCTTGAAAGGCGGCATAAGAAAACAAAGAACTATTATTATTAATTTTACACCGCGTGAGATGCGCAGAGACTGGCCCATTATTTCTCATAGGAAACGTTTGAAACAATAGGGTTTCTAGGCCATCGAGTTTTCATTGTAAATGTGAGTTTTAACACGACTATACAACAACAAGTAACTTGCTAGCGGTGGACGATATGACTGAAAAATCATATCACGAAAGTTTTTAGTGACCAGTNAAAAGACAGCTGATTTTTCCTCAAGGCCGATTGACTTGCCGACTCCGCCTCTTGCCGTCATCCTGCTGCTGGAGGATGTTACTCCAGGTGTGGGAGAGCTGAAAGGCCCCCTCGTCCCGGTTCATGGTTGCGTGCGCCCGTTTTCTTGCGAACGATGCTTGTCTGTTCCCAGTCCATAACGTGATTTTCTCTTTTGCAATGGTCCGTTATGGCCGACTTCAGGCTTTCTTGTATTGCCTGCTGTCGCGATGACTTGGTTAACCGTTTTTTTGTTTCTTTGTCATATTCGTTTTGGTGTTCTTTCTTCCTTGTAGCAAGTGACCTTCCTGTTTCTACATACATACATAGGAGAAACAGGAAGGTCACTTGCCACAAGGAAGAAAGAACACCAAAACGAATATGACAAAGAAACAAAAAAACGTTCGCACGGAGAGCAACAGACACAGGAGGTGGATACTGGAGGCGGTGGAGATCAGAAAACGGGCGCACGCAACCATGAACCGGGACGAGGGGGCCTTTCAGCTCTCCCACACCTGGAGTAACATCCTCCAGCAGCAGGATGACGGCAAGAGGCGGAGTCGGCAAGTCAATCGGCCTTGAGGAAAAATCAGCTGTCTTTTAACCACGTCACCATCCCATCGGGTGACACCTCTGAAGAAGACGGAAGTAAACGTCGAAACATGTCAGGTATGCAAGGAATTTAATGCATGCGTTTGTGTCTGAGATACAAAAAATAGAAAAAACTAATATCACAATATATAGACACTAGAAGAATGTTTGAAGTAAAAAAAAGAGTCAGTTAAAAGGGGAAAAAAATTGCCTTTGTCCATGGTGTCAAACTAATTTATACAGAAAATCTTACTAAATGTAATGTAAAATATATGCAACTTAATCTTAAATAACTCATTATTTATTATAACTTATTCAAGTGACAATTGCAGTTGCGTAGAAAATTGTTTGCTTGTTGCTCTAACACGAATCCTTTTTAATTTTGTCAGCTTATGAAAACACACATAACTCCATTAATGAAGGATCAGACTGTCTAAGTGAATGAAGAAAAAGAAAGAAAAGAAAGCAAACCAATGCACCAAAAAAAATTGGTCAGACTAATGACAACTTGTTTTCCATAACTCTATAAAATGCATTTTGGCTGCAATGGTTTATTTATTTATTTTTTTGGATGCCCATTTATTGCTGCTTTTATAAATTTTTTGTGTATATGTACTCATTTGTAACATAAAACGGTGGAAACACTGCTGCGGCTAGCGTAGTCGAAAGGCATTGTGGGAAATGCAGTTTTTGGTCAACGCACGCTCTTATTTAATTTTTAAAAAAACTTTTATTAAGAAAAAAAATAGTTAAGCTCTTGCGGGCCACTGAAAATAACATGGCAGGCCACATCTGGCCCCCGGGCCTTGAGTTTGACACGTGTATTACAATAATATGTTAGTTTTTGCTCTATCGCAGTAGTGTAACGTTTTACTAATTGTATTTTCAGGAATATATTATTTGTTACATGATAATATTGCTCACTAATAGGGATATTATAGTTAGATATATTGGTGAAGCAGGATTTTCTAACAGAATCTAACAGAGTTGATATTTAGAACATTATTTCATATTTTTAATTAATTTATTTATTAGAAAAGACTTATTTTGTTACAGACCATTTACATTTTTACAGATTAAATTTTTTTTTACTACAGAAGTTATTTTGCACCATTGAAGCATATTAAAGCATATTCATCAACCTGCGAGAAGCCTGTCTGTATTAGTCCCAAGGCCCGGTCATAATAATTAACAAAGAAATAAGTAATTTTTTTTTGAGGAAAAGAAACAACGTTGTGTATTTGAGATGTATATTTGTGTGGCAAAAGTATGACACTGATAATTAGTCTAGCTGAAAAGGCTGATCACACATTTTTAACCAAAGGAACAAAAGTCCGACATATGGTCTCTGCGCAGTGCACATGCGCACGCAGTTGTATGAGTGACTGTGAATAATTGAATTGCACTCTATTCTTTCTTTAAGTGCGCCGTGATTTCAGCTTTGCAAAAAACTGTACACATAATACTGAATGACTTTAAAGTGAAACTCAAAAACCGGAAATCCAGAAGTGCCGGCAAAACCGGAAGTGCGATTAATGGCGTTAATAAAAATTTGACGTGATTAAACAAATTAATAGAGTTAACACGTTAACTTTGAGTGCTGTCAAACGATTACATATTTTTAACTAGTTAATCGCACTTACCTGACCAAATTAATTGTGATTAATGGTGATTGAATGACTAAAGCTTGGAATAATGGGTAATGAGGTGTAATATGTAAATTACTGTAAATTCAACACTAAATAAACACTAGTTTAAACACTGCAATGTAATTAACTATAATTTTTGTTGAATTTGCAATATATTTTCTTAGTTTTTTAACCCTCCGAGGTCGAGTCACTCTTTAGCCAAGATAAAACACACAAAAAAAGTCAATTTTGGACACTCTTAATAAAAAGAGGACATTGTGTTTTATGTAAAAATAAATAAATAAATAATAATAATAAAACTAAAATTTGAAGCACGTTTTGCCTTTTTGTCACCTGAAAACAAAATAACTTATTTTAAAAACTTATAATAAAAACTTATCACTCTAACATGAAACATGTCTTAGAATGTACATAAAGAAATTACACAAAGCTTAGAATGTCTGTTTTTAAATATAAGTGTAAGTAAATACAGTATTGTCTTTCTCTAATTCCTATGAATCTACAGTGGCGGCTTGTTGAACAGAGATTTGAATCTAACGAACAAGTATTTGCAGTTGAAACGTCTAAATAAGGTCTCAGTTTTAACAGTCCATTCAAGAATATTAAAAACACAGCGGGATCGATGAGACAAGCGTCTGTCATTAAACATCTGCTGCTATTTAAACGCAAAGTAATCACTCTGAGCTTCTGATCATAATGAGCCACACCTGGGTGACACTCTACAATCATTAGGCTACATAACATCGCCTTCTACTGGATGTAAAATAAAATACAAGTAAAAGGTACATTTTGTTTATT
This sequence comes from Paedocypris carbunculus, assembly GCA_028128575.1. Taxonomy (NCBI): domain Eukaryota; kingdom Metazoa; phylum Chordata; class Actinopteri; order Cypriniformes; genus Paedocypris; species Paedocypris carbunculus. Next base: position 1,070,378 of record SOMO01000017.1, on the reverse strand, counting down.
ATTATTATTTGGTAATTTCTACATCTGTAGTTATTTTGGTGAAAGTAACTTAAAAGTAATACATCAGACAGTAGTATTAGGATGTAACTAATACATTTTTTTTTACCAATAGTAATAAGTGTAATGTGTAATGCATTACAATTTCAAAAAGTAACTTGCTCAACACTGCTCTATGCTTGATGATAACTAACATGACGAGACACTACCAGAATCACTCAAACTATATTATTGTAGGGAGTAAAGACGCCGGGGTGAAAGTGGCTGAGGTGGCCGCTCGCACCCTGACCCGCGTAACTCTGATACTGAGCGGTAAGAACCCGTGTTACGTGGACGGTCAGTGTGACATCATCAGTGCCGCTCGCCGCATCGCCTGGGCCCGATTTCACAACGCCGGACAGAGCGTGGCCGCGCCCGACTACGTCCTGTGCCATCGTGATGCCAAGGAGCCGCTCTCACAGGCTCTCCGCTGCGCCCTTCAGCAGTTTTACGGGTCCGACCCACGAGAGTCCCGGAGCTTTGGCCGGATTGTCAACGAGGAGACTTTCCACAAGGCCAGAGAGCAGCTGTGGAGGTCCGGCAAGCTGCTGGTGGGAGGACAGGCCAACCAAGCGGAGAGATATATTGGTGAGTAAAATACCGTATTTACGCGAATATAAGCACCCTTTTTCCCAAATTTTCACGCTCAAAAACTTGGGAGATGCTTTGAAGCGGCGCACGTGTGCGTCTATATATAATGTTAAACAATGGTCCGTAGGCAAACGATCTACCGTATAAGCTTTTATTGGCTCAATAACAGAAATAAAGAAACATTAGACATGCCGCGACACTTTACAGAGACTAAATAACACTGGAAGAAGTGAGATTAAACTAAATACAGTACAATAATTTACATTACAACAAACAGAGACTACATACCACAACCAGGTTATCTTAGCTTAGCGCAGCCATCTACAAACGAGCCCAATGTGTCATCGCAGAAAGAGTCGAAACAGTGGAAAATGAAGAACACGGGCAAGGAGTAAAAAAAAAAAAAAAAATCGAAGGAACAGACACAATCTAAACACTGGGTCGCTTGAAACAATTGCTCTGCACGTATCTTGGGAAATGAAGTCCTGACCACTAGAATCGACTTTTTGTTTTCTATTATTCAAATAAAATGATATCAAAATGAGTCACAAGTCAGGTTTGTTAAATAAAGAAAAACTAGTATTTTTACTAGAATATTACCAGTAATAAAAAGATAATTTGTTTTGGAATTTTTATTTTGTATCGGAAAAATCAGGGGAGTGCTTAAATTTGCAGGGTGGTTATATTCACGTAAATACGGTAATAAAACAACAATAACACAATAAAATGTTCTGCTGTTGGAAGAAAGTCTGTATAAAGTAGGAGATTGTGTGTTTGAAATAATTGATTTTACAGTGGTACAGTGTTACGACCCCAACTCGGGTCTTAAACGGGTTCGGTTAAGGTGTAACAAAGATAAAATAAAAACAGTTAGGTTAAAGTAAAGGAGGAAAAAATAACTAGAACGCAACGCATGAAATAAATGAACGAAGAGGAAACATTCCCAACCTCAGCCCCAGAGTGAACACGCAACTCCTAAATAACAAAGAATATTTATTAACAGATCAAGGAATTTAATCCATAAAGCCAACCGGGTGTGCAGTGCCCAAAATAACAAACAAAACCTGCAGCTACCTGGTATATTAGTGAACTAACTAACCTACAAACCCAACACAACGATGAAAATAAACAACAGAAACCTTCCCTAACTCCCTCTCTAAACAAAAACCAGGAGAAAAAGGGGTACAAAATAAATAAGGCACACACCATAAAAAAACGACTGGGGAAAAAGATCCCTTGAAACAAACTCACACAGAGTTTCGCCACGCAGACCCACAATTCTGGTTACCAGAGAAAACCACAGATGATGAACCACAACCTGTTGCAGTCGGGAGCTAAGGGGAAATGCTTCCCCTGGCAGCATTTCTGGGTAGTTTTTATGCTCTCCACCAACGAGGTTCAGGTGACAGCAATCACCTTGCTGGGAGCATGCACACACCCACACGCATACACAAACACACACCACAACCTCAAAACAAATACGTCCTGGGATAAATTATAAAATATTGTTAGCCCTGTATTAGCTTCGGTATTTCCCACTGCACTCATACCATGTTTGTCAGAATGTTGATAAACCTGAACAAAATCAGTGTTGGCAAAGTTGGAAGTACCGTATTTACTGGCTTATAAGTCGACTCTCTAACTTCACCTGGGAGATGTGGGTATTCTGTTTAGACCTGTTTGTTAGTCGGTTATAAAAAGAGAAGAACCATAAAGACGGTCCGCTGCCGGTCTATGTTCTTTTAGTTTCTATTTATCAAAGTGTGTTTGCTTTTCTACGGATTCTACATGGCAGAAACACTGTAAGGTGTTTGTGCATCCCACTCTCTGCACTTTGAATCAGACCTGGATCATAGTGATCACTAACTGTTTGTTCACACACTCACATGTTTTTTAATTCGGTGCTATTTTTTTGTGTCAAACTGAAGCACCCACCATCCTGACGGACGTGGAGGAGACCGATCCAATTATGCATGAGGAGTTTTTCGGGCCCGTTCTACCTATTCTGACTGTCCAGGATGTAGAAGCTGCTGTGGCCTTCATCAACTCCAGAGAGAAATCGTTGTGTGTCTATGTTTACTCCAGCAACAACCAGGTAAATCTGCTGCAAAACGTCCTCACATTCATATCCACGACAGTGCTGAAGTCGATCACACCCCGAACCGATGACTGACCAATCACAGTGCAGGATACGCCCTTGAATTGGTGACCGTCCAATCTCAGTGGACATGTGAGACACACTTCAAACTTTTGACCTCAGTTCCGGACACGCCCTGAACGGGTGATCAGCTGAGTAGCTCACCATTTACTCGAATAAATGGACTTCAGTACTTTGCTTGAGTATTTTTGGCTGCATTGTACTTGGACTGAGTATAAAAATATGAGCAATTTTTACTCTCTACTTGACTACATTTGTGATTGAGTATCTGTACTCAGTAATCTGTACTGTTACTCCACTACATTTGTTTGGACACACATTGTTGCACAATTACTTGAGCATTGTTTTCCTGTTTTGATTGTTGTTGATGAATCTGTGTTCTGTAAGGTGTCCTTGAGTGCCTGAAAAGCGCCGTTAAATAAAATGTATTATTATTATCAATATTATTTACTCGTTACATTGTGATTGTGCGCGACAGTTCAGTGTCTTTTTCTACTATGGCTAATTTCTTGGGCAGACAAAGGTAATATAGCCATCTGCGGGATACTGAAAGTACGGGATGCTGTTTAAATCACTTGAACGTGAATTAGCAGTTGCACTTTTTTGCACATTTGAGTTGAGAGTTTGACTGAGACTGACTTTTTGTTCTTTTAATATTTTGTTCTGCCATTTTGAAACATTGAGGTGTTACATTTCATTTCTATATTAGGAAATAAAATCTCACAAGAAAAGAGTTTCTTGTTTTTCACATTTCTTGGCATTTTTATAGCCTAAATTCAGTAAATCACTTAAGTTATTTTAAAATTGGATACAATTTTTACAACTTTTTCTTGGAATTGGTGACTTATAACTAAAGTCAAAGTCTTACACTTATCTTACAAAGTCAAATAACACTAATCAAAATATTATTTCCAAAAAAGCTATGGTTTTTAGGTACTCTTTACAACTGTGCTAGCCAATCACAGTGCGAGACATACTGAACCGGTGACTGGCCAATCACAGTGTGATATTCTCAATGAGTTTTCCAATTCACATGATGCATCACAGGAATAAAGAACAAACATGCAACAATTTCCATCAGACAAGGAAAGGTCTGGGCCGAACCTGAAGCTGAAATGTCCCCTTACTGTTCTGTTCTGTGTTCCTGAAGGTGATTGCAAAGGTAATGAAGGAAACCTCCAGTGGAAGCTTCTGCTCCAACGACAGTGTGTTGCAGAGTGTGATGGTGGAACTGCCATTCGGAGGAGTCGGTAAGATCTCGTCTTCATGCCTGATGAAAACCTCCTTCAGCTTAATTGAGCACATCTCAATTTGATTGTGGGCCACTTAATTGTCCCCGTTGACAATAATTAGGGCAACATGATGGAGCAGTGGGCAGCGCTGTCGTCACGTGTGTTTGTGTGCATGTCCCACCTCAGGCCTTCAGAAATGGAGTGAACGGTAGAAAATGGATGGATGTCAATAATTAAAAATGTCTGTAGTCTGGTCCCCACTTTCACTGCTCCATTTTACAGCATTATAGTTTATAGAGAAGAAAACATTTGAGCTTATGATGGGAAAGCTGTAGCTTACAGATAACGATGGAAATCTTATCAATTATTTTAACAATTCAAAACTTAAGCAACTCTTCCTGCTTCGAAATCATGCAGATTGAACACTCATACAGCGCTGCAGAGTTCTTTACACTTACACTTTCTTGTGCTGAATAATAAATCTTTGAATAATTCCATGTTTTAAATCAATGGACATCNGCTGTAGCTTACAGATAACGATGGAAATCTTATCAATTATTTTAACAATTCAAAACTTAAGCAACTCTTCCTGCTTCGAAATCATGCAGATTGAACACTCATACAGCGCTGCAGAGTTCTTTACACTTACACTTTCTTGTGCTGAATAATAAATCTTTGAATAATTCCATGTTTTAAATCCATGGACATCGTCTCGCTCTTCTCAGCATTGGCTCTGGCATTTACCGTAATTCTTGGACTATAAGACAGTAAATTATACCATTGAAAGGTGCGCCATTGATAATTTTTTTTTCCACACATTATGTTAATCGTAACAATGACACACTGGTTTTGAGACACACAGTCAATTCTGAAAAAGATTGTAGAATTTTAAGTGCGCCTTATAGTCCAAAGAATATGGTACTTTCATGACTTTAGATCAGTTACGCAGTTAAAAAAACATTTACAGTACTAGGTCAAACCTTGTACATCAACTCACTTGTAGGTCAAGTTAACATAATAATGGGTTCAACACCCAATTGTAACCCGAAAAATTTTGTAAAAATTGTCCATATTTTTTTAACTTAGTATTTTTGGCTACTTTGTACTTGTACTGAGTACCAAAAATACAAGCAACTTTCAAATTCACGCAGTCCCAATCAATAAGGTACAAGTACTAATACAAGTACAAATACTATGCTCAGTGTTTCAATGTCTAAAGAATTTGTTTCAGTTTCTTTACATGTTCATCGTGCGTTTTTTTTTTTTTTTATTTTTTTTTAGATTAAATTGTATTATACATATGTACCGTATACATGTTGTAACGCTTGCACGCGTTTCAGAAAGTACTTTACACCTCTGCAAATGTGTAGCTCCTCATCAGAGCGAGTTTCATTTTTGGGTGGAAACATTGTTACCTATTTTTTTTCGAAGAGAACTGCTCATTTTATGCCTTTTAATATGGAAATGTTTCCAAACGTGCAAGCTTTTTATTTTAACTTTTTTTTTAATGACAACTGAAAGCTAAAACAATAATTCAATAAAATAATCGTTCCTTAATTGTAGTCGTGTTAAAATGTTCAATGAATCGAGATTTTGATCTTAGGCCGTGTGCTTAAATATTCAATACGCGTTTAATAATAATGATTTGTGTGAAGTGAAGTGCTGCTGTTTTGTCGGGCAGGTGGCAGTGGGATGGGCTGGTATCACGGCCGCTTCAGCTTCGACAGCTTCTCGCACAGGAAGTCGTGTCTGCTGAGAAGCTCGCGGCTGGACTGCGTGACACACCTGCGCTTCCCGCCGTATGATGAGCGCGGCCTGTCTCTGATGGGTGTGGCTGATACGCTACACCTCAGGAGTCGAGGCTGGTGCAGTGTCCTGTAGAGCCGAGGAATCCACCTCCATCACCAGAAACAGGCCAAAACACTTGGATTGGTCCTGGTCTTTCTACTTATATACACGTCTGCCTCCGGAACCATTATAAAAAAAAAAAAAAAAAACTACATGACACACGTTGCATAAAAACTATATATTTCCATTTATAGTGATTGTGACTTGAAATATGGAAAAATGGGAGCCTATACGTTTGAAATAAGCGATTATAACGTTTTTGAGCATCTACAATTCTAAAATGAGAGTGCTTGTATCCACGTAATTTCGAACAAGAACACGACATGCCAAAAAAGAGAGATTGGTCCCTGTCGGTCTTTCTCTGTGTTTATTCAGCAAACACTAATTGCAAAAAGCAAGATTTACCCTAAGTTTCAAAACCTAAGAAACAAAACTCTGTGGTAAAACATTCAGTGTATTTGTATTTCTACAGTCGTGTTGTTGACAGAAGAGGATCATGGGAATGATCAAACAAGACACTTGACTTCCAGTCTATCCGGGTCTTTTGTAGATTCTCTCTGGATTTCGCTCTTTCATTGCAGCGTATCTCGCCACGGTGAACAAGTAGTCACTTAATCTATGAGGGAGAAAAAAAAGTGTGTAAAAACAACCATCCCATTTTCACATACATATAAAATGGTACAAATGCATCAAAATCCCATTATTAACATGGACATGAAAAAAATAGTTGGTTATTCAGAGTCATTTCAGAAAGACATACTACGTGTATCTTCACTTCAAAAATTGTCTTTTTTTTACTACTGTACTTTTATTTTACGATGTCATTGTTTTTTCGGATGATTTATGGTTGAAAGAATTGAGTATCAGTGCCTATCAGTGACTGAATGGGCCAATTAATGAATACCAATGTTGCGTTATAGCAGAGTGTTAGAGTAGAGAATCGATTCCCACCTGTTGAGATACTTGGCGACTTCCGGATCCGCTTCACCTGATCGCACGACTGCGGCGACACTGCAACGAGCGTGTGCAAGCGTTAGATTCGGAGCACTTCCTGTTTAATGCCAGTGATATATGACTGACCAGCGTTCGGCTCGTCGACACACGGATCGGGCCACGTGTAAAGCCACGCTGCTTTTCCCACCCGACTGCATGTGCAACACAAGACAAAAGTCCTTATCACTCAGCGATCAATAATTGACAGTTTGAACCTTGCAAATTGATTTGAATTATTGTCATTTAAATATTTGGTGCATCCATCATGATGCAAAAGTAAAATTTGCAAACCTTTTCTAATTTGGTCCGGAACACTGTATTTACACGAATATAAGCACCCCCCCTGGTTTTCCGGGCATCTTTTCTGACTCGTATCACTTCAGTACGGAAAAATGGGGGCTTTGAAATCGGCATTTTTTTGAGGGTCTAAAATTCGAAAAAAGGAGTGCTTATATTCACGTATATTACGCTATTGTTTCAAACACATGATCCCTCTTCTTTCACTAATCTAGGGAATAACTGTAGAATGGATGAACAATGGACATTACTGGGAGGATGAAGCTGGTGAGAGGAGGAAGCTCTTCTGAGAAGGAATCGATCCACTTCTCCAGCTCCAGCAGCGGTTCAGAACGGAACTGTGTCTTCTCTGAGTCAGTCGAGAAGACTGTTAGTTTAGTCGTATATTCACCTTCAGACCCTCGTGTCATTAACACTCACGGATGTGAGCGTCTCTAGCCGAGGACACAGGAGTGGCGATGTTTGAGCCCGCGTCCTGCAGGACACACTGGATCTGACCAACACCAGGATTCACAGCGCTCACATGAAATCACTTCAACAGTAAAAAGAAAGAGAAACGACACACCTTCTCCAGCTGATCTGTGAACACATGGCCGCTGTCCAGGCAGAACTCTCTAGCTAGGCTGAAAGGGAATCAGATTTAGTCCACCTCATCATGATCACTTTGTAGTTTATGGTTGACCATCTCAGGATATAATTTTGATTGAATGACTATTTATCCCACTAATGGGAAATTTCTTTGGTTTCAGCAACAACAGAGAAACAGTTACATGACAGTAAAAAAAATTGATGTTCAGTTCATTCACACACCCAATAGCTGAAGATAATTCATCAGTTGTTCCCAAGGCTTCAAACACAGGATCCTCTTTGGCTCTTCTTTCACCGGTGAAGGTGCTGGAAAACCCTAAAAACGAGATCATCTGACGTTTCAGAAACCAACGTTAACCAACGTGAGTGAAATGTAAGGAGCGGATTAAACCACCTTTATCTCCGGTTTTCGTATAAATCTTGGGGATTTTCTTGCCTTCGTCAGATGAGCTGACAAACCTTGCAAAACCAATCAGATCCGTCAGTGATGGTTTCGCTGGAACAAACTGTGTTTATTACCTTCGATTATTGCCACAAGCAGGCCTCTGTCGAATTATCACGCGTGTCTCTGAACTACGTATAGTGTGAAAACAAAATCTGGATACGAATCGTGCCATTTTAAAACTAAAACGATCAATAATCTCAATCAAAATCCATTTCACGTCTTATTTTGTAAGCGTTTACAACTGTTTGTCCTCTTTTGCTAACCGTAGACACGTGCCCATCGCGCAACCAATGACGCAAAGTGGCGAGGGTTCTGATAGGTCAATCGATGAGCCACGCGCACGTCAGTCTCATTTTGATTCATCCGTTTTCTGTCCCCAAAGTTTGTACTGGATTCTGATTGGCTCAGTCTCGCAGTCACATGTTCCGTGAGCCATTTAACGAATGTAAACACGGAAGTGGCCGACGGCCGGCGTTTATTGACAGTTTTAGATGCCTTTCTTCTCACATTTTCAATTTTCATCTCATGCATAGTGTTACACCTAGCTGAATTACATTAACGTGTTTGTCGCACCAGCAAAAACAAAAACATTTTCAGGATGCAGATACACGACTTTTTCGTTTCAGCCCCCGGAAAGGTTATCCTGCACGGGGAACATTCTGTGGTGCACGGGAAGGTGAGCGTTAATTATTTAAGCGATTCGTATCCAAAATAAGTGACTGTTGGATGTTTTTGTCTGTTTCGTGAACAGGTCGCGTTGGCTGTGAGTCTTGACCTGCGCACATATTTGCACGTGCGGTCCGTATCAGACGGTTCCGTTCATATTAACCTGCCAAACATTGACACCTTCCTCTCCTGGGAAACAACTGCGCTTCAGGAGCTTCTGGACGGCTGTAAAGGTGACACACGCGCACTTACACCTACTCTCTATTCTCTCTGCTCACTCACTCACACACGAATGAAAAATAGTTTGAAAGTGCTATATTTAGGGTCTATTAACCCTCCTATTATGTGCAAGTCAAATTGAACATTATTTTGAATATTATAATGCTTAAAANTAATCATCATTAAATATGGTGATTCAGTTCACATATTTGTAACACCACGCTACATGTTTATATTACAAAGATTATGTTCGGGTCAAATTGACCCGTGTTAAAAGAATCAGAATCAATTTTATTGGCCCAGTATGTACATGACAAACAAAGAATTAGATGAGACTACGTCTTTTCTTCCCTCTTGTTTCAAAAAAATTTAACGTAAATATTTCCATAATAAACACAAACAGTGGTTTGTTATGAAACATAAAAAAAAATTAAAATATTGCACAAATGCACACACGTATTGTTATTGCATCTGATTTAAATTGCACAACGGTTACGTTTAAAAATGAAAAAAATAAATAACATATTTTTTCCCTTTGAAACTTCTCCTGCTTGTCTTAGTGAGTGTAATCTACATATAGACTAAAAAGACTAAAAAAACATGTTTTTGTTACAAAGATAATGTTCAGTTTGACCCTCCAGATAAAATAGATGCTAAAAAGAGTCCGAAAGATCAAATACTACCGTGTTTGTTTCTTTGCAACAATGAGACAATACACCGCTGTCTCACGCACACACACACTGTTTTGGGGAACTTTTTGGTGTCTGACACTTCTATGCATAATAAGATGCGTAATCAAACTGACCGGCCATTTTTAATGTTCTTCTGAAGCGATCATGACAGGAGTGTTTCAGACGTTTTAGAAATGCACAAGGGTTCCAGTCGTTTAATGATTGTAAGTGGGAAGATTGTGTTTGGCAGTGTCGAGTTTGTTTCCGCAGTGTCGGCCAACCCAAAGGAACTTGATGTGGATCTTCTGAGGAGACTCCGTGACTTCAGTGGTGTGCCAGAAGATTCCAGCGACACCAGGAGCCTGGCCGTGCTGTCCTTCCTCTACATCTACCTTTCTCTTTTCTCTGCAGAGTAAGAGCCTCGTCGTTGTGTTGTTGTGTGGTTTTCTGCACATGTTCTCTTGTGTCTCCAGGTCACTGGTGAGCATCAGCGTGTCTGTGTGGTCCGAGTTGCCCACCGGTTCTGGTTTAGGCTCCAGCGCGGCTTATAATGTCTGCCTGTCTGCAGCGCTGCTGTCTGCCAGCAGAACCATCTCTTCTCCTGTCTCACCACCACTGGAGTCTGCCAGGTCTGTCTGTCCGGTCTGTCTGTCTGTCCGGTCTATCTATCTCTCTATATGTCTGTCTGTCTATTTATCTGTCTGTCTGTCTGTCTCTCTATATGTCTGTCTGTTTGTCTGTCTGTCTCTCTATATGTCTGTCTGTCTATTTATTTATCCATCTACCCATCTGTCTGTTTGTCTCTCTATATGTCTGTCTGTCTCTCTATATGTCTGTCTGGCTATTTATCTATCTATCTACCCATCTATCTGTCTGTTTGTGTGTCTGTCCGGTTTTTATTCAGTTTGTCTGTGTGTCTGTCTTTCTCTCACTTTCACTCTGTCTGCATATGTATTTGCAACACTCTCTGTCTCTCTCTCTTTTATTTTTTATTTTTTTATTTGTTTAAATGTTGCTGCTGTAAACAAAGAAATTTCCCCTAGTGGCATAAATAAAGTCTTCATTCATTCATTCATTCATTCATTCATTCATTCATTCATTCATTCATTCATTCATTTTCTGTTCCCATTACTGTCTGTCTGTCTGTCTCGTTCTATCCAGCTCTTGTTCGCTCGCTCTTTCTCTCTCTCTCTCACTTTGTCTGCATATGCATTTATAACAATCGCTCTCTCTCTCTTTCTCTTGTACCCTTTTGTCTCTGTCTTTTTATGTAAATCGTTTTCTTTTTACCAGTTTGTCTGTTTTTCTTTCACGTTCACTCTGTCTGCATACACATTTGTAACTGTCACTCTCTCTCTCTCAATTCTGTTCCCCTTTTTTTCTTTCTCTCTCTCTCTTCTGTCTTTCCCTGTCTTATTCCCTTATTGTCTTCTTTTTTATTACATACATTTGAATTTTATCACTTTTACACGCTAGAAACAGATAAACATTCCCATAAGCGCAATACAATATGAGATTGATTTAATTCACTCCATTAGTGCACACTAACATCCTCATGTTTCTTGGTGCTTTTTCAGATGGAGTAAAGATGAGATGGAGTTGATCAACAGCTGGGCGTTTATGGGTGAGAAGATCATTCATGGAAACCCATCTGGCGTGGACAATGCAGTGGCCACGTGGGGTAAGACCACCAGACCACCACGACAAGACCAGACGCCTCAGCCTTTTCTTCTCTTCTTCTGTAGGAGGCTTTTTAAGATATCACGCCGGAACGATAACTCCACTGAGCTGGTAATCACCCCTGATGTTCTTTCAGTTCAGTGTTTGTTCTGGGTTCTGAAGATCATCTTCTCTTTTGTCTCAGGGTTCCTGTCCTCCGAATCCTCCTCACTAACACCAAAGTTCCACGGAGCACGAAACTGCTGGTTTCTGGAGTGAAGGACAAAATTAATAAGGTGGGTTTTTTTTCTGAACCAATCCTTCGATAGATAGATAGACAGATGGACGGATGGACGGACAGATAGATAGATGGATAGATAGATAGATTGATTGATTGATCATCCGGCCCCCGCGCAACTCCACTTCATCACATCTGGCCCCCGAGAGCAAAAAGTTTCGACATCCTTTTATGGAAGTAACGGTGAATCTATTGTGATCAAAGTGATTATTAAAGTATAAATACTAGGACTGTCAAACGATTAATTTTTTTTTAACTAGTTAATCGCACTTCCCCAATCAAGTTAATCGGATAAATCGCACAAAAAATTACAATGTATTATTAATAATTAATATTAATAATAATAAGTGTAGATATTAAATGTAAAATAAAAATTAATATAAGCTCAATACAAAATAATCACCTGTTTAATGACTGTAATATACTGTTTTCGACTAAAGAAAACGATGTGTAAACCAGTCATAATTAAAAAAAAAAAAGATTTTATTGAGGAAAAGAGAACACAGATATGTATTTGTATATTTGTGTGGCAAAAGTATGGCACTGATAATTAGTCTAGCTGAAAACGCTGATCACACATTTTTAACTAAAGATGATCACATATTCACATCAAAAAGACAGAAGGCTGATCACACATTCAAAGGAGAAAACTAAGCTGAAAGTCGACGGACATCGCTGTCCTCATCATGTTTCCGTTACGGTATTCTTCTTCATCATCATCATCGTGCAACAAGGAGTATCCGCATTTTACTGCATGTGAAGTTCAGCACAGCATCACAGCCTTTTCCATAGTATGTATTCAGCGCCACTTTCAGCTTAAATTGCAGCTCTTTAAAAGCAATTGCATTATCAGTCATTTGGCCACAACAACTTTGACTTGTTGTGAAGCATATAGAGCAGGGAATCGTATAGATAAACTGTTTACCAAGCAGACGAGCCGCGAGCGCACGTTTACATGCGCGAGTACTTTGTAGTACTTTGTAACGCGTTACTGTAATTAAATTACTTTTTCACTGAAAAAGTAAAGTAACGAATTACTGTTCATTTTTAAGTAATTTAATTACAGTTACTTTCAATGTACTTGCGTTACAATATAAAATAATTAAATTCGCTGAATCTCATTGTTTATTTTTTAAAATTTATCTCCTTTTTGTAAAAGTTTAGTTTTCCGCTTTAAAATCGCTTTATGGCTGGTGCACGTGATTCGCGACAGTTTGCGACGGTCGTGTTTAAAGTGGAGGAGACGTTCGGCTCGGTCGTTCGGGCGGACTCGCTGTGACTCGGTCAGACTCGGCGGCTGCAGCTAGTGACTGTTTTCCGTAAGAAGAATACGTATTCAAGTCACTTCGCTGTTGTGAAACATGCGGATATGAACATTACAGTCGTTTGTGAGGTACTTACTGCAGATTAAACACTGTCGGCCGCCGTCAATAGCGCGAGTATCTGCTGCTGAAACGCTGAAATGGCAGCTAAACACAGACACACGGAAGATGATGAACACCACAAAACTCCAGCTGAGCGTCTGAACTTGATTTAACTTTATTTAACAACAGCAGAAAGAGTCTGAAAGTGTCTGAAGCTTAACGTGCGATTGCAGGCGACTTTGTGGTAAAGACGCTGCGTCTCTCAGAATCGTGTCTGAATCTTTTTGCCGCATTTATTGTCGCAGAATGTATTTTGTTTTTCGGAAATTTTGGGTAACTTTTACTACGGAGAACTTTATTTATTATAGAATGTTTTATGGAATGTAATAAAGATGATTCAGAAAACTAAAAGGCTCAACTAGTTTCATGTTTTACTGTTATATTTTTAAATAATTTGTTTTTTGAAGGTTTATATGAATTTTAAAAAGTAATTGGTTAAAAATAAAACGGAAGTGGGGAAAAAGAAGTGGAAGTGATTAACGGCGATAATAAAATTTGACGCGACAAACTAATTTTATTAATAGCACGAGTTAACGCGTTAACTTTGACAGCTCTAATAAATACATAAAATGCTCAATTGTAGTGTAGATTCAAGTTTCACTTGCTGTCCACACCAATATCAAGCAAAAGAGAGAATGTAGCTTCTATGTAGGTGTGACTGAATGTATGTGTCTCGTGATTTAGGCCAGAGATGCTGTAATAGGTCCAGGTCAAATGACAGATGACCATGTCTGAGTTATAGTCTCTTGGGTTTATTTTTCTATATGATTTTATTTGTCAGTTGTGACGTATCAATATTTATATTGTGTTTTTCAGTTTCCCTTAATAATGAAGCCGGTCCTGGAGTCGGTCAGTGCCGTGTCCTGCACGTGTGAACACACCCTGACAGAGATGGCCACACATGGACCTTCAGCTGAGCACTACAGTTTGCTGGAGGTAAAAACAGGCAGCTTATTTGATTTTTTTTTTTTACATTTTTTTAAAACGAATTAATCGCACTTCCCCGACCTAAATTATTGAAGCTTGTAATATTGAAGTGTAAAAATGTAAATTAATGTAAACTCAACACTCGTTTAAATATTGTAAAGTAATTTAGTATAATTTTTGTTCAATTTGCTATTTTTAACCCTCCAAGGTCAAGTCGCACTTTTTTCAACAAAAACACATAAAAAAGTCAATTTTGGCCTTACATATAAGTGTTTTACATCAATTGAAAGTTTGAAGAACATATTTTTTTAGATTACACTCTTAATAAAAACAGGACATTGTGTTTTTTGTAAATAATAATAATAATAATAATAGTAATAATAAAACTAAAACGTGAAGCGTGTTTTGCCTTCTCTTTGTCTGCTCATACCGGGTTAAAACACCAAGAAGAAAAAGTGTGTTTTTAAAAGAGATTTAAAAACCGGAAGAGAGTCTGCCTACCTAATGTTTGCGAGAGATGAGAGAAAGCTCAGTCCCATCTAAGTTTCCTTCTAGTCTTCGGGATGACTAGAAGTCGGTTGTATGCGGACCTAAGACAGCGTGATGGGGTGTAAGGCTGGAGTAGGTCAGGCAAATATTTCGGCGCAAGACCATGCAGACACTTAAAAACAAATAGAACTATTTTAAAATCAACCCGAAAAGAAACCGGTAGTCAATGAAGTGGTGAAGTTGGAGTGATGTGCTCTTGTCTTTTAGTGCCAGTTAAAAGCCGGGCAGCAGCATTTTGCACAAGTTGCAGCCGAGCAAGTGACTTCTGACTCAGCCCAGTATAAAGTGCATTGCAATAGTCTAAACGAGTTGTGATAAAAGCATGGATTAAAATCTCGAAGTGATGGTCTGAGAGAAATGGTTTTGCTTTGGCCAGTTGTCTTAGATTAAAAAAGCTGAGTTTGACGACTGAACTAATCTGCACATCCATCTTGAGATTGCTGTCCAGTCTCACCCCCAGGCTTGTTGCTGCCGATTTCACATAATCAGTTTACTCATATAAAACTATGAGTAAACTGATTATGTGAAATCTAACATTAAAATGCAGGAAGTTAAATTTCCTCAGCGCACTGTAAAAGTTGCTTTGTGGAATAGGCGTTTTCTTTTTTTAAGGGTAAATAGATTTGGCTGTCATCAGCATAAAAGTGAAATGAGATGCCATGCTTACGGAGAATGGAACCTAGGAGAAGTAGGTACAGGGAGAAGAGAAGAGGCCCAAGAATGGACCCTTGAGGGACGCCACATGTCAGTGGACCGACACTAGGGGTGGGCGATATGAGTTAAAATTCATATCACGGTATTTTCTAGTGCACAGACGGTATCGATATTATATCACGGTATTGTGGGGGGTATTCTTATTTTATATAAAGCACAAAATTAAAACGCTAGGGGAAACCTGGAAAAGCAGCTGTCATTTGTAATACTGTATATCTATTAAAAGTAGCCCAGGCATTTATTTGAAAAAACATTTAAATTAAATGGCCTGCGGTCTATCTTTTAAGAGAGTGCAAAGAGAAAGAGAGAGAGAGATACAGAGAGAGAGAGAGTGAGACAAAAAGAGAGAGCGCGAGTGAGCGAGCGAGAGAGTGAGAGCGCGAGCGAGAGAGTGAGAGCGCGAGCGAGCGAGCGAGAGAGTGAGCACGAGCGAGAGAGAGAGAGAGAGAGAGAGCGAGCGAGAGAGAGAGAGAGAGAGAGAGAGAGAGCGCGCGTCACGCCTTCTCTCTCTCGCGCGCGCGCCTGAATCTAAAGTTGCGTGAAACCAAGGTTAACAATCGAAAACAAACTTTGACCAAAATAAAATGAGCAGAATTTTCTCGTGCGAGCGTTTTAGGGGTCTCGCGCTCGCCGCTCTAAAAAACCGGCACATTAAAGACATCGAGCGGCACTGCGCATGCGCGATGCATGCGCCTCGCGGGTGATCTATTAATTCAGTTTCTTACGCTTTCAGTATTCGATTAACAATGTATCCGTGTCGTAATTAAAAGTTGTAACAAAACAAATGTATTTTACTGTATTAAAGTGTATATACGTGTATAAAAGGTAAATTCATGAAAGTGCCACGGTATCCACGATATTGCAAAATCCATATTGTGGCACATCTCAATACTGGTATTCACGTTAATACCGGTATACCGCCCACCCCTAACCGACACAAAAACTTCTCTCTGCTAAATAAGACCTGAACCATTCCAACTCACTTCCCTGTATGCCAACACAGTTCTCCAAGAGAGACAATAGCAACTGATGGTCCACTGTGTCTTAGGCAGCTGTCAGATCCAACACAACACAGAGTCTGTGGCTAAAAGAACAGTGCCGATTCAGTACTGTGCAGTGACTTAAAATCCGACTGAATTTTGTACTCGTCTAAAAAAGAACTCGGAAAGGAAGGGGAGTTTAGAAATTGGCCTAACATTTGAGAGTACAGATGTGTCTAGAACCGGCTTCTTTAAATGAGGCGTCACCACTGCGTGTTTAAAACTTGTAGGCACAACACCATTTGCTAAGCTGTCATTATTAATATTTAGCACAACCGGAGACAATGCGGGGAAGACCTCTTTAAAAAGACGAGGTGGAATAGGATAATTGGGAGATCCAGCGGGCTTCACCTGCTGCCATTTAGGCACAAAGTGTTTAATGACAAATGTCTGTGGTGTTTTGAATGTTCTTGAATGGACTTGTGAAAACTGAGACTCAACCTTATTTAGACGTTTCAACGGCAAATACCTAACTTGTTTGTCAGATTAAAATCTCTGTTCAACAAGCCGCCATTATAGATTCATAGGGATTAGATAAAGACAATACTGTTTTTACTTACATTTATATTTAAAAAGAGTCATTCTAAGCTTTAGGTAATTTCTTTATGTACATTCTAAGACTCACCTTACCCTATGGCCACCAGTTGTGGGTGGTGACGAAAGAACGAGATCCCGGATACAAGCGGCGGAAATGAGCTTCCTCCGCAGGGTGGCTGGGCTCTCACTCAGAGATAGGGTGAGGAGCTCGGCCATTCGGGAGGAGCTCGGAGTAGANGGGGGGGGGGGCAGGAGTGATGAAACTTGAAACCTACAAATATGGCAACCAAAAAAACCCCAGAACGACGGATGATCGACCAATCAGATGACTCGGACACTGGATGTGTTTTATCTCAAAAGAATGAACAATGGCATAGATCAGGGGTGGCCAACCAGTCAGACACTAAGAGCCACTTTTTTTCTGTGTTAGAGCCACAAAGAGCCGCTAAGAGCCACATCATACACACTGGCACACATAAACATCATCCCATTCCTTAATCTTGTATGCACGCACACACAGAGACCTCTGGTCAGCCAGATTTAATGATAATAACCACACCAACATTATAATATTAGTTATTTTCCAACAGTCAACATTGTGTGCATATTGGACTCATGTCATGTGAATGCTCCTGAAGAGCCGCATGAGGCTCAAGAGCCACGGGTTGGCCACCCCTGGCATAGGAATATTGATGGAATCGCAAACAACGGATACTCCTTTGACAATCTCCATTTGCAATTCAAAAAGAGATCGCAAGCATAGCTGGAACATTAAAAGAAAGATAAAGATCTGAAAAAGCTAAGATCTGGACTAATGTAAATAGAGTGCTCCAAGAAAAGCATGCTGATAACATTATGTGCGCAACAATGCTAGCTAACGTCCCAATAAATACCTATTATCAACCAACATTAAATAGTAGCAGAGGCATCATACGTACCAGAGAGCTTCATGACGTGGACGAGACTGAAATAATATCAGAAGTAAGCCATTAAGGAGTAATAAATGCAAGAAGAATAACAATCAAAAAACAAGAACAAACAATTACGACAGCTACCTAGATCTTGACCTTCAATAAACCCCTACAACCATAGAAGATCCAGATTGGTTACATCAGCGTACCTGTTGATTTATTTATTCCAAACCCACTGAGATGTTACAACTGCCAGAGATTTGGCCACGGCTCTGCATACTGCAAAAGATCGTTGATATGTTGCAATTGTGGAGAAGATAAGTCCAAATGCGACCAAAAAGACCCTCAAAATGCATAAATTGCTCAGCGAATCACCCAGCCTCATTAAAGGAGTGTCCTGTTTGGACAAAAGAAAAAGAAATTCAAAGAATTAAATGTGTTGAACGAATCAGTTTTTTTGAAGCTTGAAAATGAGTTGAACAATCCCCCTTTTTCACTATGGAGAAAACATATGCTGCGGTGGTGAAACCAGCCATGAACTTCACTGACTGACTTGACATGGATACAGGGCGAAAAACCACAAAATATCCACCTAAGAACTCCTTCTAAAAAAAATAATCGAGAAACACAGAGAAAAACAACCATCACTACAATCAACAAAATGGATGAAAAAATCTTAAATGAACTCGGTAAATTTGAAAAAGCTAAAAAGAATCAAACAAGCACCAAAACCCAACAAGAAAGATTACATCCAGAAAAGAAAAAACGGATGAATCAAAGAATAATAATAGGCCCTTTCACACAGCAATGCCGGTAAAATACCAGTAAAGTCGTTCTGCTATTTTTCCTGCAAAGACTGTTCACACAAGCGCTGCCATTCCTGCATTTTAACGGAAAAGATCCTTTCACACAGCGGTTTCAAAATCCCAGTATTTTCGGTGACATCATCAACTGGTGACACCCTTTAAACAGCTGCGCCTTTGTAAACATGAATAATAGCGGAGATTGTTTCATAAGAGACGGCGTCACTAACTGTTCCTTTAATGTGGTGACAAATGTCTTCATCCGCCCGTATTATTATAGGTGCTTTTGATTTCGCTGTCATTTCAGTTGGACGACTTTTTCGACTGTGACTTCTGTAAACAGCGACGAGCGAATATTTTGTGACATCATCAACCGGCGGAACCTTTTGAACGGCTAGACCCGCGAAAGCGCGAAATGACCGCACGAGAATTGAACAGGTGACCCACGCCAGAATGTTCGGATTGGCTGAGAGTAGTGGGTGACGTCAGCGCGCTCGGAACTTCGGTGCGCTTTCCCGGAAAGGTTCCGCTTCGCTTTCACACAGAGGAGAATGCCGGCTAGGTACCGGGTACGAATATTCCCGGAACGAATTATCCGGCATTTGTCTGTTCACACATACGTGCGTGCAGGCAAAATACCGGTATGTTGCCGGAAATGTCTGTATGTGTGAAAGGGCCTATTGTTGAAATGAAAGAGATATGTACCAGAAGTCGAAGCTCATCCCCAAAATGCAAAAATAAAGGGCAGATACATGTCTTGCCCACTTGACGATAAAAAAACACATAATTCAGTGGAATTGCAGAGGGCTTAAGGCAAACTTCTCAGAGCTGCAACAGTTGACAGCTGAACTCAATCCCTACAAGATACCCATATAACAGAAAACAATACTTTACTTTAACAAAAAAAAAAAAAATACAGTATATATTACTCCCCTGGTCCCAATCTACATCGTCCATCTGGGGGATCAGCAATATTAGTAAGGCGTGATTAAATTCATAGCCTCATAACAACAAAAACAAACCTGCAAGTAGTGGCTGTGCGAGTAACTCTTCAGAAAGCTATAACGTTAATCTACATCCCGCCTAGTACTTCAGTATCAACTCAAGAATTGGACAATGTGCTCGAACAACTACCACCACCATACATGTTGATGGGTGATTTTAACAATCAGAATACATTGTGGGGAGGGAAAGATGTAAATTCAAGAGGCTGAAAAATGGAAGAGTTTTACATGATAATGATTTATGCTTACTAAATGACGGATCAAGTACATACCTGCTTCCAGGACATGGAACATACTTCGCTATTGACCTTACAATATGTCAACCAGAACTAATAACTGATTTATCATGGCATGTGTGGAAGGACCGCTGTGGAAGTGATCATTGTCCACTTTTAATAACATGAAACGAAGAAGAAGCCCAACAAGATATCCGAAGATGTCAACTAAAGAAAGCAAACTGGCATTTCCAAATACTGTGCTATGAACAATTCAAGATTGACTGGAGAAAAGCGCAAGATCCTCTGAAGAAATTTACTGACATTCTCCTGGAGATAGCTGAATCATCTGTCCTAAAAACATCGGGAAGGCCATGTCGCTGGAGAAACCCCTGGTTTAACAAAGACATAGAAAGACATTTTAATAAAAACCCAATGACTGGAAACCTCATCAAACTGAAAATATCAAGAGCTAAAGCACGAAGAATTATTACTGAAACTAAGAGGCACTTCACAGACTCCAGTGAAAAAATATGGAATATGATAAGGAAGAAGAAAAATAAAGAAGGCGAATTACAAATATATAATTTGAAAATCCAGGACAATGTCTTAACGTCAAAGCAGGACATTGCTAACACATTGGCAAACACCTTTTTGAAAGAATTTCATCAACTGAAAACGTTCTTCCTGGATTCAAAGAAGTGAAAAGGAAACAAGAGCAAACTAAAATAAACTTTTCTTCAAATAATACAGAACCATACAACCGGATCTTTACAATGTCAGAACTGTTCGAATCAATTTAAAAAATCAAATGATACCGCAGTTGCACCCGACAAAATTCACTACCACTTTTTTAAACATCTTCCTAATCATGTACTTCAAAATCTGTTGGAAATCTATAACAATATTTGGACATCTGGAGAAATCCCAGCTCATTGGAAATAAGCTACAATCATACCAGTTCCCAAACCAGGAAAAGACCACACAGACCCCAATAACTATCGTCCAATTGCCCTAACCAGCTGTATCTGCAAAACAATGGAAAAAGAGTAAAGATTAGTAAATATCAGTGTGGATTCATAAGAGGGGAAAGCACGATTGATCAACTTGTAAGATTAGAAAGTTTTGTAAGAGATGTACATATATATATATTAGGAGCGCACAGTGAGTGTGTTATATAAGAAACCTATAAATGCCTGTTTGTTTTTTCCCCGTCACCAGGAGCTGATGGATATAAACCAGCATCATCTGAATGTGATGGGAGTGGGCCACTCCTCTCTGGACACGCTGTGTAGAGTCACTCTGACCCGGGGTCTGCACAGCAAACTGACAGGCGCTGGCGGCGGGGGCTGCGGAATCACTCTCCTCCGACCAGGTAAAGCTCCCTTCTTTCTGTAATCAAACCTGCGTCATTCATTCTGTGGTATTGTGGATATGGAAGCCGCATCATTGTTTTCAAGGCAGGACATGCCCCTTATGGAAGAACAGCCAATCACAGGGCTTGAAAGACACAACGACTCGCTCCTTATGACATTGGTGTGGGAAATATACTGTTAGAAAGCAGGGCTGTCAAACGATTAATTATTTTTAACTAATTAATCGCACTTCCCTGACCAAATTCACAATTAAATGACGCTTGTAATATTGGATATTAAAGTGTAATATGTCAATTAATGTTAACTCAACGCTAAATAAACACTTGTTTATTGTAATATAATTTAGTATAATTTATAATTGTTCCATTTGCAATATATGTTCTTTGTTTTTTACCGTTCTGTGGTCGAGTCGCACCTTTTTCAAGATAAAACACACACATTTTGTTCTTATAGAAACTAATAATAATAATAATAATAATAAACCAAAATGTTTTACCTTCTCTTTGACAGCTGAAAACCAATGTAACTCAATAAATACTTATCACTCTAACATGAAACATGTCTACATAAAGTTTGTTTGCAATTGAAAAGGAACTGCGTCTGTAAAGCTCGGTGAGCAGGGAAAAGCAGGTCGAGTCTCATATGCAGTTTCTGAAGATGAGTTGTAATAAGTCCATTTGCAAAGACGAGGTCATGGACAGGCGAACCTTCAAAACACATCGGACGAAGACGAGATGGCACAGATCCCAACCAGATAATCCAAACAGAAACAAGAAGCCAGGAAACAGGGAAAAACAGGGTGTCGCCTCTAGTGTCTGTTCTTTAACACACTCACTGTGCGCTCCTAATTGTAAATGTATCAATAATTCGTAAACATTTCAAATTAATTGCATTCGTTATTGTGTTAACTTTGACAGCCCCAATTCAAAGGTTTGTTTTTGTGTGTCAGATACGAACCCTACGGTGATTCAGGAGACGGTGGAGGAGCTGGAGGCCTGTGGCTTTGACTGCTGGGAGACGAGGATCGGAGCTCCAGGAATTCAACAGCTTTCCTCAGCTTCTCTCAGAGGCGACGTACTCCAGAAACTACAAACACACACACACGCTTCACGCTGACCACACACTTAAATACTGCGTGTGTGTGTGTTCACAGTTGAACTGAAATGTATTCACCTTTTAGTGAGTAATTGTAAATGTAATTACCGTACCTACTCACTTTTAAGACTGTTCGGTTATAAGACGGAACTCCTAACTTCACCCGAGAGGTGGTCGGTTTTCTGTTTATGCCCGTTTTTAAGACAGAAGAGAGAAAAAGTGGAAAAAATAGAAATGAGTGGAAACCTAATTTTGGGTTTTACGTATTGTGGTTTGTCATCTGCGTGGATGGGTTGAAGTTAGATGGGATCAAATTAGTGGCAAAAAGATTTGTGCGTGAGCAACCCGGTTTGTTTGTGCGTGTGTGTCGAGCATATCTTTGTGCCTGCGTACTAATCTTTTTGGCTCTAATTTGATCCCATAGCATTGTGCTTATCAGTATGACTTTGTAGGGCAAAGCCTGTGTGCCCAGTGTTTTCAAAGATTTATTTAATTCATATCATGACAGTTTATTAGGGACAGTTTTTTTAGGGAATTCAGTAACGCAAATAATTAATGGACATTTTTCTTTTTAAAGACTTGTTTTTTTCCCCCTAATTTGCATAGCGACTTTGCGTTGGTCTCGAACTAAGAAAAGTGCCATATATTAAAAAAAAGTTAATTTAATTACTGCGCACTAATCTATGTTGTTTAATTGTGTGAGAAAGGTTGAAATATCTGCACACTGTTCTGAGTAAACTATTTTCTATGTCTGTAGACCTCGCCTATAAGACGAGCCCCCTATGTTGAGTTCAAAATTTTAAGGAGAAATGTTTATAAGCAATAAAATATGGGTACAAATATTAAATGTTTAATCACTTAATCAAAGTTAAAAATACGTGTAGGTTTTGTTACCGAAAGTGTGTATATTGTATGCTCTTGAAAAGTATTTGTGGTCAATAACATATATTAATTATATTAATACACCATAAGATTGGAGTGTGACTCTGGTTTCCACTAGAGGGCAGCAAACTTCAGTACAAAACTTGAGAGGTGTGTGTGTGTGTGTGCGCGCGCGTGTGCATATTTGCACATAACAAATCTGTGCATTTTTATCAGAGCAGATGCTGCCGTAGTTGCTGAGCTCTTTTTTTAACACAAGCGAACTCAACCCCTGTATTATCGTCACTAAAGCCAAAGTAATTACTTCTCACTACCTTGCACTTTGTCTGAATGTTTGGTTTGGTCTGGTCATGGACCAAACACTGAAATGAAGCGGAGAGGCCGGTTCTACTACTACAGATAAAGAGCTGGAGAGCAGGAGGTACACCCACAGAAGATTCCTGAAAACATTCTCATCTTTTTCATTTGTTCAGTCTGCTTATCGAACTGTAAGCTTGTCAGTAAAAAAAAAAAAAAAAAAAAAGGATGTCACTTTTTATTAATCAATTCTGTTATTTCTGTTTTGGCTGGAAAAATAAGTAGTAATAAAATTACTGAAACTTCTGGTGTCCTGTCACTATATTATATTTACATCACTAATTGTGTCGGTAATTAAATAAACTTTATACATACAGTAAAATTTTTTTTAAAAAAAAAATAATAATATACGTAATATAGTAATTAAATGAGTTTATTACTGCAACAATTGTAGTTGTATTTAAATGAGATCATTACCTCAACAAATGTGACATGATAATTTACAAATTACATTACATCATTTTAATTTAAAAAAATAACATAAATAATTATAGTTAAATTAGTTAATTACAGCAACAATTGTAATTGTATTTAAATGGGATCATTACAGCAATGAGTGTAATATTTCACAACAAATGTAACAATAACTAATTACAATGCATAAACCTAACTTTAATAAGAAAGTAACTGTAATTAATGTAATTAAGTTAGTTAATTACATCAACAAATGTGATGTTTTTTTGCAACAAATGTGACACGATAATTAAATAACTAATTACATTACACTACCTAGTTTTAATAAGAAAACAACATAAATACAGTTAAATTAGTTAATTACAGCAACAATTGGGTTGGTATTTCACAACAAATGTGACACGGTAATTAATTGAGATAATTAAATTTCATAAACCTAATTTTAATAAGTCAATAACGTAAGTTATTGTAATTAATTTAGTTTATTACAGCCTATACCTACTTTTTAACTTAAAGAAATCTTATCCTTAGTTATCAAGTCTTGATATCAAGTCAACACCAGTCTTGAATAATATAAGTTCGTCACTAAAACCGCTTTTTAAGAAGCCACATCTTGATGCCGACGTGATCGCTAATTATAGACAAATTTCAAACCTTCCATTTATATCTAATATTCTTGAAAAGGTTTTTCGGGACAACTCTGTACATTTCTGCAACAGAACGATAGATTTGAAAAATTTCAATCAGGTTTTAGATCGCACCACAACACAGAAACAGCACTAATCCGAGTCACCAATGATCTTCTAATGGCATCAGATAAAGGGAACGTTTCACTCTTAGTTCTGTTGGATGTTAGCGCTGCATTCGACACTAGAGACCATGACATTTTAATAGATAGACTTGATAATTACGTTGGGGTTTCTGGACACGCGTTAGAATGGTTTAGGTCGTATCTGTCTGATCGCTTTCATTTTGTCCATGTAAATAGAGTCTCGTCACTCAGATTTAGTATTAAATATGGAGTTCCACAAGGCTCAGTGCTCGGCCCAATCATATTCTCACATTAAATGCTTCCTCTAGTCTAGGGGACATAATCAGAAAGCATGGTCATAGCTTCCACTGTTACGCAGATGAATCTTAACGGGCTTGAACTCTCACCCTCACCAAAAGTGAAAAACTGTGAATAAAAGATGACATTTTAGATGCAGATAGACTGATACACGCGTTTATGACATCACGGTTGGACTACTGTAATGGTCTTCTGGGAGATTCTCCTGCCAAACTAATAGATAAACTTCAGTTAGTTCAGAATGCAGCTGCTAGATTACTCACCAGTTAAATATCGCATTCAGTTTAAAATTTTCTTAATCACTTACAAAGCACTAAACGGTTTAGGACCTCTATATCTCAGTGAGCTTATCTCTTACTACGAGCCTACACGACTCCTGCACTCTCTAAACTCCGGCCAGCTTATAATACCGCGAATCTCTAAAATCTACAAGGTATTTTAGATATTATGGAATGCTCTACCTAGTGCAATTCGAGACTCAGAATCAGTGAGTGTCAATTTAGACTGAAGATGCATCTCTTCAACGAAGCATAAATTGACCTGATATGATAACTTACAGAAAAAGTTATAATTATTGTAGAAAGCCTGCCTAGTTTAGTGGTCAGAACCTAATCACACCTGCACCTCCTAAAATATCTTTAATTATGGTACTTCAAGTTTTTCTGATAGCTGTGTTTTTTTCTGTATTTCACTCCTCTCCTGAGCACCATGTGATGACCGGAATCTCCTAGGAGCTTCGGGTTTATCTTTTTTATGATGCCTCCTGGACCTCTGTAGACCTGATGACACTGTTTACGTGGAGAAATGGAGCCGCCTCTTTCTCCACTCAGGAGGGAAATCCCTTCCAGAATCATCATTAAAATTGCGCAGAACCACCAACGCACTGATGGTGTAGTGTTAGAATGCCAGAGGAGACTGGCACCAGTGAGCCGGGTTCTCCCCAGGGTTTTTTCCTAGTTAGAGAGGTTTTTTTTTACCTGGCTACGGTCGCATATGTGCTTGCTCACTGCTCTTTGTCTTTGTCTTGTCATAATCATAGCCATTTACTTAGCACCAACAACCAGACGATCAAATGAATAAAAAGCAACAATTCTCTTACATATTCATACGTGCGCTTTGAGACTGTTAACACTGTGAAAAGTGCCTTACAAATGCTCAGAACTTGAACTTGAACAGCAACAATTGTAATTGTATTTAAATGAGATTATTACAGCAACAACTGTGATGGTATTTCGACAACAAATGTGACATGATAATTAAATAACTAATTACAACATTACACAACCTAATTTTATTAAGAAAACAACGTAAATAATTACAGTCAGATTAGTTAATTACAGCAACAAACTGTGATGGTATTTTGCAACAAATGTGACACGATAATTAAATAAAGATAATTACACTACATAAACCTAATTTTAATAAGAAAATAACGTAATTAATTGAATTCATTACGACAACAATTATAATTGTTGTAATTACAATTACTATTCTTGGGGATGGAACCTAGCGACTTTTGTGCTGCGACCACCAACAGCTCCACCACAGGAAGTGAATCTCACTCATTTCCTCTCGCTGTCACATCCACTTCTGCCCGATCTAATTTGGATCTGGTCCTCAGACAGATTGAGGAATGGTTTTTTCCCTCTCTGACGCGCTGTGTCTGCGCATTCCATGGGAGGATTATCACAGGCGTGTCAGGCGAATGAGTAAGGCGAGATTTAGCCGAAGGCTTGTATTCGTGCGACCCGCCGCGAGTCATGCACTGATGTTTGTGCTGACAATCCATTTCTCACAAACCAATCCCCGAATCCGTATTGACGTTCCCGCTGGTGCACGGCCTGCAATGAGTTAAACACTATTGGCAGTTCTGAAGTCCGTCCAGCAAACCACAGGCAGAGGATGCTGGAGAGGAAAGGTCAGTCTGGAGGGGGAAAAGTGGAATCATTGATTTTTTTTCTTCCTCTTCTTTCCCCCTCGCTGTTGTTTTTATTCATTTCTCTAAATGTCAGGAGGCTTTTGTGCGGTGCGGGCAGACAGGTTGTGCGGATGAATGGGAGCAGGCTGGCGCCGGTGACCCTTGCCCCTTTGTGCGGCGTCCTCTCTATTTAGTCCAGCCCGTGTCGCGGCCCCTCTCCCAGCGCCACCACAGCGCCAATTTAATTACCACCAAGCTCTTCAATTTAAATTACATTGATAAAGAGGAGCGAGGAGGCGGCGCGCTGCAGATGGTATGTAGATATGTTTGGTCAGCTGATGGATAGATTCTGAAGGCCTGATGTTGTTTCAGATACACAGGCGGAGAGAAAAGGGGGTCGAGAAAGAAGAGGAGAGACGGAGTCGTTGAAACCTGATAAAAACAAGCATTGAGTGTCTCATCTCGAGGCACAGTTCAAGTTCAAGTTTATTTATATAGCGCTTCTCTTAGTCTGAGACCAACGCAAAGACGCTATGCAAACTAGGGAAAAAATTGTCTTGCAGGTGTGGAGGGTGTGATTTGCAAATACTGTGTGTGGCGAATTAGCAAAGTCATGCACTTGTCATGATGTGATTCGTTTTCAAAACTACACAACACACAAACTGGCATTAAGACACACATCATTCACACACACGTCATTCACCACACGCATCATTCACACACACTTCATTCACCACACACATCCTTCGCCACAGACATCATTCACCACACACATCATTCACCACACATCATTCACCACACACATCATTCACCGCACACACATCATTTACCACACTCATCATTCGCACACACACACACACACAACACACACTTCATTAACCACACAAATCATTCACACACACATCATTCACCACACACATCATTTACTACACACATCGTTCACCACACACATCATTCACCACACACACATCATTCAACACATATTTAGACAGTGAGACGTAATAAACACAAGGATGACGTGACTTATCAGCAGAGGTGTAAAGAGTACTTGAAAACTATACTTGAGTAAAAGTACAGATACCTTACTGTACAAATCATTCCATTACAAGTTACAAGTCACCAATTCTAAGAAGACTTCAGTAAAAGCTGTAAAGTATCCAGTATCAAGTAGTTTATTGCATTTTATTCGTCATTGTCAGAGTCATAGTGATAATCATAGCCATAATTTTTACACTAACTACTAGTGAATAAAAAAGGATGTATGATCCTCTTACATATTCACAAGTGTGATTTGAGTTAAAACTGTGAAAAGCTCCTTACAAGTGCTTTAGGTAAAAAAAAAAAAGTGTCTATTCAAATGTAGTGTATTCAAATGGTGAGTGACTGCATCTCTGATGGTGAGTAACTGCATCTCTGATCACTCTCTAGTTTCCTGGTTAATAAATATAGACATTCCAGCTGTGATCTTACCCGAATATCGCTCTTGTAGACTCATTAATTCCAGTACTAAGATAACTTTATTAAACGTCTTCCTAATCTCAGCATTCATACCCCGGAAATAACGGAAGAGCTTGAGGATTTAACTGCAGCTTTAAATCTTACTTTGTCAAGTACTCTTGACTCTGTTGCCCCTCTTAGGGTAAAAAGACTACAGACAAAAAGCAAAGTTCTATGGTACACAACTGAACTTAAAGCCTTAAAACCCTAGGAAGCCAGAAAGGAAATGGAGAAAAACTAAACTGTGTTTTTCGCAGTGGCTGGAATGACAGTGTAATCTCATATAAACAGGCCCTAAAATCCACAAGATCTACATATTTTAGTAAATTTATCTCTGAAAATCTAAATAATCCTCGTTATCTGTTTTAAACGGTAGCTCAGTTAACAAAGAAAAAAGGCACAGTAGACTCCAAAATCCCCCCACAGCTCACTAGTATCACCTTTATCAACTTCTTTAAAGACAAAATGACTAATATAGAATGAAAATTATATTCTCACATACTAGCCCAAAACTATATTGACCTGTTATAATAACTTACAGAATAAGTTAATTTCATCGTATAGAAAGGCTGCTTAGTTTAGTGCTGGGAACCAAATCACACCTGTACCTCCTAACTGTCAATATCTGTAATTTATACCTAAAATATACCTAATTCTTGAAAAAGTTATTTGAGGACTCTATAAACTCTGTAAATTTCTTGAAAGAATGATAAATTTGAAAATGTTCAATCAGGCTTTAGATCGCACCACAGCACAGAAACAGCACTAATCCGAGTCACCAATGATCTTCTAATGGCATCAGATAAAGAGAACGTTTCACTCTTAGTTCTGTTAGATCTTAGCGCTGACACTATAGACCATGACATTTTAATACATAGACTTGATGATTACGTTGGGGTTTCTGGACCTGCGTTAGAATGGTTTAAGTTGTATCTGTCTAATTGCTTTCATTTTGTCCATGTAAATAGAGTCTTGTCACTCAGATTTAGTGTTAAATATGGAGTTCCACAAGGTGGAACAATGCTCGGCCCAATCCTATTCTCAATTTATATGCTTCCTCTAGGGGACATAATCAGAAAGCATGGTCATAGCTTCCACTGTTACGCAGATGACACACAAATTTATATCTCTGCACAGCCTATAGAAATCTCAAAGTTTGCCAATACAGTAATCCCTCGTTTATCGCTGTAGATACGTTGCAAGCCCAACCGCGATAGGTGAATTTCCACAAAGTGGAGGAACAACATTTACATATTTATTTAACACTTACTCAGACTTAGACTACAGAAACACTTTTTTCAAGTAGTATTCTTTATTAAAGTAATCTTATCAAACATCTCCCCGCCGCACGCATTGTCCTGCAGAGATATAGTAATTTTCAAAGGGTGTGAACGCGAGGATCGGGCAGAAGAGCGGGAGCTGCGTGCGTCCAGACTCGGGCGGCCGTTTTTACAGCTGGCGGCCCGGTAGTCGTCGTGGGAAGAAGGCCGACATAGCAATTCGCTTCTCCGCGGTGAGACGCGTCCGGCGGCAGTCCGTCTCGAGGCACTGCGCGCCTCCTCCGGCGGGATACGGTCAGGAAAAAATTTATCCGCGAATGTGTTAAAAAAGAAAAAAAAAAAAACGCAAAACAGTGAAGCCGCGATAGTCGAACCGCGAAGTAACGAGGGATTACTGTATACTAGATTGCTTCAGCGACATTAGTGATTAGATGACAAGTAATTTTCTCATGCTGAACTCAGACAAAACCAAATTATTACTTGTTGATTCTAACCCAAAGACTGATGCACCTGAATACAGCATTAATCTTAACGGGCTTGAACTCTCATCCTCACCAAAAGTGAAAAACTTAGGCGTCATATTAGATAGTAAACTCTCTTTTGAAAGTCACGTTCACAACGTCTGCAGAACCGCCTTCTTTCATCTCAGGAATGTCTCAAAGCTGCGTCACATGCTCTCCTGACCAGATGCAGAAAGACTGATACATGCGTTTATGACATCACGGTTGGACTACTGTAATGGTCTTCTGGGAGGTTCTCCTGCTAAACTAATAGATAAACTTCAGTTAGTTCAGAATGCAGCTGCTAGATTACTCACCAGAACAAAAAAGTAAAACCATATTAGTCCAGTGTTAATGTCGCTACACTGGTTACCTGTTAAATATCGCATTCAGTTTAAAATTCTCTTAATCACTTACAAAGCACTAAACGGTTTAGCTCCTCTATATCTCAGTAAGGTCATAACTTATTACGAGCCTACACGACTGCTGCGCTCTCAAAACTCTGACCAGCTTATAATACCGCGAATCTCTATAATCTATACGGGAGGAAGATCCTTTTCATACTTAGCCCCCAAACTATGGAATGCTCTGCCTAGTTCAATTCGAGATTCAGAATCAGTGAGTCAATTTAAGTCTAGACTGAAGACGGGTCTCTTCAACGAAGCATATATTGACCTGTTATAATAACTTACAGAATAAGTTAATTTAATCGTATAGAAAGGCTGCTTAGTTTAGTGCTCAGAACCAAGTCACACCTGCACCTCCTAAAACTGACTTTCTGTGTTTCTCCTGAAGCGCCGAGTGCCATACGAGTGGAATCTCTGTGGAGCTTCGGGTTCATCTTTCCTTCTATGATGCCTCCTGGACCTCTGTAGACCTGATGACGCTGTTTACGTGGAGAAATGGAGCCGCCTCTTTCCCCACGGAGGAGGGAAACATCTTCCGGCACCATCATTAAAATGGCGCGAAACAACCAACGCACTGATTTTGTAGTGTTAGAATGCCAGAGGAGACTGGCACCAGTGAGCCGGGTTCTTCCCATAGTTGATGAGGGTCTCCTCGTTAGAGTGATTTTTTTACCTGGCCACTGTCTCATAAGTGCTTGCTCACTGGTCTTTGTCTTTTCATAATCATAGCCATTTACTTAACACCACCAACCAGACAATCAAATTAATAAAAGCAACAATTCTCTTTCATATTTCACACGTGCGCTTTGAGACAGTTAAACTGTGAAAAGTGCCTTACAAAACGCTCAGAACAATGTAGTGTAGTAAAGAGTACTGATGCTCAATCACAAATGTAGTCAAGTAGAGAGTAAAAGTTGCTTGTATTTTTAGCCAAAATTACACAAAGTCCATTTACTCAAGTACTTTATGCTACTGCTTATAAGCCTTCAAAAAATTAGTTGGAAACAAAAACAATTTTCTCTATTTTTGCGACTTGTTTGTCCTGCATCATTTTAGAAGAATAGTTTTATCTCACACACCATGACCTTTGACTTTTGGTGAAAGAACTTATGGCTAGCTTCTCTAGAGAAGATGTGTCAAGGCCCAAGGGTGGATGTGTGTGTGTGGAAAAGAGAGTGCACATGACACATACGCTGTGTGTATGCGTGTCTGTTAGTGCGACAGAGAGTGTGTGTGATTTTCTTTTAAGTGGAGAAAGGCTTTTCCCGTTCAGTTTTGGCCGGGTAAGAAGTGAGAGCAGAGGTCAGCTGACCCCATTAAGACTGTCGGCTGCAGAAGAATGTGTGTGTGTGTGTGTGTGTGTGTGTGTGTGTGTGTGTGAGTGTGTGTGTGTAGTAAGCAGTATGGTCCTTGGTCCCGGTTTGAATAATTTATTTTTTCCACTTTCTGATTATTATTCAGAATAAATCAATTTTGAGAATGAATAATAAAATAATAATTGTTTTTTCTATTGCTCTTTAAGTTACAGTGTGATATACCTTATTCACGAATATAAAATACTATTTTTTCTTTATTTAACAAACCTAACTTGTGACTTGTATCACTTCAATTACTTTTCATTTAAAAATAATAAAACAATAATCTGTTCTAGCGGCCGAACTACACCTCCCATCATGCTTTGCTGCTCACTGCTTCCCATGAGCCTTTGCGATAAAGAAGCATAGAGTAAAGCTGACTGAGCTGGGTGTTTTGTTAGACGTAAATATTAGAACAGTCATGTTTTTCTCTGTGGTTTCTGTTTGTTCCTAAGCTTTTGCAGCTGCTGGTCTCGTTTACCATTATTTAAAGGAATGAGCGCTTATATTTACGTGAATATTTGAAATCGGTGATTATAAGCACCCCACAAGTTTTTGCTCCGGTAATATAGGGAAAAAAATGCATATTCGCAGTAAATACGGTAATTATTTTTTTTTTCACTTTCTGATTATTATTCATAATGCATCAATTGTTTGAGAATGATTAATAGAATAATAATAATACATTTTTTAATGACTCGTCAAGTAACAGTGTGATATATGCGCCAATCGTCTGCACTGCCGCCATTCTTCCAACATTTCAGGTATAATGTATATTTCGCACTGATGACTGTTTTGTCTGATTATAAACGCTCTGGTTTATGCCGGTGCAGCTGTATTGATTTTCTGCTTTACTCGAGGTTTTAAAGGTGCGCGCAGGAGCAGATGTAATTGTACAGTTGTGCTGCTGTTGTTCTGTAGGTTCTGAAGAGCTTCATTGATTCTGCTCGTCTCTCCTTGACTGATGCTCAGAGTGTGAAACCTGTCAGAGTCTCCTCAGAAAATCACTTCAGAGAGATTCCTGTAGAGGAAGGGCACCTTTACACACACACACACACACACACACACACAACCGTGGTTAAAGCTGTGACATCAGAAGGCCGCGTGCTGTGTTTCAGCTAGCATCGGTTTAATAAACAACACAGAGTTCCAACTTATTGCAATGTCAAAGCAAATGTACCCCGTCACACACGCACGCATGAACACACGCACACACACACACCATTCCTTTTCTGGTTTTAAAATGCAGATGTTCATTTGATAAGACAGCATTCTCTTGTCGTCAGAGATAAGTGTAATTTAATCCAATGCAAATGCAATTTCCTGAGTGCCTAAAATAACGAGGCGCTCGGAATTCGGCTGCGGTTGAAATAAAAATTGAAACGAGCAGTTGGCAGCCGTTTAAGTTTTTTTTTCCCCAATCAGCTGATTTGATCTGCGTTTGAATAAATGAATCTCGGCGTTGAGCGGGTGGCTCACGAGCACGCGCTGTCAGATCCGGTCCTCCGGCGCGCGCGCCCCCGCGGGTCTTCACGCGCTCACCTTGGCTTGAAATGACCGGATGTAATTACAGCGGCGCAGGTGAGTGTTCAGATTTCATCCGCCGAATCCCTGATAATATCTCATAATCTGAAAGCGTTTCGAAATTGGTCTCTTGTGCTGATGAATTATGCATGAGCCGCTGATTGCTTCTTTGCATAGATTAGCAATCATTTTACAGATATATTAAAAGTGGAAAATGCTCAGCTAGAGAATCTGACGCTTTCAAGGGCAGAAAGATTTAACATGGTCTTTTGGTATTTTACTTTTGGTATTTCAGCTCTCTTGTTCTCTTAACTCCCGGTTATTCACTTTATCTTTTTCTCTGTGTCGGTATCAGTGGAGGAAGTGGCAGTGTCTGTCTCTCATCTGTGTTTATTTCTGACCCTCACACTCATTCTGTAGTTTCAGAATACACTGAAAGAAAAAGTCTGTTGGATTTACATGAAATTATGGAAATCCGTTTCACATATTAAAGTTAAGTTAGCTTCAAACAAGAAATATTTGATAATTGTAGAGTTTTAATTAACTAAACTTACATGACATTTTTATGTAAATATAAAAGACACGTTTAAGGCTATTATGTTAAAAAATATTGGGTTAAATAAACATGATTTTTTTTTTAATAAAAGATACGTTTGAGGCTAATATGTTAAATAATCTCATGTTGAACAAACATGATTTTTTTGTTTTTAATCTAGTACCTGGTTATTCATCCATCCATTATCTAAACTGCTTATCCTGTTCAGTGTGTACTGGTTACAGTAATACAGGTTACTGTACCTTTTTTACCAAATATTGTAACAGTGTCTTGACATAAAGTACTTGCAGTGTTGCTCTCTTATGCAAATCTAGCTAAATCAAGTCTCACACAATAAAGTTAAATTCAGCAGCATACTTAACTCTAGATCAGGGGTGTCAAACTCATTTCGCATAGCGGGCCACATACGACCTAAGGAGATGTCAGGCGGGCCGGACCATTAAAATTATACCATTAGTCATCTGGACAACATGCTGTACATCAACAGTACACTGTAAACCAGAACAGTACTACTGACTTAAATAAAATGAGTGCCCCATAATTAAAACCGGTAAAAATGTTTACTGAACTTAAAAGTATTGCGTTTTGTGAACTAATTACCTAATTTTATTTTTGCCACTCATCATTTTTGAGTATACAATGCTACGAAAGTAATATTTTTAAGTATACCGTGTTCAATGACGTCATTACGCATGCAATCGCACTTGGACCTAACCAAGATGGCGGACACGTGCGAGCCTGGACGCACCTGTGGATATTTGTAAGTAAATGTTTTTTTAACCTGCGTTTTATTTTATTGTAATGATGACCAGTATCGTGTTTTAAATGGTTGTCACTCATGGTTAAACGTTTCATGTTTGTTTTGCTGTCTTTTTACCGGTGACGTTAATATAGAAAGCACGATGCTTCGCGCGCATTTTTAACCACCAACCCCGCTGCTGTATTTAATTTAGATGGTAACGCTAATAAAAGCACTTCTGGTTTTATGTGAAAAGATTATTTGCAAGAACGGTTACCTTCTTTTTAGGTTTTGTTTAGAATCATTTAGTGTCATTCTCACCTGCTTGCCTCAGCAGTTTGCGGCAAGCTCAACTTTTCTGTTAAGGCTAATGGCAAAAAGTCTGTAATATATTGGAAAAATGCTTAATAGTAGAGTAATAATAATAAGAGGTATGAAAACTAGTGATGCTAGAGACACCGGGATGCTCGTATTAATATTTACATATGTTTGCCTTGTAGGTTTGGTTGGAGTGGATACAGAGTCTGTGAATTTGGTAAGTCTCCTTTTTTCGTTTACTTTAGATATGTTTAGCAGCTTCACACATAACTCTGCATTGAATATTTATCTAGTTTTGTACTGATCAAGTTAACAACTGAGTGGAATAGTATAATGTTTACAAAGCATGGACAAATTGAAAAAAACAATGACTGAAACCTGTGTGGGCTTTGGTTGACTTTGTAGCATTTGCCAGACTCAATTTATTATAATTATAAGAACTGATTATAAAGCTGTTATTTTTTTCCGTATAACTGTAGAGTCCCTGTCAATATAAAGGTCTGATTCAATTCCAGTGGTAAGTTACACAACACAATGTAGCATTAAGACTTAATTTTTTGGATTTAAAATGAAATGCCAACAAAGTCAGTGAGACTTTTAAACAATTGGGGTTCCTTGCTGTTTATTAGCATTTGTTGACATGTGTTTAATATGTGTTATTTGGCAACTGTATGGTCATACAATTACACCGCATTGTATGCTTCTCTAAGTCTGTTTTGGTGTTTTTTATACATGTTGTGTGTTTATGATTATGTTGGTTTGTGCAGAGTTTCATCGCATCACACCAATGTCACGCTAATCTTGGAAACCAGTTCAATGCTGAATTGGACATGCATGCACCACAACTATTAGCCTTGTAAAGCCAAAGGCTTCTCATACTGGCAACACCTCGGAGGTGCTGGATGACGTCCTCAGAACTCATGATCGTGAGGTGAGTTAAAGATGAAGACTGTACAACTCCATTGTCTAACTCAGAATAACTTTGCTTTTTTGTTCATTGTTATTTGTCTTGTCTTTCAGGGATATGGATGATGTCAACATAAAGCGCACTGTACAGTAGTTCTTCATGCTCTGGCTGTGTAGTTCAAGACATTGAATGTAAGTTTTCAGTGCACTCATCAAATAGGGTCAGTTTTTGTGCTTACCAGGGTTGTTTTAGTCTTTGCTTAATTAACGAATCACCAAAACAATATTTATTCAACTTTATTTCGCTCTGCTTTTGCAAAGTCCATGTTTTTGATTATATTTGGGCCAATTCAGTGTCCAATCCAAACAGACTCGGCCTGGTTAAGTATTAAACATTGTTATTATTATTAAAGGTATAGTTAATGAAAAAATTCTGATGTTACAGCTAATGATGCATTTCATTACTAGAAATGTTTACAGTGTGTTTGTGCGTTCCAGGCAGAGTGGTCGGATGAGCCAG
This sequence comes from Paedocypris carbunculus, assembly GCA_028128575.1. NCBI lineage: Eukaryota > Metazoa > Chordata > Actinopteri > Cypriniformes > Paedocypris > Paedocypris carbunculus. The sequence goes on along the minus strand of SOMO01000017.1, from coordinate 1,033,840 downwards.
ACATCACTGGTCCCCCTCTCGCCCTTGTGATGGAAGTCACTGAGAACACTGCTCCTGTCTGTTCCACGGTTGTGATGGAAGACGAGTTTGGCAACCCTGCAATTTCTGGGCATTGATGTTACTCTATTGGTTGATGTGTGGATTACCCAAGAACCTTGGTTCACACCTTCACCTTCATCCAGATAATGCTGATTTAAGAGTAAATAAAAACTTTTTAATTGTGTCCAGAGTTCTGTGTGTGGAGTTTATTTCTTGAATAAAATATTTTAATTTTAATAAGTGGTAATTAAAAAACATAAGTATAATAAGCATAATAACTTTACAGTTCAAACACTAAAGTTTTAAGTACACTATACATAAAATAAATGATTAAAGAAATAAAAATCATTAAGTATAGTGTAATTATAAACTTTAAGTAAGTTTACTTAAAAAATCTTAGGTAATCAGTTTCCACAAAAGTTTTGAGTTCTCTGAACTTATCCGGGTTTACAGTGTACATCAGATAACCTGTGTTCCTTTTAAAAGA